>VMDR010000322.1:122500-268801 GCA_007922815.1 Macrotus californicus
GATGAGCCAGACTGCAGTGGTGGAGACCTGCACAAGGTCAGATGCTCAGTGAGCGTGACGTGACGTGATGTGGGGGCTTTGTCCTCTCAGTGCAAGAACACTCCCACGGCCCTGGGGCCCTCTCATAAAAGGCCATTCCAGATCAGGAGGACTTCTGAAGACATCGATGACCACACACCCCGGAGGCCAGAGGGCCAGACGCAGAAGACCTCTGCTGCATGAGGTTCTTACGGTGGAGCCACATTGGCCAGGTGTGCTGCCCCGTCTGACACAGCCACACAACAAACTCTTTTTGTTTATGAACAAATAACAAGTTCTCATGCCCCGTCCCTTACAGGTGGGTGATTTACGTAACTTACTGTCGCTGTCGTCCATTGCCCGTCTGCGCTGTGTGATCAGACCGTGGGGCAGTGAGCAGTGGGCGTGGAGCCACTTGGTGAGGATGTGACTGAGGAGCAGCAGGCCCCACCTCTTGTTTACTTTTGGAGTCCTTGACACCCAGTAGGCGCTCGGCACAGGCGTCACGTGGCACAGAGGGGGCTGCCGGCCGCACAGGGTGACTGCTCTCTTTAGCTCAGAGCCAGCCTCCGCCTTCTCACGCTCTGGCTCTGCAGCCTCCAGGTCAGGAGGAGAGGCAAGCCCGCCGCAACACCCCTCCGTCTCTCCTTGCGGAGCTGTGTGGCTGTGTTTTACAGCGGGGATGGCTCAGCCGGTTGTCCTGTCCTCCCGTCTCCTTCTTCCTTCCCTGCCTCCTTTCGCCTCTCTCTGTGTCAGGCACTGCACCAGGTGCTGAGGATTAAACAGTTCAATAAAGCCCGGGCTCTGCCGCACCAGTGGACGGGGGTGTCCCATGGGCAGCCGTGTAGAGAGGTATCTGGACTATGACAGGACACTGTAGTGGCCCGAACGTGCCAGAGTGTCAGGGGAGGCTTCCTGGAGATGCAGAGGCTAAGCAGGGTTTTGAGGGATGAAGAGGAGTTGGCCAGGTCAACAAGACAGTAGCAGCATTCTGAAGAGGGGACCAGGAGCAGTTTGCTTTGCTGTGGGGCGGCTGGCAGCAGCACGGCAGGCTGGCCGGGACATGCTTTGATGGTGGTCAGAGCTGGGGGGTGGGGTGGTGGGCAGAGAAGGGCCAGCTTCGAGAGGGGAGCAGAGTGGGCTGAGCAGGTACTTCTGGGCCTAGGGAAGGCTTTTGGAGGCTGTGCTGGGGTGCGGCACTGCGGAGCCACGGCAGGGTGGTCAGCGGGAGAGTGCTGTGCACACTTGCGTGTCAGAGAGGTCCCCCGGGCAGCAATCTGGGGGCTGTGCTGCTGCGGTCCTCACTTTCTGTCTAGTTGGGTGACTCTCCCGGGACCTGTGGTGCAGCCCACACCACCTCCCGTCAGCGGTGCGAGTGGGCAGCTGTGGCAGCATCTGCCGTGAGCACGAGGATGGCGCTGGGCGCCAAGGAAGGATGGAGAGACCGGCACGAAACCAATAACGGGCTCTTTCCAACACTGGTTTTATTTTCCCTCCCAGTGTGCGCCCTCCCTTAACCCTGCGGACGGAATTCTATTGTTGTGAGGCCCACTGACGTTGGAGAAGGGCTTTTGGTAAAGAACTTGTGGAGGAGAAGGGGAGGGAGCCAGGTGGGGTGTCCGTCGGCCTGACTGTGCAGAGGAGTATTTTTGGAGCTGTTATGTGGGAGGGGAAGGAATTTGACTTTTAAACACAGAGCACTGCAGGCAGAGAGACACCGCTCGCATTGTGTTGAGAACGTTTTCTTAATCAAAACACTATGCCAAGGACCCTTTCCAGGGAAGTAAAACTTCAGCACCAGCACGATCTTGCTTATAAATAGCCCAGACCTGCTCGGCAAGGAACGAAATACGGAACCACACACTCCGGCAGCCAGCGGGGGCTTTGAAGGATGCTGTCAGCCCCTTCTGACTTACACCCTTCCCTAGTCATTGTGGGCAGAAACAATGCCATCTTCCCGGGAGGAAATCGGCAGTAAAAACTCCTGCAGGACTTCCTATTCAGAGTTGTTCCCATTCATACCCGGCTCGGGCAGCCCCCCTTCCCAGCGCCGAGCCCACCGCCATGGTGACACCACAGCCACATTTGCGGTTCCAGGTGCCGAAATAGCTGCTTTTTCCTGAGTGGGGCATGGAAACCACTTTTACAGTTCAACAAAGCCTTTTTTTTTTTCTGTTTTCTGTTTCCCTCCCGAACCGCCCTTCCGTTTCACAGATCTTAACAAAGCCCCTGACAACACGCATAACACATCAGACGATAAAACGGCAAGCGTTTTCATAAAGTGCCCGACTGTCTGCAGAGTGCTTTGTGATTGCGTTTTTCCAATTAATAGGTGGGCATGTTTTCTTCTTCCCCTTCTCTCTTTCTGAACAACTGTTCTGCTTTACAGAACCGATAAACGCAGGTACACCTGCACCATAAAACCCACTTTACGTGGAGCAGGCCAGTCCTGGTTTGCAGCCCTCGCGCCCCCATTGTTCCCCAGCCATGTCGTAGGTGTGCTGTGACAGCCTGGGGAGGGGGCGCCTCCAAGACCGGTCTGACAAAATGGTCTAACTCTACCCACTTCAGTGCCAAAGTCTGGATTGAAAAGCGCAGGACTAATGTCCCTGTAGACGTGCCCTATGATGTCACTTCCCTGAGAGTGGCCAAGATAAACATCTCTTTCCAGATCACTGGCTCTGGCAACACGACTCTCCCTCTTTTTCAATCCCCAAATTACGGTTCCTGTTTTCTAACAATTTTAATGTTAACCTGGTCGACATTTGAACTTTCCTGACTTTTTCTCAGACTCGAAGATTTTATTACATCGCAGGTGGAGGGGGCAGAATTCCATTCCAAAGAGAATGACACGTTTGGAGCCTGAAAACCTGTGAACTTTTAAAAACGACGTGAGGCAGACTGAACGGTCCTGGTGGAAGCTGGGACCCAGAGGTGCCACCGAGCAGCGGGGCCACCTGCTCCGCTCCCACGTGGCCATGCGCGAGACCCGAGGTGCCTTGGCCGGGAGCGGAGCTTCATGCTGCTCTTTCTCTCCCTTTAAACAGGCAAGCAGACTTGGTTTGTATCAGGATGAATACACGTGCTTAGTACCAGGAATTGTTTTCTCAATAGGTCAAGTGTTTGCCGAGCGTCTCTTCCATCGGCAAGGCTGTCTGGGGATGCGAGCCTAGAGCTCAGCTGCTCACAGACAGTGCATTTTGAGCATCTGCTCCAAGCTGGGCGCAGGGCGAGCATGACCCTGCTGCTCGCAAAACCCACGCGGAGTCGGTACCGTAGCCCCCGTCTTCAGACTGGGGGACTGAGGGCCAGGCGTGGTAAGTGACGCAGTTGTGGCCGCTGCCACCGTGACTGAATGTTCCTGCCATGTCTCATTCGCCGAGTCCTTTCTGTGTGCCAGCCGGTGAGCCAAGCACCATCTGTGACCCCATGACGTGGCTGTGGGGCAAAGAGAGTGACTGGGCAGCAAGGGCTGCCGTGAAGGTTCCAGCCAGACGCCCTGGTCTGACCTGGGTGGGCTACGTTGTGGCTGGGCCGGGGCAGTGACTGTCCCCCTGAGCACACGCGGGACAAAGAGCACCAAGACTGGGAGATGCCTATTCAGAGATGAGGCCTGCAGCAGCACCGCCCAGAATGAAAAGGACTCAGAGCGACAAACCCTCGGGGGGCACTGGGGCGGTTGGGGAAGGTGGGTCTTGAAAGGGACCCTCGGCAGAGGTGGGGTTTTCATGGACAGGAAAGGGGGCTTTGGACTTGCTCTGCTCTTCTCAAGCCGGGGTTCATGTTTCTGGTCTCACCTACCCATCACCCTGTTGCACACCTGACTTGGCTGAGACCAGTTTACGTACCAGAATATCTGTGCCCACTGCTGGGCAAGGGATGCGTGGCCTGATACGTGTGCCCTAACCACACACCTCAGTCTCTCTCTGTGTACAATACAGATGTATAACATGTGCGTGCGCAACATAAACACACACACACATGTATGCACACTTGTAAAATGTGGTCTGCACATACATTTGGTGCACGTTCACTGTGAACAAGACACTGCTGACAACCTTGTGTCCATCTCTCGGGCACAGCAGGAAACTCCACGGCTGTAGACCCTCCGTGCTTTCCGCTCAGGGCACCTTGCTCACTGCACGGGGCCCGTGTGGGGTGCTGGGGTGCAGCGCGTCTGGTGAGGACTTCTGGAGAGTGTCGTTGTGTGGTTCAGTTAAGACAGCCAGCCCTGTGCTCATGGTCAGGGGGTGTGCAAATGCCGCCTCTCACTGACCTTGGATAAGCAGCTCAGGATCTCGTTCATCCCCTCTCTCAAACGGGGGATGACATCTTTCTCTGCAGGAGCTAGTGTGAAGAGCAGTGGTCTGGCCCTGGCCGGGGTGGCTCAGTGGGTGGGGCGCGTCCCACAGAGCGCAAGGTCACTGGTTCAGTTCCCGGTCAGAGCATGTGCCTGGGTTGTGGGTTTGGTCCCCATTCGGAATGTGTGCCAGAGACGGCTGACCGGAGTTTCCCTCTCACATCAATGTTCCTCTCCCTCTCTTCCCTCCTCCTCTCTCTAAAAATAAGTAAGTGATAAACTAATTAATTAAAAGAACGTGATCTGGGTGGGACTCCAGGCATAGCCCTGCGTGTTGGGGAGAGGCTGCCACACTTACGTCTCCCGTGGGCTCAGACGTTGGGCTGGCACCCTGCCCTCTCTGCCAGTAGGCTCATAGGAAGAGACCAAGAGGGGGAGAAGAGAGCTAGGGTTCTGGGGAAAGGCTGCCAGAGTTTCCACCCAAGACGCAGGGCAGGGTCCTGCGCCTGTGCAGAAGGCAGGCCCTTCCCACCAAGGCAAGGTCATGGGACGTGACCTTGAACCAGTCTCTGGCCCCTCAGCAGGAGGCAGCTCCCATGCCCCAGGCCTCTCCACTTGGATCTTGGCCCCCTGTCCTTAAGGTCTGGTCCCCTTCGTGTCCCATGAGCCCTTGGGACATATGAACGACTCTGTCTCATTTGTCTTTGTTCTTCCCTAGCATACAGGGCACACTAGTGAAATGACATAGACACCTCTCTGCATTTGTACAGATTGGAGACAGGGCAGAATTTACACTGAGCGGCCCTGAGTGACACCGGTTGTCGACTAACCTGTGTTCTTGGGGAAGTCCTTTCCCGTCCCTGCCCCTTGAGCGGGGTGGGGTGGTGGGGGCAGGGTGGCCTTTCAGCTTCCTCAGCCCACGTTGGGGTGGAGAGGGAAGAGAGCGTGGGGTTGGAAATGCGTGTGGTGCAGAGGCCAGCCGGAACAGCTAATGAAGAGACGTCCGGGGAATACGCTGCAAGTTCACAATGCATGTTAATTAGCTGAGCGAGCGTGCGTGCACGTGTGTGTAAGGAATCTGCGTCGATGACCGTGGTTGTGAAAACACTGTCCCTGAGAGTGGAGTCTACTTTTGAGATTCTTACACCGGGCGCGACACATCACAGCTCCCTTCACACCTGGCCAAGTCCTGAATGCACGTGCCCACCGAGAGGTGCCTTTGGTGGGTGCTGTGCATCGAGTCACCTTCCCGAGCTCGCTCTTCCCTCCACTCCAAGCCGGCGCGGGCGGGGCGGGGAGAGTGCGATTTTCCCTGGCTGCCTCCGAAGCTGCCTGCTACTGGTAGTCTGTTTAGAAGGTAAATTGCTGATTGTTTGATTTTTCTGCCAACAGGATTCCCTGCAAATTAGAATTGTAATCTCTGTGGGTATTTCCTGAATTAAAAGAAAATATATAATAAAATAAATAAACATTAGTTGTTTGGTTGTATAAGCTTTTGAGACCTGCAGGGTCCTCATCACTTATTAAATATGGCCCAGGATGACATTTGTCACTCGTGTGCGTCCCTTGAAAACAGACACTGACACAGACAGCTCTGAGGCAGACACTTCTGCCTCCCTAACGTTCCTGTCTGCACGTCTTCGCCCGGAAGTGTTGGTTTCCCCGTTACGTTGTTTCTTCAAAGCCAGTTCATGTGTTTGTGAAGGTGCATAATTTTATACCTGCCACTGTGCATGTTCTGTGCACGCACACGTCTCTTTTAACTGGGGTGCAGGTGTCGCCCGTTTTCGCACTCGGGGAGCGAATTCGCACACCGTTCTTTTCCGGGAGCGACAAGACCGCCTTGGGCGGCCGGGCTGGACGCTCCTCGCAGTTTGGCGAGAGGAGAAAAAAGGCCAAACTCCGTTCTGGTCAGAGTCACGAAAGGCCAGCCTCGCCACGCAGCTCTGGTTAGGAGCTTCCATGTTGCCGCGATTAAATATTTACTGTTCGGGGAAGATTCACAGAACTTTTTAAAATTAATGGCTCCGAGTCTTTGTTTGGATAGTATCACAGGTATCGAACCGTTTATTGAGCTGTTTGCGGAGCTGCTCCGCTGCCGTTACTGACACCCTACATTGCGAATCTTTCTCCTTCCCACTCCTTCTCTTTCTTTCTCTCCCTCCTTCCGGGAGAGAGAGAGCGGGGTCGCTCTCTTTCTGCACTCACCAGCTGGTAGATATAAATTATATATTAAACTGTATTTGCAATGGATCACTGCAAGTGACAAGTAGTTTTCCGAAGGCTTTGTCACCGCAATGAAGTGTGTGCCTTCTGTACAGTGGTTAATAGGAGTCCTTATTCACATTGTCCAAGTCTTCAAAAACATAATTCAGAAAAATGGGCAGCACTTAATAGAGCTAATCTCTTGTTCTGATTCCGCCTTCAAGATCAGCAGCCTGTAAATAAGTAAAAAAGGGCCTAAACGGATTTAGCGCTGTTAATCTTTCCATAGTGGGGATATCTAGCTCTTTAGTCTACAGTCTTTGTTGACAGAAGTGGCTTCCATTGTGCCAGCTCCCGAGGCTCAGGCGCCGGCTCCTTTTGAAGGGGCTGCTATCGGCCCCGTGCACGCGTGCCACCCTCGCCCTGCACCGGTGAGATAGGCTGGCCGCGGCGGCGGCGGCGGGGGCGCCGGGGCTGCGCGTCCCTCCGCAGCATATGCTGAATGCAGCGCCCGTCAGTGCCGCCGAGTGAATGGTCCGCGGTGACAATGCCCGTGCTCCATGCTCCATGCCTCCTCTTGCTCTTATTCGACTTTGCCTGCCTCACTGATTTTATTATGACAGCCTGAATACTGAGGAGGGGATTAAACTGTTAAGCAGGCATCGGAGGCTGTCTAATGTTTAATGCAAGAGCCGGAGCATGTAAGAACTGATAATGAATACAAACAGGGCGACATCTTATTTGCTGTGTTTTTATTAGGACGACTCGAGAGCTTGACATCACGGCTATCACTTTTCTCTTCTGCTTTTCCCGTTTTCGGGGGTTAAAATTTCCAGCACCGGTGACAAACGGGCCTAAATGTGATGTGAATTAAAGGCGGCTCGAGGAGATTGTAATACTTGGAAATCATCACCTATAATAATTATGTATAGATAGGAGGTAGTCATGGCTGTTAAAAGGTCGCCCAGTGAGATGTAATTGCCTTTTTCATACTCCACTACATTTCCTAGGACAGAAGCGCGACCCTGCTGGCAAGCGCAGTAAATATGCCATCTTGAGAGTCTAATGATACATGCCTCCGCGCTCGGGCTCTTGCTGACTGCCCGATTCCTGCGACGGGCTGCCGAGAGAATGGGCTGAAAATGTAAAAACAAAGTAAAGACCACATGGTAAGCCTGCAAAAATTAAAAATAAAATCTTCAATTAAATCCCCGCCCCCTCCCCACGGTGCAAACGACAGGGCTGCCTCCCTGACATGGGGACCGAGGAGGGGACACCGAAAGGTCTTGGATGTGCTCTTGTAGAATAAAGGAGCTGCAGCTGAGCGAGGCACCCGTCACGGGGCGGGGTGCCCGTGTCCCCCCAGTCTTTCGAGGAGCAGGGCGGAGTGCCGCGGTGCCCCGGTTCACAGCAGATGGAGGCGGTGGGGGGCGGGGGCTCCGTTCCTCAAGGCCCTGTTTTGTGTTCTCTGTCTCTCTCAGACTGTGTCACTGCAATCGAAACATAGGTAGATGTCCTGGGCTGCCCATATGGAGGCGGGGTGCTCATGCCCTTGAACATGGCTTTGTTGGCAGGTACAGCAGAGGTCAGGGGTGTGTAGGGGGGTGTGGAGTGAGTGGGGGGCAGCCCAGGACAGAAGAGGCTCCTGCGTGCCACCCTTGCAAACCTGCGGAGTGTGGGGAAAGCCAAGGCTGGGAGAGGCGAGTTGTGAAGACAAGGAGAGTCTGTTATTGAACATTCCAGTAAATCACAGTTTGCACTACTAAGGTAGCAAGTTCACGGCCGAAGGAGAAGCAAATTCAGGAGCTCCGGAGAAGGGGGTCCGAGCAGTGTTCGCATCACCCTCACGCTCTGCCTCTTTATGCTATTTGATCAGGGCTTGTCTTCCCGGTGCATGTACCTCCAGCCACGTGTGGTTACCAGGGACACGAGAGGTGCCCTCCTCGGCGTAGAGAGCAAAATGTTTGCAAACTTACGGTGTAATTGTAGGGTGTTGTGCAAACCTGCTCTAAATTACTGCCTTTCAACGGTGAACCCAGCTAATAAGAAACCCAGAAATCCAGTTGCCTAAGTCAACTGCTAAATTTTTAAAAACGGAAATACAATATGTAGGAGGCCCCCTCCCTACCCCCAGCATCTTAAACATGTCTCCCCTTTAAAAATCTCCCGAGTGCTCAGCCATACTAGTTATTACCAATTGAATTTTCAATAGCCAACTTTCCAAGCCCTAACTTTGACAAATTTTATTTCACATTTGTCAAAGGAAATAAACCTGACAGCATTACAGGGCTGCACACTAAAAGTGGTGTCTCAATTCCAGGGCTGTCCAACCCTTCCCTCCCTCGGGGGGCATTAAATCTGGACCCAATTCACAGCTTTGTTTGAACACTATATTTTGCCTTTTCTTTGCACCTTTGATATTTATTTCAGTGTTAAATCTATTCTTCCCTTCATCTATTACCCTGTTTTATTTCTGTTTTTGAGAACCTATATTTTTGCTAATAAATATTCACTACGGCATTTCATCCTGTACTTAATATGCCCAGTGCGTGTTTTCTGTGCTAACGTCCCCACAGATTGAGTGGACATTCCACTGGTGCAGCATAGTCATAAAATTCAGGAACTTATAAAACCTACCTTTCCCCTTGCACCCTGCTTGGCTACAGTGTATCTTCCGCCCCGCCCCCCCTTCCCCCACCCCAAGGCTTTGGCAGCCCTGAGCAGAGCCACAGCGCCCCCCTGTGGCCTCCCAGGGGCATGGCTTTCCCGCACGCCAGACTTCCGCCCCCCCCTCCCGCCCCCCTTCTTCCCATTTGGCCCTGGCTGCTGCATTTTTGTGGGCCACATGTCAAACCTGGGTGGCAGGCCTGGCTTCAGGTGCTGGGAGGTAGGAGAAAGAGAAGGCAGTCACGGGGAAAAATGTCCTCTAAGCGTAAGCCCCCGCGCATCGTGCTCCCATAAACAATCAGCCGTTAGTGAGTGAGTGCATTTGCTTTTTGTCTTGGCCCTGAAGGCACCCACTGACACCAGTTCCCTGCGGTGGGGGTGGGGGGCGGGGAGCGGGGCAGGCGCCTGCTGGGGCTCTGGGCCCTGCACACCTGCACACCTCTCTGTGCACTGCAGGCTCCCTGAGGTTGCTCCAGGAAAACCCCACGCAAGATTCTTGCCAGATTCTGGGAAATGCTCAGTTTAACAGCAACACTGTTCACTCGGAGTAAGGGAGAATTGTAACCAACTTAGAAAAAAAAAAAGCTCAGAAATGACAGCGACTCAGCTGGAACCCGGGAACACATACCGCACGCATCTTTGATCTCTGGCATCACATTAAGTAACAAAGACTTGAGGACTTCAGATACGTACCAGATAGGCTGTGTTTGATCGCCAGAAAAGGCTGTGCCCATTCCGGACTACCGGTCACATCATTGATTTTCTAGCCACCGCCCCCCACCCCCCTTCCAAAGAAGGGACTCTTTTAAGGATGTTTGATTCTTTTAATTAGACCATGACTGCTATTGTGTGTTTACTCCAGTATAATCTCTTATGAATAGCAAGGGGCTCTTTACCAGGAGTTGTTCTGCTGCCCCGGATCATTTGGGGAAAAACACTGAAATAGTTAAGTCTGGATAATAAGTGTGGCCACTCTGACACACACACACACAGATTGTTTGAAATCACTTTGGAAAAGTGATTTTCCAAAAATCTCCGTTTCTTGCTACTTCAGCAGTGGGCCGGTGCACGAGCCAGCACACACGCGGCATTCTGCATGTCAGTGCCTGCCGTCCCAGAGAAACTTGCCTGGGAGCGTCTGCTGTGTTAGAAAACACAGCAAAGTTTTCCCTGCAATAATCCGAGAGAGCCGAAAGGAAACGCTTGAATCTGAAGCTTGATCCCAACCAAGAAGCAGAATCACGGAGATTTCTACCTTTCTCTATTGCCAGGGGTCTGGCTTCCCTTTTCCATTTTTTTTTCCCCTCTCTTTTCCTGCTCCTGTGAGTCCGCCTAAGTATGCCCTCCTTGTGTTTTCTGTCCTGCTCTCTTCACCTCAGTGCGATGAATCTGGGCCAGCTCTGAGGTGGGCAGTGGTCGACGGCTGCCTGGTGACATAGCCAGAGGGCTGTGTGGACGTGCAGAGCCATCGGGGGCTGCAGCCTTGCCAGGCGCGGAACTGCAGCTGGAGACAGGGTGACTGGTGTGAGACAGCAGCTGCACGTTTGAGGCACTCCCGGCCACCGATTGCAAATGAATAACCGTTCAAGGAAGTAAATACATGACATGATCATTTTCAAAGACAATCATCAGTGTAATTGATTTGTTCAAATGGCACAGTTCCGGCGTGAGTGATGGTGGAGAGCCCCGGGTGCGCGCTGCTGCTGAGGACAGCACGGTGTTCTGCCGGGAAACTTCGGCATGGGGCTCGGGTACCCGGGCGCGTCTGGAAGGGGCTGCTCTCCGCGTGTGTGATGTGACTTCCATGCAGCGCCTCTTAAAGTATCTTAAATAATAAATAACTTATTAAAACATGTTCAATGTAATAATGGCCTTTTTCATGAATTGTTGTAAAAGAGAGATTAGAAAAGTCGGGAAGCAGCCTTCAGGGGGAAATAACAGGAATTTCTAGCAGTAGACTTGGGTAATGGTTCTATATTTTTTAAACGTGCCTGCACTCCATTCATAGTCATTTAAGTGCTTAAATAAGCACAATAAATGTAAATAATTTACTGCTTTGCAAACAGAAAATTGGGCAGAAAAGTAATTTTGAATAACGCGTCGGCTTGCGATCTTCAATGATTTGGGGCCGGTAACCACCCCCGACACGGCTGTTCATTAAGCTCACTGCTATCGAGCCCTTCTTCACATTCATTAGCGATTAATTCAGACAGATATTTCCCTTAATAAGGTAAGCAAATAAACAAAAAAATCACTTTCTGTGCCTTAAGGTTCTTAGACTCCTAATTGCTTTTGTGCACTAATTATCAAGCTTAACACCTTATTATTCTTTGCCCACTTCATTTTGCCTTGCAAAAGAAAACACACCAGGGTGTTCTGAAATCTTTTAAGTGGGAAAGGGTTAAGGATTTTCCTTCTGAAGACAAAATGACCAGCCACCAGAACGAGAGGCTCGGGCGTGGGTGGTTGCGCGTGGATGTTTTCAAACGCTTGCCGAGCGAAGGAGCCACATGGATCTGTGCCGCGGGGACAGGGCTCGAAGGGGATTGCGAGGCAGAAAGCGGAGCCTCTGTCCCCAGGACCAGTCAGACCTGGAGCCTTGACAGCTGGGTCCTGGCCTCCTCCCCGGGTCTCGGGCTACGTTCTCGGAGCAGCGTGAATCAAAGCTTCACTGTGTGGCTGTTACATTCGAAAGTTGATGTTAACTTAAGGTCCTCTGCAGTTATCAACACTCTGTAATTAGTGAAAACCACTGGCAGGTGGCAGGTTCTTTAATATTTACTGTAATAATATTATTCATAATGGAGTCGTTCGGTATTCATGTGGCTAGGACACGCACTTGCACTGTAATTTAGCGTTAATTAATGTCCACTATGGCAGCATGTGACAGTATGGGAAACAATTTCTGATGAGACACAGTGTAATTTAAGAGTGGGTCTGACCGTCATTTGAATAATGATATGCATTGCTTCGTGTCTCCGTGCCTCTGCCCCCAGCCCCATCCCCCTGCTCGCTTGTGAGCCTGGAGGACTCTCACACAGCACGCACACACACACACACACTCGTGTGTGTGGTGCTGAAGAGGTTTTTGTAAAGTAAACACTGGTCTGAAGTGTTTGGGTCCTTTGTAGACCTCCCTTGAAAATGTTTGAGTTTGCCACTCCGGAGCTTCCTGTCACCCTGCAGGACCCACACAAGCCGCTGATTCATCCCCTCCCCAAAAATACATTGTTGTGAGACAGTTGTCCTTTCGCACAGAGCGCCGTTTAAAGGGACAGTTACAAAGGAGCTTTAAAAATAAAAGCAAGTACCCAGCTAGCGACCATCTATCCACGTAGCCCGTGTGTTTGCTGCCCACATTAGGAGCAAACTTAAAACGGACCCTCCTGAGAAGGGCCATTTGGAAGTCGCCTTGGTCGGTGGCTCGGAGAGGCCGCTGACCGCCGTGAGCCTGAAATAACTCCTCAGCTTCGGGTTGCTAATTGCTACTTGCTGGTCTTGTAAAAAGTCCATGAAGCTCCGCCGGCACTCTGACTTGAACTTGACACCATATTTCACTCGTTCCCGCAGCATTAGGGGATGTGAAGCCTCCTTTTCCTTTAATTCCTTTCTTCCTTTAATGGGTGACTGGATAAATTCAGCAGTGGATTTCTGTGACACCGAAACAGCAGATGAGTCTATGATGCACTCTTGCTGCGTGGTTTGAAAATCCCTCACCATATGTTTTCTCGCCGGAATGCCTCGTCTTGCAGAATTACAGGAACCAAAGCTTAAAAACACAATTAGGTAGTTTAAAATGAAGTATTAAAGAAATACCGCATATATTCAGATGACTGCTCTGTTTCGGGTTTTGTTTTGTTCGTGGAGTATTCAAAAAGCCTCCACTGTGTTTGATTTTTATACTAATCATGCCCCATATTTTTTGGATTATGTTATATAGGCTGTGGTTAAATTATAAATGAAAGAATGAACTACCAGACTTCTTGTCATAACAGCAGCTTTTATGTTGTTACAAAAAAATGCAAAAAAAGAGAAAAGAAAAAAGAAGAAGAAAAAGGCATTTTTGCATCGAAGGGTCCCTCACTTATTCTGTGCTGCTTAATGTGTACAGGCGGACAAGGAGAGCAATTTGTAGAAGTGCTTTTTGCAGTGTTTTGAAATGAAAGCTTACCCTCCACGCCCTCCGAGGGGAGAAGAGGAAAGAGGGCTGAGCACACGGTGTGCATCAATACAGCTGTGTCCGGACAGCACTGCGCACTCTCCCGCCTCTCCTGTGAAGCACACGCGTGCACGCAGACACGCACTCACATGGACGCATGCAAACTGGCCGAGTTCAATTTTTTTACCAAGTTAGAAGCCAAGTAAACGGCTTCATGTGGTGGAAGCCCAAATCCCGTCGTTCACAGTTCCAAGTGCCTTCTTTTTCAGTTCCTTGAAGGAAAAAAAAAAAAGGGGGAAGGCCACAGAAAGCCAGCACGACCAGGGCAGGAGGAAAGGAACCGAGTGGCGGCTCGTCATCTCGGCGTGTTTTCGTGTTCCCATCAAGCTTATTTCACCTGCTCTCTCTGTGAAAACGCAGCGAAACGTTTTATGGACGCCTTGTATGACGCTGTGCAGGCCCCTGACAGAAAGGCTACTCTCTGTCTCGATCCTGGAGGACTGGAGTTTTAAGATATAATTTATACTCAGCAAACTGATGAAATATTTTGTTTATAGGCTGTGGCATTTTAGGCCCCTTGTAACCGCATCCCTCACAAGTCTTGTCCACGGGGAGGGCACAGAGGAGAACGTTCTGTGGCACATCCACTGCCAGGCACGCCTGTTCTGTTCACTCGCCCCCCAGTTTTTGCCCACCGGAAGGGGAGTAAGAGGTCAGGGGAGCCCGAGGACCCAGAATGGATTATCCCACGGCTTGAAATCATTTGCTGGGCTCTCTCTAATGGATGGCGAGTTTCTTCCCGGGAGTTGTCTGTCAGTCGCTTCCCACAAAGGGCAGATCCCGTGCAAGAATCAATAGTGGAGCTTATGCCCCTCATTTGTAGATATGTGTATTCTTGAATGTCTGAAAGAATATTTGATGTAGAACTTAAAACAGCGCTGGAAAAAGATCTTTGCCTTAATTGCTTTTCTCTCTGCAGTGATGTGAGCCACTTCAGCGGTACCCAGAGAGAAGACCCGGCTCCGGCTCGCTCCCTGTGCACCGCGGGCTGGGGCCTGCTCCCTGCAGCCAGCCCTAAGGACTCTGTGTGTGTGAGTGTGTGTGTGGCTTTTTTTTGGCTTCCTTGACGAACTGTCTTCCTGAGGTAACAAAGCTTCTTTTGCAGCACTTGGTGGAGTTTTGTTAGGGGCTACCTCTGAGCAACATGAACTTGGCCTTGCCGGTGTCTGCTGCGAATACCTGGCTCCTGTTAGGAATCAGGGTGCGCGGGGAAACAGCCCGCGGCCATACAGATGATTAGTTCACCAGATTTGCATCTTTTCAACAGTAATGGGCCTGGATTCCACAAATGCTCTCAGGCTCTAAATAGATGTTAAGTGGTTGTTTCTCGTTCCCTCCAGCTCCGCTCCCGAGGGCCACTTGCCATCCTGCCCACCGGCAGGCCCAGGCCTGCCCCAGACTGGCAGCTGGTCCCCAGGGCCGGCAGCAGGCTGGCGGGGCTGGTCCTCCTGGCCGGGGGCCTTCTGGAAGTCAGGACACTGAGGCTGCTGCCTCCCCGTGTACCCCACACATGGGCGGCAGGAAGGAGAGCCCAGCATGTCCTCGGTGCTAGGCCACTACGCACACCAGGCCTGCGGGGCCCCACCTTGGAACACCTGCCTCCTGCTGCACAGGCAGGCCTGGCAGGGAAGTAGGGCTTGAAGAGAGACGGGGTGGAGCAAGTGGCAGAGGCCTGGCTGGAACTCCCAGGTGAGCCAGAGGTGGCAGACAGGGGCCTCCAGAGAGTCCCCCAGGACCAGGGTCCGGCTCATGACTAAAAGCTGGACCAGGGCCCGAGGGGGGAGGGCTGTTCCAGAGCAAATATTTTTTCTAATGTGGTTTTGATTAAAGATAGGATAAAGTTTTGTGTTCTGAAACTGGAACAGATGTTCGTTCTAATTTTTTAACACCCTTCTGCCAGCCCCTGGACCAGTGCGTCAGCCACGTGGCTGTGGCCGTCTGGTGTGTGAGTCCTGCTGGGCTCAGCCTGCAGCCAGGACCTGGTCAGGGGACACACTGCCGTCCTCGGCCCCAGGGACTCCTGGGGGCAGGGTTTCTGGGAGAGAATGTCCTGTAGGCCTGCTCTACTCCCTGCAGCGTCTGGGAGACCACAGGAGCAGACACCTTCCAGAAGCCCCGGCCCCCCCACAGCCTCAGCTTCTCCCACTCACAGGGGTGCGGACAGAGCCAAGGGTGCCTGCCGCCCCTCCCTCCAGGGCCTGTGTGGTTCCGTGAAGCCCCTCAAGGATCCTGCCCTGGGACCCGAGTTAACACCTGTCGGCTTCTTGGGTGGGCTCTCCAGCCGCGGGCACGTCCCAGGGCCCTGGAATTGCCCCCCCCCCCCCAATCCATGTGGCTCTGCACTTCCTGAGAACCATCTTCCTGGGGCTCACAGGGAGAGCCCGTGTGAACTCTTCGGCCTCACTTCTGCCCTGCAAAACTGCAGAAAGTTCTGTCTGAATCCGGCCTGGAAAAGTGCTTTTTTTTATTGACATAAACAATAGCGCTTGGGTTTCTTTCCTTGAAAATAGTACCCCAGTGTATCAAGTCAGCTCTGTAATGGATTAAAGGCCACAATATTCTGAATTTTCCTGCAGAGCTGATTTATAACAAAATCCATTTTCTCAAAATACGATTTCTTCCCTTTTCAGTATGTTTAAATGTTTATACTTCAGATTTTTAACATCTGCTAAATAAAATTGGATCTCTTTTCCCTCATTGTCCACTGGGGTCCAAACCAAGGAGAGCAATCAGCCTATTGAGAAGAATTTACAAATGAAAATCTGAGTCGGCCTCCTCCAGATCTCACATTTGTTTTGTAATGCACAACTCCAAGGCTTCCGGGACCCCTTCCCTGCAGAAGCGCCTGCCGCGAGGGGCGTCTCTCCGTCTCTCTCCGGAAGGCGCATGGTGCTTGAGCCGCTTCATCTCTTCACCGACATGGACGAGAACAGAGGAGAAACATGACGAGGCCATTTCCTCCTAGAAACAACGGAGGTGAAAGAGAGGAGGAGACCAGGGGTGGCAAAGAGTCTCGAAAAACACCCAGTCCCAGCCCCAGTGGCCCAGTGGGTTGGAGCGCCGTCCCCATGCCCCAGGGGGTCACGGGTTCAGTTCCCTTTTGGCGCACCTGCCCGCATTGTGGCTTTGCTTCCTGGCCAGGGCGCACACAGGAGGCAACCAATGAATGTTTCTCTCTCACACTGATGTTTCTCTCTCTCGCTCTCTCTCTAAAGTCAATAAATATATCCTTGGGTGCGGACAGTACAAACACCCGTTCTGAGGGGTGGTGAGCCCACCGTGGAAGGTGTATGAGAAGCGGAAAGGGAGAAGCCCAGAAGCTGGGGAGGACCCACAGGTGACACTTAGGCCCAGCATCCCATAATACTCACAGCAGGATTTCTGCCACCGGAAAAAATCCGACATCACGACCGCCGTTCGCGAGGGCTGCTGCGTGGGAGGTTCAGCTTTGCCCGGCCTCGGCCTGCAGCCCGACTGCTCCTGCAGGATGGAGTCAGTGTCTTTTCCTGACTATACACTGTACCAGGAGGGATTGCTGGTAATCCTCAGCTTTCATCTGGAAGTCGTGAATCCCCCTTCCCTCCCCAAAAAGGCCTGGCTGCCCTGGGCCCACCTGCCCAGGGCCCTTGGTCGCTCGGCTGCTTTGCCCGTCTTCGGTCACCTCCACAGGCCTCCCCTCCAGTCACCTTGACTCAGACGCTATGCACAGGATTTAATGGCTCCAGGACGGTCCCTTTCATTTGTGTCTTAAAATCCTCCTTTCGTTTTATGCGTCAGGACATGTCCTTGTACCACAGTAAAAGCCAGGTCAGCAGAAATGAACTAAAATTAGAAAAAAACGTCTATTCTTCTCTTAATAACAAGGTGAGATTATTAGTTACTTCCTTATTTAGAAAGTAGATTTTGCTGAACATATGAATAAAGATTAAACACAAATAAATAAATTACAAATGTCCTTGGTTGAGTTCATTTAAGAGACAGTCGTAGACATATTTTATTTGTCATTTATTTTTCTTTGTTTTTTCTTTTTTAATGCTTCTGTGAAATATGCATTAATTGATATACGAGGCATTTAACACAAGGCAGTTATCGGGACAATTCTGTTTATTTGCACGTGCGCTTACGAGTAACAGAAGAGAGACATCCTCATGTCTCCTTGCTACAGTACCCCGGGGACATCTGTTAGAAACTTTACTTTCTCCGGCCGTGCCCCCAGTTCTCACCGAAGCCGGGGTGTTTGGCTGACACTCGGCCACCACCAGCGAGCGTCTCTGGGAATCCCATCACTGCGTCCACCCTCCAGCTCTGACCCGGGCTCCTCAGAAATTTTCGAGATGAAGTCATCGCTGGTTTGAGTTACTGGCGAGCCGTGAGTTCGGCCAGCTGGGCTGCCTCAGCCACAGTCCCCAAGCTCTGTCCTGACAGCCACCCAGCCGCCCTCCGTGAGACCTGGGACCGGAAGGAGGGGGCTGGGGGCAAGGGACCAGGGGTGCTCACAGGTCACAGACTGGTCCTTGCAAAGGTGACCGCCAACAATGGGCCACACGCGTCGGTAGGGCAGATCTCTGTGGCAAACACTTTCTTTGGAACTAGAATTGTAATGAAAAACTCCTGGGGCGTGATCAGTTACGGTGTTACGAAGTAACAACAAAACATAGAACACACATTTAAATACGTGGACCCTGTCACACGAAACACTGGGCGCCATGAGGGCGTCCCGCTCCGAGGCCCGGAGGGCCTTCTCCCCGCTGGGGCGAGCTGTGTGACGGGCGCTGGAGGGTGAAGCACCCACACTCCCAGCTTCGGCCCCACTTTGTGCTTCACAGAGCAGTGTTGGGTGGGAATCCGGGCCCTGGCCGCGGGCACCGAGACGCTGGGAGGGGGAAGGGAGTGAACGACACCCGCCCCAGCCATTCCAGCGTGGCCCTGACCTCTCCGCCCACACAGTTACCACATAGCATCCAGATGTCCGAAAATGCTTTTGAGAGCGCTATGAAACTTGATAGAATGTGAAACGCGATAGGATCTGAACTCAGCGGCACAAACCGTGAAACAGCCCGGAGTTCTGTAAGTAAAGCTGCGCCTCCCTCGGAGGTTCCCGCCACAGCCGCCCCTCGGGGCTCCCGTGGGGCCTGCCAGGAGTCCACCTGGGCCCTCCCTTCTCTGCCTCCAGAGCGCTTGCCCCTCCAGGAGCTCCTCTGCTCCCACAGCTGCCCGAGAAAGGCAGGTGTTGTCCTTTACTGTGGACGTGGAGGAGCCTGGGGACTTGTCCAGGGACACAGAATTCCTGAGTGGCAGAGGCCTGCCTCAGACACTTGTGCCTCTGAGACAAGTGCTTTCAACGCAGCCCAGGAAGTGTCCCCGGGCCCACACACCTGGCTAGTCTCACCTGAGCTCACAGGCCTGTTGGGGGAGAGAGGGCGGGGGACCGGGATGAAGGGTGTGGCTGTCCCCGTCCCTGGTCTGTGTCCCACAAACCTGGGAGGTCCTGGAGGGCAGGCCTAATAAGGCCCTTCCCCTCTTTTTGTTTTGGTTCCATCGTAGCTGTTGGCTCACCTTCGCTGAAAAAGTGCAGGCATTTATATTCTGAGAAGCTAACAGAGCCCACGAATGCAGAAGTCTGGGGTGAGGCTGTTCCTTGATGCTATAGACTAGTCCCTTTCATGAGTGGGGACAGATGTGCCACCCGTAGGCGTCTGGGGAGGGAGAGCTTGCTGCCCTCAGGGTCCCCTGCCAGTTTTGAGGATAGGGCTGCCGGCCACACAAGGGCTCGGAGCAGCCAGAGAACCAGGCCTTGTCCTCATGGTCCAGTCGGCATGCGGGTTAAAGTGACAACCGCACTGGGGTCTGCGCCCGCTTCCTCCAATCAGCTGTGACACGAGACGCCCTCCCCCCCGTGTCTCAGCTTCCTCCCTTGTTAGCAGGAGGTTGTGAAACTCAGGCCTTTGCAGTGGGAAGGCTTCTGGTTCGTCAGTTGTTAATGGAAGAAAACGGTGTGTTTGCTGCCGCTCTGGAAACATGGGCACCGATGGGGCTGCCTCCTCTCCGTTAGGTTAAAAAATTGCTGCTTTTTTAAAAAAGAGATCATGTTACAGGAGAAGTAGAGCTTTTATTGTAAAACTTCTATGTTGTAGAACTTTTTGAAACATAGATTACTTGAAAAATTGTGCTTGGACATGAATTCACGACCTTCGGTGAACATTTTGGTAATTTAGCCTTTTTTCTACCTTTTAACATATTGTTATTGTCCTGTGCATGTCCTGTGTAGCTGTCCTTTGTGGTTAAAGTTCTTTCATATACCTTCCCTGTTTGTTTTGCATCAGAAAATCTTTGTGAAGACCCATTATAATGGCAAATGCTCTTGCAGGTAGATTTACCGTGATCTACAACTTACATTTAACATAAAAATTTAACATAATTCTTTATTACTGAGTGTCTGAGGGTTTTGTTTCTTTGCATGTGAAGCTTATCTCACATGTACGATTGTTTCCTTGGGTAGATTTCAAACAATATTCCTTCTGAATGAGAGGATTTGGTAACATTTTTTTCCCAGGGAAATCTGCCAGATTCACTCTCATGTCCGGTGTCGATCATTTTCTTGCCTCCCTTACCCGTCAAAATAGCAGGTACTGGCCCTGGCTGGGCGGCTCCGCGGGCTGGCGCGTCGTCCCGATAGGCCAAGGTTTCGGATTCAATATCAGGTCCGAGCAGAGCACGTACAAGAATCAGCCAATGAAATGCACCCACAAGTGGAGCAAGTCCATGCCTCTCTCTCTCTCTCAAATCAGCAATAAGAAATGCCGGGAACCTGCAAATAATGCTCATTGTTGGACTTGAAGTCTTTCTGTTAGTGGTGGCACCAGACATCTCCCCAGCACGGTGCGTCCTTCGCCGGCTCTGCTTCGGCGGGAAGGATCTAGTAAAAGTCCTGGCTTTGTTGCGTAACCCTGGACAAGTCACGCTGATGGCCACTGGGACCATTAGTGTGACAAAAGTTTTCACTCAAAAAATCCGCAGAAGTGAAGAATCAGGCAAAGGTTTCTTCTTTTCTTCCAGAGTTTTGTTCCCACGAAATCGCTCCCATCTCTTCAGCTTTTGCCAAAAGCATTAAGGATGTCCGGCTGCCCGTATGACTCCACAGGCAGGATGAACGAGAGCAGCGCCACCCAGTTTCACCAAACAAACATCTACGCTTTCCCACGGTGGGGCGGCCTCATTACGACCGTTCGAATGTTCACACCACTAACCACTCCACTGCCACACCCCACTGGGGTGACAGCCGAGACCTCAGTGACGGCTTGCGCTCTAAAACCCAGTGCACGCTCTCTCTCTCTCACTCCAAAAGGGTGTCATGTAGGGGTGAGGCTTGAAGTGTAAGCCCTGAAGATTGTGACTCAGAGGACTGAGACCCTCCTGAGGTTGTTTTTAAACAGAAGACAGAGGCACCGGCCACGCTGCCAGCCAGGAGCCGTAGTCAGAATTCGGCCGTGGTGCTTTGGGGTTTCGTGGGTTTCTACAAAACCATAACCGCAGCACGTACTGAAACCTTATCGTGACGATAAGCATATTTGGGGCTCACGCTGTCATCCGACGATGCAAAATATATTTTCAAGGCAGAACTAAATAGTTTAAGAAAAAAGCTCCTGTTCTGTCTCCGCACAGACCTTAGTAGTCTTAGTGGTAGACGTGGGCTTCAAAGGACGATTTTCGGCTCGTTAGTGAGAAACGCTTCAGTTCCCGCTCACCGTCCAGGTTCACTGTTTCTCCAGGACCAAGATATCTGAATGAGGAATTAGAATGTAATTATGTTTCTGTTGAGACCATAGAGGACCTTTTCTCCTGGGGCGGTCACCAGGTTTCGGGAGACACCCCAGCTGACCTTGACCTCGCTTTCGTTGCTGATGGGAAACCAAATAAAACAGGCATTTAAAGGGTTAGGACTCAAGGTTACACCGCATTTCAAGAACCCTTTTCCTAGGGACTCTCTGTTGGCGTCCTGTGTTCTTTCCAGTCGGAGAGATTAAGGGAAAGTGGGAGTGAGGAAGGCAAGTGATAAATGCCAATTAACTTGGTGCGTATCTCTCCCCAACATCTTACCTTTCTCCAGGATAGGGACTCATGTGGGTAATAAGTCTTATTGGGCCTCAGAAGACCCAAATTGGCACCTATAAAGGGAAGACTCCTATTTTCCATATTATCCCGTCCTAAGCAACATGCAATTATTGTCATTTTAATTTGGGGTTTTGGACATAACTCTGTGAAGTGTTTCATGTAGATGAAGTTTGCAGCTGAATAATAAATAAATGAGTTGCCAATAACTTCGAAATGGTGTAACGACACCTCCTTTCTATTGTCAATCATTTTTAGCAGAAACTTCTGTGGTTGGAACGCCTTAATGAGTGCCTACCGGCCGCGTGGAAGGCTCGAAGCTCCTGTAGGGGATCTTCAAGGAGAAGGTGCCCGTTTCAGGTGTGATGTTGAAGGGTTCCTGGCTTAGCAAACATATAGTTGTCACAAGGTGCACACACACACACGTACCCCCCGCACACACACACGGAGACCAAAGGTAGAAGAAAAGCCAGCACAAAGCCTGATAGGAAATATACAGGAACAACCAGTATATTGAAAATGCACTTTGAACATTTCTTTTTAACATATATTTATATATAACATTTTAATGAAAAATTATCTCCCCATTTGCTTCGTGGTCTTTATTCAAACTGTGAGCCTGATAAGTTATGTTGTTAATTTCAAGCCTTTCGGATTCGGTGTTAATATACACATTAGAACTAACGACTCTCCCTTTGTCCCACTCTCTCCCTCTCAATTTTTTCTTGTGGATTGCAGAAAAGTATGGTTTCCACTATTCCAGCAGCTCCCTTTCTTTTATTATGAGTCTCTATTTCTTTCCTAATTATGGGCTGCAAATTATTTACTCAAGTTTTAAATTAAAAAAGCCAACAAGTAATCCGACGGCAAGCATAGCTCCGACGTCAGGGAACCGAGCGCGGGGGTGTGCGTTTCATTTCTCTCTGGGCCCACGGCTGTGCAGCCCGTGCCCTGGAGGGGCTGGGAAGGACAGGCCCCTCCACCTAGCCTCGGTGTAATGCAATTGAGCTTCATTAAATTACTGCAGGGCCAGTTACTTAAGCAGAATATTGATTTTCAGTCTGGCCCGTGTTTAACATAATTCTGCGTAGGCAACAGCTAATTCTACACGTGAATCTAACACCCTAATGGAATTACAAGATGCAGCTTGACCACAGGGGGCACTCAGAGCTCCCGGCCCGCCTTAGGCAGCCTCTGTGAGACCCCCTGGCTGAGCCGCCCTTCATTCCCCAGAGATGTGTGGTCCCTGAGCTCCCAGGACCCCCCGAGCAGCCCTTCCTTTCACCGAGCAGCAGGTTTAGAGGACCAGGGAAACTCTTCCGTGGCACATTGCTTGGCCTAAATCGATGGATGCTTATGGATAAGGTTCTTAGACTTGGTTAGTTTTCTTTGTGCTTTTGATGGATAAAAATGAGATTTGTCTTCAAATTCAGTCTTTCTTCAAGCTGGCCTTAGACTTCCCCATTTTTGGTGAAAAATTTTAGGTAAAAAATAGTCAAACATTACATACGTGCATGTATTATTTGTCAGTAAGGATGAACATGGGAACATTTTTTTAATGTAATTCGGATACTTATTTTATTATTGGTGGATTGCCGTTTCAAAAGTGATCATTTCCCCCTGAAATATAGAAGCAAAAGTACGTGGGGTTTTATGTTGTCTTCTTAGACTGGGAGTGAGCTCGCTGTTGGGAGGATTTTATCCAAATGCAGGGTTACACGCTCTCCGGGAGAAGAGTGGCCAGGCATGCCGCCAGCCCCAGGTTCAGGCCACGGGGCAGAGCTGCAGGACTGGGAGCCCCTGAGACGGAGGCTCGGTGTCCCTGCTTTCATGTCGAGGAGGCAGAGGTCCCCGGGTCAGGGGCTATGCCAGGACTCATCATGTCACCACGTACGACCCCCCGAGTGGGCCTGCTCTCAATTCTCACATCACACTTGGAGAATTTTTGCCCCGAGTGCCTCAGACCACAGAAGGGCATACAGTGGGATGGACGTGGCTGGAGCGGAAACCCTAAGTCAGGAGGCTCTTCTGGTGACTGTGTGTGGAGTGAGGGCTGTGTCCCCTGAGGGTACGTGACACTGGCTGAGCTGGGGTTGTGCCTGCACAGGGTGGGAGGCAGGGGCCTGGGAGAGCGGTCTATGGCCATGGGCAGTGTGTCTGACTAGCGTCCGTCTGCATCAGATCAGAGGCCACCAAATGTCCTTTCTCTGGGTTTTTGTTAAGCTCAGCCAGACTTGAAGTTTCTCTGCATCCTGTCTGTCCGAGCATGAGCTGGGCTAGATGGCAGGACTCTCACTGGGCTGAGAATCTCAGGTGTCCTTCTGGTTCTTGACCACAATGGTGAAACTGGAGTCATGGAAGGCAGATGGTCCAATAGGGACAACTTGTCAGGTTTTTTTCCAATGCCCTGTGTTTCTGGAAGGACTTCGAAACCTGTGACCTACTTTCTCTCCCACAGGCTGGCCAATCAGATTATCCCATATTCTTTGAGCTGGCCAATCACTTTACTCCATATTCTTAGTCTAGCCAATCAGCTTACTCCATGTTCTTGAGCCACCCAATCAGATTACCCCATGTTCTTGGGCTGGTCAATCAGAGTACCCCACCTCTGTTAGATGGAGGTACAGGGGCTGGGTCCCTCTTCCCCCGGGGGAGAATTCTGTGTGGAGCTGGAGGAAGGTCGTGGGAGGGCAGGTCCGTTCCCCTTCTTTGGAGCTAACCTGAGGGGACATGAAGCCAGCAGCAACAGGGACACAGGAAGATAGACCCAACTGGGAAACAGTTGATTCTAAGAGGTGGACAAAGAGAAAGACCATGAGCTTTCCTTCTCAGGTTTCTCAGGGGTGGAGCGTATCAGACCTACATCTTTGCTTGGGTTAAAGGTGGGGGTCCACATGAGAAATCAGCCAAGTCCCACGAGACACCTCTCATCTGCCTCTCAGGAGGACTAAACTGATGTGACACCTTCATGCTTCTCCCAAGATCTGTGGGAGGTCCTGTACCCACTCCCAGGCTGAACGTGAACACAGGAATCAATAAGAAAACAAGGACGAGTAAACACCACAAAGCCAAGCACTGTGGGCAACAGTTAACGAACGCCTCCGTGATTATGGGGAGCCTCCCCTTTGTAATTAGTTACATTTGCATAGAGCTGGTTGATTCATCCATGTCCTCAATTTACCCTAAAAACAACTTTCCCCATGTGGCCAGTTTTTAGTTTAGAGGTAAAACAATTGCAGTGTAACAAAAAGTAACACGGGCAGTAGGTCAGGACGGGGCTTGGACGTGAACTAGCTTTGCCTGTCAGCGGGTTCAGCCCTCTTCCGGGCAAGGGCATTTTAACTGGGCCCCAGGCAAGGAGTGCATCTCGGTCTCCTGCACGTTTCTCAGTCAGGCCCCAGAGTCATGGCCTTGTGATTACCATATGTCATCGTGCCTGGGCTGCCCGAACAGTGTCAGACGGGGCAGCCTGTGAAAGCGGGTGCTTGTTTCCCACAGTTCTGGAGGCTGAGAAGTCTCCGACCAGGACCCTTTTCTCGTTCCCAGGTGGCACCTTCCCTCCGTGTCCTCACAAGGGCCCTGGGAGTTCTGCGGTCTCTTCTTTAGAAAGCACTTGATCTCACTCATGCGAGCTCCACCCCTAGCCTACGCCATCAATGTTGGGGTCAAGGTTTCCCGGCTGAGGGCTCCACGCCTTGGGTCTACAAAGCCCTGGCCCACGGTGAGCCTTGACTCTGCTGGCCAGGAGCTTCCCCGCCAGCTCCTGCGGCTGAACGTGGGAACGGCGATTGCCAGGGTGAGTGGGAGGGCCAGGTGTCATTTCAGGGCCTCCTGCGGCCGAGAAGAAGACTCCATTTGAATAAACTACACAAAATCCTGGTACAAATTCTCCATCTTCCTGCCCTGTCACCTCTCCATTCCCCAACTGTAAAACACCTTTTTAGAAGGGCACACATTTTATGAAGGAAAAAATAGGTAAATACTTCTTTTGAGTGTGCGCTTAGATACGATCCATTTTTTTCCACACTAGCCTTAAATAGAGACTCGCCACCTGGTCACCATCTTTGATTCAAAAGTATTTAATTATTGCCTAGGTCTCCTATACACACTGTGCTGTGTGCTCCAGACCCATTTTCAAGTTTTTTTTTGTAAAATTGATGAAGAAATCAACGCATTGTTTGTGTCTGCCTCTCTGTGTTTAGAATTAAAAAGGATTTGTCCTCAGACCAACTATAGGTAGAAATACTTTTTTAAAAAAATCTCTTGTGGTAGATTAACTTTAAGAAAGCTTGAACTGATCTTTGAAAAATATCCCAGAGAATTCACACTAGGAACTAGTAAAACTATGTACCCTAAATGTCACTAAGTTAAACAGCATTGCACGATAAATATGAAAGATTGGTGCGCTGTCAATCTGACACTAAATATCAAAACACGCCCCAGTTTTCTATCTTGCTTTCCGTCAAACCCGCTGACATAGAAGAAGGCACAGAGTCGGCATGTCTCACTGCAATCTCTTCTAAACGCTGTTTCTGAAACCCCCGTGGGCCGGAGGTCACGCAGGCCCTGGCAGCCATGGCGAGCACTCCTGAGGTGTCTGTCCATTGCGCTGATGTGTGCGGAGCACCCCAGAGGGGTCCTGGTTGGGAAGAGCCTAGAGCCTGCTTATACAGGGCCCTCCGGTAGATTAGGAATTTGGAACCATTGTCTCGGGCGGCCATGTTTAGTCCAGTGTAGACATCAACCATGTGATTGATGGCACCTCACAAATGACAGAAAGGGCACACAGATGTCCAAAAAGGGACATGTGTGGTTAAGTTCCAGACTGTTGCCGCTCCGGGCCCAGATAGGTCTCCCTCTCCGGGTAGAGTGGTCCTTTGTCTGCAAGTTGTTACTATTGAGGCTCATCTTGGCCGACTGGGAGAGGATTTTCCCGTGGGCTGTGCCATGGATTTGTTTGGAGGCTGTTGGCCAGATGCCATAAAACCTGTGTCTCCTTCCTGGGCACACAGGGCACCTACCTCCAGCCTCAGCCCCTGCAGTGAGAGGTGGCCAAGCCCTGCCTGGGAGAGCTGGAGAAGCATGACAGGTGCCACTTCCACACCTGAGCCACCACAGCAGAGTCTGAGGAATGACAGGGATCAGGTGGAGGAGCCCAGATCTTCCCATCAGCATGGGAGAAGGGCTGCTAGCCCTGTGAGGACACCACGTCACACTGGCGTGTGGCTGAGACACACGTCTGTTGCCATTGAACAGTACTATCTGTTGGGTCTGTGTGTTTCCACAGCCCAGCCTGCCCTTACCCAACTTGGCTAGAGTGGCCATCACCCCGGATAATGGTCAAGGTGAGATTCCTCGGTCGTGGTCCCAGACAGCCTGCCTCGCTTGGTCGGGGGGCTGGGTGTGGACCGCTCCCCTCTCTGTCACTTCAGTTGGTTCCAGCTCAGGAGCACTGCTACAGGCCATCCTTGCCTTTCAGAGGAAAGCAGGAAGCAGAGACCTCACGCAACTGGGTGGGAAGAGAGTGTATGTAGCCCCGATTCAAAGTTCCAGCTTGGATGCGTCGTCAAAATGGGACCTTTTAGACTGCGGCGTTTCCTTTTGGACATTCCCCTGGTCCTTTTATTAATTTTTTTCTCTCTAAACTCTGCTTGGGAAAAAGTCACCACTGTAACAGGGACTAAAAATCAAACATTTTGGAAAGGTTCACCATGCACGTGAACTCTCCTGCGGCGCTCCCCACACCTGGGCCCGCATCCTGTGAGAATCATTTCTTGTCAGTTTTGTTTCTGCGACCCATCTACGGGCCGCACAGACTCGTCCTTGTTTCCCGATTATCAGCGCTCGGTGCCGCCTATGAAATGACTGCTGTGGGAGGAGAGGGTTCGGTTACATTTTCTCCCACTTCTTCCAGTTTGGCTGCCTCACAATGTTGAGCTCATCAACTGGTAATTTTTGAAAACCCAGACGGCACGATTAACGTCTTTCCCGTTGGAAGTGTTTCCTCTGTACCCACTGCTCTTCTCTCTGCCTCTCTTTCCTCCGCTTCTCAGTTTTGTCAGACGCCCTTTCCCTGTCTACAATATCACCAAGGCTGTCCCTTCGTACCCTGACATGGGTTCGGTTATAGCTCTCAGTGAATTTTACCTTCAAGTGGATTTCAGGATTTCAAAACCAATGAACACCATTTATATCGCTGTGATTCTGGAGACTGCCGAAGTCAGTGCTCTGTGAAAATTGCATCCCCTTTCCCAAATGCCCAGCAGGGCCTGACGGCTGTGTGAAATGCTCCCGACACCGAGTTAAAATTGAGTCTCCTTGTTTACCTTTGATAAACTCGAATATTTTATTCAAGCTGGGATACATAATCTTACCTATGGATTTTTTTAAAAATGGAGACCTCCCAGAGCCTGAAGTTCTGATTTGTACTGCAGGATTTCTCGACCCACTGTGCAAATGTCATGCTTGAAATACGCTTTTAGTTCTCCTGGGTTGATCTATTGATTTCAGGTCTCTCTTCGTGGAGCTGGGCTTTCATAGTGTTATGTGTCTCAAGAAGTCCTTATTCTGCCTTCATGTTTGAGTGACAGGTATAGACAGAACTGAAGGCTGAAAACAGAGCTTCCAGTCTTTGAAGGCATCATTCCATTGACTTCCAGCGAGCATCGTGACCGTTGAGAAGTCTGGTGTCCATCTGATTTCTTCCCTCTTGTGGGCAAACTTAATTTTTTTATAGCAGTTGATGTTTTTTTCTTCTTTATTAGAGTTCTGATGTTATAATGATGTTTTTTGTATATTATGAAATGATTGTGGTTTTGACATTTTCAGTCTTAAGATATGTCCTTCAGTTTTGGTTAGTTGTCTTTCATTACTGTGTACCTTTCCTGTTTTCTCTGTTCTTTGTTCCTGCAAATCTTTTTAGTTGGAAATTATACTGATCTTATATCATTCCTTTCTCTTGCTGTATTTTTATTTTCCCTGCCAAATCATTTTTTTTTAGAAAAAATCCTCCATTTTACTTTTCAATCTGTTACTTTAAAAATATCAGGAAATATATTATTTTTAAATTTCTAGAAATCCTTCTTGTTCTTTGTTCTTTTTTCTATCCTACCATGTCCTGTGGATGCAAAGATTTATTATCCCTCTGGAAATAATGTCTCTACGTAATTTCTCTTATTTTACTGGAAATATGCGTGCCTTTCTGGAATCATGGTTTCTGCTTCTCTTGGTTTTTATTCTTTTTTATTTTATTGAATGATTTCCTCTGGTGGTTGTGTTTCTTGTATTAAATTGAAGAATTATCTGTCTGAAAATCCTGGGTTATACCGTCATAATTTAGAGCAGGATGTCACAAAATTGATCAGTGGTTCATTATTTGTTGCCTGGCAAGTTTTGTTTTTTTTTTAAACAAAGATTTTATTTATTTATTTATTTTTAGAGCGCAGGGAAGGGAGGGAGGAAGAGATGAAGAGAAATATCGATCAGCTGCTGGGGACCTAACCTGCAACCCAGGCATGTGCCCTGACCGGGAATCGAACTGGTGAAATTTCGCTTTGCCAAGTGATGCCCAACCAACTGAGCCACACTGGTCAGGGCTATCTTGTTTTTTTTTAATTGGGTGAGAGGTCAGTTCTTGACTGGAAGAAGCCATGCCAAACTTGTAAGGGCACATTTGGGGTCACCCATACCTGAGGACCAGGATTCTCGTGAGAGATGACTAGGTTCAGAATGTAGCATTTTCTTGTGATTCAGATTAAAAAGATGAATACAGCTTCTGGAAGGTTTGTGTCCGAGACTCTCAGGCACACTGTACTTCCTGCCTGACACCTGTCCTGTGGAATGCGGGAGAGGGATGCCTTCATCCTGCTCCAAAACGTCTTAAGCGAGACTAGGTGCTAGGTCTCACTTATTTCCACTGCAGCCTGGGCCCGCTGTTCCTGACTGAGGTCTCCTGCTCCATCCCTATTTCTCTGCCCTGCATGATCCCAGGTTTGGTGTCTGTCATCTTTCATAGCCATCAATTGTGGATGGACCCAGTGGAACAGCCCAGACAGAGGATGGGAGTGTCTTTCCCACCAATGATTTTTCAGGTTTTCACTTAGGATTGGTAACTTTTGTTTCCTCCAGTTTATATCAAACAGGAGATAAACAGAAAGGCATCTGCACCCAATGGGGATGGGGGTTGGAGGCTCCCCACCTCTGATGTCTGGCTGCATCAGAAGGTCCACTGCTCACCATGTCATGTTGAGTCACATCAGTCCTTCCATTCTCTGCTTCAACTTCTCTTCCTGTAGCTCCTCTGAGACCCAGCCTCATGGTATGAGTCACCACGGAGGTTCAGGTGATGAGCAGGAACACAATATGCAAAACTGGTTTGTCACTGGGGACCAGTGACTGTCTCGAGGGACCTCCCTCGGCATCTGTCAGGTCTGTCACGTCAGGTGATGGGTAATGGGGCACGTTCTAGAGGTGATGAGCATGATTGGTTCCCTACCATGTGGGCAAAACTTGGGCCAGAGACTTCTGTCATTGACAGGCATGGCTTTCATTTTCTGGAATCTTATCAGGATACTTATCTGTAAAATAATGAAAATCTCAGAGATACTGTGAATCCTAAACGGTGGCAGTTTGATGGGAGGGTTTAGGGTACCCACTCGGTAGATAAAGATTTAGTAACTGCTAAAATTCTTTTGAAAGTTGCACATCCTTGTCATCTTTTAATTATGTAATAGAAATAGATATGTACAAATTGTGTGCCTTAAATGAATTGAAAATAGTAAAGTTGCTAGTCCAGCAGAAAATTTATAGAGACCTCATGTTAGAGGAATTAATTATGCCTAACACAGTCAGTACCAGCCATGAGAAATGATGAAGTTCACAGTCGGGCGAAGAGACTCCCACTCTTTGAGTCACCTAGGAAAATATGGCAACATTTATTTCCAACACTGAGAACATGACTTTCCCTGAAAATATCATAGAATGAATAAGTCCACCAATCTCTCATTATCTAAAAATAAAAATAGATATATTCAATTACATGGAAATGAAGACATCTGAAATCAGATCAGATGACAGGTAAATGGAACTTCTAAAGACCACTCATTTTAAAAATGCAATTATAACAGTAATTACACATTTCTAATGTAACTCTCAACCAAGTCAACCACGTGGAGCTGTGAGCCACTCACGGGGGTGACTGATGACTCCGGACAGACTGAACCCCACAATGGAGGGCTGGGAATGAGAACGTGGGACCATGGGCTGTACAATGGAGGACAGGACGGGAGTGGCCGGGACTCGCCTTCACAAATGGCTTATTGAGTGGAAGTCGATGTGCTACCTTTGGGTGGGGGTCAAGCAAGCTGCCTAGTCATCTCCTTTCTTGAACGTGACGTTCAGGTACAATGAGATAAGGCCCACGGAGAGGTGAGAGGTAGAGGTTTGAGCCAACGTGGTAGAGAGGCAGGTGTGGACAGAGTGATCTCATTGCAGATCACAAAATCTGCCTCAGACCTCAGGGGACAGGGCTCCGAGCCTCTGTGCCACCCTTGGAGACTCTGGGTAGAAAGGGGTTTCACCTACACAAGGGTGTGGTCCCTTGGAGGGGCCCAGCAAGGGGCCGGGCTTGAACACTGCCCACCAGTCAGAGGAAAGTCAGCCCTGACCAAAAGGCCCATTTTTTTTGGTTGGCTCTCTTTATAATCTTTGACCTCAACTCCAGTGGCATTTTCTCCAGGGGTCCCTGAGAAGGCAAGCCAGGGTGGCATGCCTGAAGGACTCAGCTAGGACTGGCCCCGCTGAAGGACCAAAGAGCCCCAAAGAAGTGAGAACATCCAGGGCAGTGGCACCTGCCTCTGCATTAGGGGAGCGACCTTTCAGGGAAGAAAGAACCCAGCGTTCGCTAACAAACCTCCTCCACTGAGCTCCCAGTCAGTGTGGGGACGGAGAAGGGTAAGACTAGAGGCCCTACTGCTCCGTATTAAAGCCACACCCAGGAGTGGAGGCCTTCCCAGTGCTCCGAGTAGGCTTGTTTTCAGGCAATCATCTGACGGCCAGCACACGCCTTCTCCTGTGGTTCTCGCTGTGCTAAAATTCTGCTGGACGCCCCCTCTGTCAGCTGCCGCCATAGGCCAAATCCACTGCGGGCATGAGATAGCTCCTCCAAGCCGGGGACGCCCGCCCGCGTTGGCCCCCAGGGCCCTGCACTTTGCCCTTTGTCCCTTTTGGGTTGTCCACATTCACTGTCCACATCTGTCTTTGTGTCTAATGGCCTTGCCCTGCTCCCCGTGTGGCGGTGTGCCTTCGTCGCTGTGCCTTCGAATCAGTGGGTATCTGAGAGTTAAGGATGCGGCAGCAGGAGAGGGACTCATGGTGCCAGGACGCCAGACAGCGGGTTAGGCCTGAAAGGGCGGGCTCGTGGCGACTCAGGGGGATGGCCTACGTTGCTTGTCCGACTGCAGGTTCCTGCGTCCCAGACCCCTGGTGGCCAGCACTCGGTGAGTCACTGCTCCGGTTAGTTCTGAGCACGGAGGCTGATTCTGCTTGAGCTGCTGCTCCCTGGCGGGTTGGCTTCGCCCAGGAAAGGTCCGCAGCTGCAATGGGGGGGGTCAGGATGAGGCATCTAAGTGGCACTGTGGGTGAACTGCAGTGACAGTGTGTGGCAACCTGATAAGGGATGTGTGGGGACAGATGATTGGTTTGTGCCGTCCTCTCGGTGGGGGGCCTTTCCAGTGGGGTGCACTGCGGGCATTTTTGTGATGACTCTCGAAACACAGGGTGGTTCCAATAATTAGGCCTTAAAATTGGACTCTTCTTTGTTGTTTTCCTTTAAAAATATATATTTTCCAATTGATTTGAGAGAGAGGGGGAGGGAAGTGGTAGCGAGACAGAAAGGGAAATGTCGATTTGTTGTGCCAATAATTCCTGCACTCCTGGGTTGATTCTTGTCTGTGCCCTGACTGGGGACCAAACGGACAACCTGGGCACATCAGGGGCATCGCTGTTACCAACTGAACTGTCTGGCCAGGGCTTCTTATTTCTTCTTAAAAAGAAAGACTTTTTCATTTATGACCTTAATGTTTTATGGTTTAATGTAGCCGATTACAGTAAATTATAATAAATTAAAATAAGCCTCTGGTTTAAGAACCATCGAGTGGATTCTATGTGTCCGGCACTGTGCCAAGCACTTGGGCTGTGAGAGTGAGTGAGAGTCTGAAGCCCCAGGAGGGGGAGGCCCTGGGGGCTCCCTGGGAGCACCTTGGGGGGTAGGGGGGCTCCTGGACACCAGGATGGGGTCAGGGCCGCTGACCAGGCTGTCCTTGGAGAGCTACCCTCAAATCTTTGTAAATATCTTTGGTGTGCAAGAATACTTCAAACTGTAATAATTCAGAAGAACAAAGCCTTCTCAGTTTCTCATCTCTTACATATTCACATTATCAGAAAGAATTGTTAAACACAAATCTTACATAATTTGGCCTTTTTATCTCATCTGCCAAGCGCCCTCCTTTCAGTCATGAGACTGAATCCCATCACTTGGGGCTGTGCTCCCACGTCCCGTGGTCCTGCCTCCAACCCCCACACACTGCGGTGTTCTGCTTCAGGGTGGGACCGCCCTAGGACCGCTGCGGTGGGTCGGGCCATGGCCGCTTGCTTGCTGAGGCGGGGGGGACTTTCCTGACAGCCTTCCTGTGAGGGGTCTCTCCTTCCAGAGGTCATAACGTTGAGGGAAGGTTGCCCAGAGCTTCTGGCTACTCGGTCTCCTCTCACCCTTCCGACCCTTTTCTTCCCCTTCTCCGTCTTCCTGTGTCAACACAGTCACCTAGTCGGTGCACTGGAGGGACGCTCTGCCTCTGTCCACCTGTCCGGAGACCCACGCGGTCCCTGCGTCCGACTGGATTTTTCTTGGATGTTCTCTCGCCCCTTCTCTCCCGAGTGCTCAGGGTCAAGGACTGGACCCTGGCGACATCCAGCCTTCCTCCTGGTGCAGGAATCATCTCCTTAAACCCCTTCCCGCCGAGACAGCACCATGCGCGCCACCCCGTGCCCCCTCGGCCTCCTCTCCAGTCACCCCCACACTTTGTTTTCACTTCTGCCCGCTGACCTCTGTGCTTTCCTCCCTCAGCTCCTGTCCCCGCCCTGGCCCTGGCCTGTTGCCAAAGGTTTCCACCCCTGCTAGACTGCTAGAACCTCGCAGCCACCAGGCCGCCATCTCTGTGTTCGCACTCACGTGCACGTGCTTATGTGGGCGGAGTGCTTGACGTGTGGGCCCCCACTGCCCTGCCCCCGCCAGCCCGATCCTCATCTTTGTGGAGCCCCTTCTGCCATCTGGCCACGCCCCTCACCCACCCCGGCTCAGCCCTGCCCTTCGCTCCCGACACTCAGGTGCACCCCTCTGCCCTTAGTTCGTGCTGACTCCTCACGCGCAGGGCGCAGCACCCGCAACCACGCTTCTCAGAAGCACTTTAAAATTAAATGCTCATTTTGTGTTGATCTGCCCTGAGGGCTGGGTGACGCCGCGCATTTTCAGGAGGCTGCCGCGCTTGCAGCCGAGGCGAGCACTCAAACCTCCCCTCTTCCCCGTAAACCCGAGGACTAAGCAGCGAGGCTGATCCACCTCCCAGGAGGCCGTGCAAGGGCCTCGATGTTAATTGCATGGAACCTACCGTAGGCCCTCATTTTTTTCTTTATACAATAACTAATATGTAAACTATGATTGCACTTGGAAATTACTTTCACTTAAATTCTATTATTGAGGCCCAGCACGTGAGAGAGCTATAAGCACTTCATTACCAGCCCGACCACGCCGGGTGTGGGGCTGGCAGTCCTTTCTAAATGAGTCACGCTGGCAAACGTGACATATTGCTGGGCTGATGTTTAGGTGTGGGGACAAGAACAATGGTGAGCGTATAATTACATGGGAAATTCAATCCTGGCGCCGTGGAGAAAAGGAGAACTTTTTGACTGTAATAATAACAATTTTCCTCCCCATAAAAGTCACCCCTGATCGGTCCCATGTAACAGTGCCGATGACCATGAACGTGCTCAGGGCTGTGGTGTAATGACTTCCACTCTTCCGGGGGGATTTTGACACGTGTCTGCTCAAGTTCATCAAAGTTCTCAGCTCAGCAGGCTTCTCTGAGTGCAGGCCAAGGTCAAAAGTCAGTGGTGGATGTGACTGCTCAGAGTGGGCCTTTGGGTGCTGATGGGCCTTGAGGAGGGGCTGGTTCTCCTTGTTCCTTCATCACGTTCTCCATGGTGACATCCCTGGCCTGTGTGTGGCACTGTGGAATGACCACGACAGAAATAGGAAGGCTGTGAGCTTGGAGAGGAGGGCAAGCCCAGGGCCAGAGACGGGGGCACCGCCCACCACCACTCGGAGGGAAGACAGGCAGGACTGGCCTCCCTGCTGCCTGGAGTCCGGCCCCATTCCGGGCGGGTGTCCACCCAGCTCCTGCAGCCCCTGCCCCTTCTCCATGGCCGACCAGCTTCCCGCTGTGGGGGTGGGGGGTATGTCTGGCAGAGGGGACCCCCCTCCTGCTTTAGTTCCAGCTGCCCCACAGCCCCTTAGACACACGCTCACGTTCTGACCCCCAGCTTCCAGAAGCAGAGTAACTGCTGTACGTGCCTTGTTGACAGAAGTTTTACTGGCTACAGGGGTTCCTGGAGAACAGGGGCTTCAGGGCCCCCAAGCATGGGGATAGCCTTGGCCCTCCCGACTCTGGCTCCCAGAGCACTAACGTCCAGGCAGTGGCAGCAGGGCCACCGTCACCTGGCTGCGGGGAACCCCGGATGGCCCCGTGCTGCTGTCAGGCTCCAGTGTGGATCCCGAGACAAGGGGCCGCGTCAGCTCTGCAGCCTCAGTCTCCAAGGCCGGCTCCCTGGGGGCCTCTTGGTCACTCACCACTGAGGCCGCAGTCGATATGTGTCTGTCGTGCCCTGTCTGTCAAGCGTGGCACGGTGTGCAGTGGGGACAGGAGCCTGAGGCGGAGCTGTCACCGGGAGCTGCTGGGTCTGAGTGAACGGGCCCACCTGACAGCAGCCCATGATGACTCATGCTCCTTCTGCTGTAGGCCGCAAACCCTGGAGAGCAGTGGGCAGGAGTTTCCCGAAAACACCTCCTTCCTGAAGCCCCCCGGGATTGCACCCACCCTGGACAGCTGGTCCTGCTGCTGTCACGCTCTGGGCACCTAGGCCACACCTGGTGTGACCCTCTGCATTCCTTCTCCAGAGTTACACGTGACCAGCCAGAGAGCGAGGCTGGTCTCCACCCCACTCTCCTGCAGGGCTGGAGCATTTGGACGGTGGAGGGGCCATCGCCGGGCCGTGGGTTGGAGGGGCCGTGCAGACACCCATCCTTGGACCTGAAGTCGCTCTCCCACTCAGTAGCTATGCAAACCTGGTCACAAGCCTTATCTCCCTGAGCCCTTTCCCTTCTCGAGGTTGTAGCAGGACCATTCTAAACTCTGCCATAAAGGCACCAAGCCTGCTGCGGGGTGTGGAGTGTGGGGTGGGCAAGAGCTGCTGGCCCAGGTTCAGGGCAGCCTGGGTCCAAGCTGGTGTGTCTGGGGAGGCGGCTGCTCCCCACACAGTGCCTGCCCGGGGCCCCCTGTTGACATGTCCCCCCTTTGGGGGGGCAGCCACCTTGGGACCCCTGGGGAAGCTGACCAGGTACAGCGCTGCTCCCTTTCTGGAAGGCATGGAGGCCACTCCGGAGCCCAGAGGTGCTGCAGGGGGGCTCCTGCGGCCAGTGCAGAGGATGGGTGACCACTGGGAAGGAGCTGCAGGAAGTGGCACCTTGGTCTTGAGGTCATTCTCAGCCTCCTAGAGTCTTGGAGCCCTTTCAGCTGTGAGAGCTTAGTCTCTGCCATCTGGTCAACCCTTTCATTTCCCAGGGGGCAAACAGGCCCATAGGAGGTAGTGACAATACCTCAAGTCCCTCGGGCAGTTACCGGGGTGGGGCAAGGCCAGATCTTGGGTCCTCCATCTGCCACCTGCCCTCCTTCCACTCAGCAAACGCTGCTGGGGGTCTGTGCACCAGGTCCTGGGCTGGCACCCCTACCCCTACCTCTGCAGGAACTCGGTGGGGGGCCTGCACCAGAAAGGGGGAGCCTGCGTCCACACTCGGCTACGATCCCTCCTCGGGGTCTCAGGCACAGAGCTTTTATTTCTGGTTTGACCAGAAAAATGAGAGTTGAAACTATTGCTTCATGATCTCCTTCACTGCTTTAAACTCAAAAGAACAGTCAGCGCTTCTCCGAGTGGCCTTTCTTCAAAATCAGCCAAGGGGCGGGCGTTCACCCCCACATCGTGGGGGCCGGGCTTCTCTGGGCTTTGGTCCCAGCGGGTCACCCGCTGTATCTCTCAGTGACTGAAGCTACTCTCTGTGGAGCTGGTGCCCCTGGGCAGGCCCCGCAGTGACCAGGCCACCCTGTGTCTGTGTCCCCACCGGCTGCTCTCCTAGAGGGACCGAGAGCCAGAATGTTCCTTCTCTTTCTCCTGCACTTCCGCCCCACTCCTGCTTCTTCGAAGTGAAGTCCCAGAACTCGTGGGAACTGCCTCAGCCCATCCCCCTCCACGTGAGGCCGGCGGTTCAGGGAGGGTCGTGTGCCCGGGGGCAGGGGGATGGAGTAAGGAGTGAGGAAGAGGCCAGAGAAGGAGTGAGCCTTCTGGAATCTTCTCCTTGGTAGGTCTGGGCAGGCCTGGGACCAGTGGATTCTCTTTGCATCTTCCCTGAAGACTGAGGAAGCAAGACATGCCTGACATGGGCACCCAAGGGGGCCTTTTGGGGTTGTCTGCCCTCAGACCTTTCTGGAATGGGAGCCCCTCACCCGCTCAGTCCATCTAAGTCATGCGAACGAAGTAACCAGCTCCCTTGGTTCTGGCGTCCGGGCCTAACAACAAGCTCACTTGACCTGCGCTGAGAAATAACACACTTCAGCCCATCAATATTTTTCGAGAGAGCTCTTCAAAGCTGCGATCAGAGGGTAAGTGGACGCTCACGCGTCCGGGAAGGACCTCCTGCTTCCTGGTTTGAACCTTCCGGCTCCCTGGCTCCCGGAGCCCCCCACAGCAACAACTTATTACAATTGTTTCCAACTGTGCGGTGCGTGCGGGGAGCGTGTGAAAACAGAGGGGCTCAAAGCAGCGTCCCTTAAAGAAACCATCATGAAGCCCAGTTCTCTCGATTTGAGTTAACAACAAAGAGTCAAGGTTTCAATTGTTTTGTGAATATAAAGATGCTAGTGGATGACAAAGACATGTCTCTGGAGAGGTTAAAGGGCGACCTCACCGAGCTTCCCCTGACGGGTGGGCAAGGGACAGCTCGGGCCTGGAAGTCAGTACAGCGCTGAGTACTGACCTGTGGCAGGTGGGCCGCGGGGGCTGGACGAGGGACGCCCGCACGGCAGCCTCTGTCCCGGAGGCAGCCCGCTCACACTTGTGCCTTTGCAGACTGCAGGCCTGTGCCCGAAATACCAGCCGCCACCCTTCCCGCATGTCCTTCCCAGCTGAGCCTGACCCCCTGCTTGATTGGCCCGTCCTTCCCGACTCTGCCCAGGTGTCTCTTCTTCCCAGCAGCATTTCCAGGCCCTTCTGCCCCACGAGTCAGAAGACCAAACCCAGCGGCCCTTAGGATGGATTTCCGACCCCCGGCCTTGTCCATGAGCAATTTGGGTGGAAACGGTGTCTCGAGATGGGTGGGCATGGGCTCAGCCTCGCTCTGTGTTTGCCCAGCGCTGGGTGCTCGGGTGGTGTTTGTGGAGCACCCACTTTCCCTTCAGGGGGGCTTCTGTGTCCTGGACGCAGCCAGGGGCACACCAGCCGGACAGCGCTTCCTAACGAGGGCCCAGGTGGGCAGCCACCCGGGGCCAGGCTCACATGTGGCCTGGAGCCCGCTGGTGGGACCCGCAGCACGGCGGCCACCTAGCCCAGCGGGGACTGTCCCCGCTGGACATCTCAGGGGGACACATGACTGCAATTGGTTATAACTAACAACTAATAGTTACCAGTGTCACCGTGGTCGTCTGGAGAAAAAAATGTTGTCCTTTTCCCTTTGAGAAAGTGGTCCAAGCTGGTCATCCTGATGCCATTTTTTTCTCCTTGGTCAAACCTTGCACACACACACACACACACACACAACAAAACCCACAAAACTCACAACGGAGCAACTTCCACCTCAGATCAGTTTCTCCTCCTCTAACATGGTCTATTTATTTTTATTGGTTTGTTTCTCATTAAAACCCTTCAATTACTCTGCAGTGTAAATGGTGAGGCTGTTGACACGTGCCACCTCCATCATGTACCCGAGTCTGCTTATTACGTTTGCAGAGAATGCCCGGGTGCTGCTTGCTTCTGCGGTGGATTGAGACAGAGTTAATAAATATTATTTGGTGGGTTTTTTTTTTTCCCTGAGAAGCACTGCTTTTCTTGATTGTTTTTTACAGTTGGATTGGGAATATTGATTTATTCACCACTGTTACAATAATTGTATACAAGGAACAAGAGCGGCGGAGGCAACATTTCATCAGCGGCAGCAGATTAATTAGTTGTAGTAGATTAGGCACAGTGTTCCAGGCAGATTTGCATTTAGAGGAAGAAAAAGTTTCTTCTTCTTTTTCTTTTTTAATCTTAAAAAAGCCAGGAGAATTTAATAGAGACGTCTTACCCTGAGCCAGCTTCCCTCATTAGTCAGGGTTTCTAGATGAGCCTGAAGGAGAAGCCCGAAGAGGGCCTTTGCAAGAAGAAACTGTTTGAAGACACTGGGGGCGGGGGCAGAAAGCAGTGTGAAATCTAGGGAGCCCTCGGAGCCCCTCCCGAAGTGCGGGCTCCAGGAAGTGGGGAGAACTGGGGCAGGCGAGCCCGTGCTCCGAGCCCGCGCTCCGACCGGGCACGCCTGTGCCAGGATCCCGCCCTCTCGAGTCCACACCCCACGCACCCGTCTCCTCTGTACCTGCTCTGCCCAAGTGCGAACCGGCCTGAAGACCAGCAGGGCCACTCTCTGCCCAGTTTCTCAGCCAGGAAAGCCTTGACGTCCCCTGGACAGGAATTTTGTAGTTTCCCCAGAGAATGAGCAGAGGAGGGGAGGGGAGGGGAGGGGGGAGGAAAGCAGCCGGGGGGAGAAACAGAAGGAGAAACAGACTCAGCCCTTGTGGTGGGGGTGGTGGGGGTTGGGGGCAGTCACATGGGGTCACCTTGATTCCAGGAGCAGGTTACCTTCTATGTGACCGGACTGCCAGGCCTGGAGTGAGGCATAAATGAGACCCAGCCCCAGGTCCCAGGCTGTAGACCGTGGTGGCACCTGGCGCAGACACCCTGGCCGGGGTTGGGGGAGGACTCCATCCTATCCTTACTGGGTGGCATGTGGGAACCCAGGGGTTCAGTCCCAAACCACCACCCTGATGTCCCTGTCTTCCAGGGCCGGGGTTCGTCACTGTGCTCACAGGTGCCCCTGGAAGCGAGGCCGGGCGCTCGGCAGGGAGGTCTGGGGGTCCACAGAAGGCCTCTCTCCTGGCCTTCTAACACAGGATCCCCCCACGATGGGAACACAGCGTCTCCTGGCTCCGTCCTAGACTTCCGAGCTGTTCCTTTTTGTCTGCCCACACGTTCATTTGCGTTTTGAATTTGCATTTGGCTGCCCCCTGAGCACACTTTGAGGACACGCAGAAACGAGAACCGGAGCGAGGCGGTCATGGGGACTGTTCGGAGATCGGTGATGTCACCCCTGGGACTGAACTTCAGGCGTCCCCTGCCCCCAGGCCACTGGAGACCTTCCTGTCGAAAGTCTAACCTTGACCTACTAGATCTAATATTCAGTTTGTATTTGGGGTTTCCCCGGTTGTGCCAATAATGTGATTTATAGACACTCCATCCCCACCTTGGACCTAATGAAAAAATAACATAGTGCATTTGGCTTTAATTAATTTTTATAATTTTAAGGAAATCAACCTCCAACTGATTTAATTAGAAACTATGACTAGCTGATGTTCAATGATCAAGTTAGATAAGATGTCTTTGTCCTGCATGTTCCCATTTGGGACTAGACCGGGGCTGTTTTGTGTCACAAGTGGGTTGAATTTCTTCCGAGAGCTTGTTCACTGGGCCCCCCCCACCACCACCTGAGAAGAGGGGTCCAGCTGCTGTGCCCTTGGGCACACGGTGCACGAAGCGCCCCTCTCGGTGAGCGCCCCTCAGGGCAGGGAGGGTGTGGACAGGTGCTGTGGGGGGAGCCTTCACCTGTGTGCAGCCTGCCTTCCCGCTCGGGCCGCCTTAGGGCCCGGGTCAGCAGGACTGACTGGGCTGAGGGGCACGGGTGCTGAATGAACGAGTACCCGGAGCCGAGTGAGGCTGAAGCCGGCTAAGGCTCTAGGCCAGCCACAGACCCTCTGGTGCGCTCCATTTCTCGACGCCGGCTGACACCCTTCCTCTCCTGCCACACAGCATTTGCCTGCCTAAGACATTTGGAAATCCTCCTGACGTGGAGATTCGGTGTGTTAACATACACAGAAGAAACGCGTCCTGCCTAAACACCACCTGACGGACCACCTACCATGCAGTTGTCCAGAGGAGACCCTCTGAGGACAACAGGGACAGCTGCGGTGACCCCAGGCAGCACCCTAGAGAGGGGCTAAAGATGTAGACTTTGGCTGCAGGTAGCCATCCCCATTTGCCACCCACTGTCCTTGAACAAGGAAGTTGGCTTCTTGCAGCCTCAATTTCCTCACAAGGAGGGAATGAGACTTTCCCGGCGTGTTGTAAAATGTACCTAGAGAGGCGGTAGTCTCAGCGCTGCGTGTGGTGCCACCACACAGGCTGGTGGCCTGTGCAGCATCAGGGGCTGATGTGTCCTGCTCTGTGCACCAGGGGCGGACAAGACTGGGGGAAGGGCCCTCTTTGCACTGTGTCTGCACACAGTTCTGGGAAGGTGGTGTGAGGACACCCTTGACCTTGCATCGGTCGGCCCTCCCGTGAGACACTCTTGGTTCTTCTGTGCACGTGGCCCCGTTGGTTGTCATCAAAGCCAGGCTTACAGCTCTGGGTGGTGGGGGAGGGGGCCGCCGGGCATGGGAGCTGCAGCCCCCGGCCAGTTGATGCATTTGGTTCCCATAAGAAAGTTTTAAACATCTCAGGACTTAACATTTTTAGATTGGGAGGCTTCTTCTGGACCACGGAATGAGGAGTGCCCAAACATCTTTCCGATCCTTTGGATAAAACGAACAGAGGCTGATGAAAGCATTCTTCCATGACAGGACAAGCCGTTCCCATCCCCCCTCGCCTCTGTGCAAAACCAAATAAAATCATTCCAGACCTCCCCCGTGCCAAAAGAATGCCAACTGTTCCAGCGAGGAACAGGCTCTGGAAAGCTGCAGGCCTGTGCCACCCTCCCGTGCACGGCGAGTCCTCCTGTGAGGCTGCCTTAAGGACCGTGTGACATGCCACGGCCCACTGACAAAGCAGCTCTGGCCGTGTTCAACTGGTTACCAGCATCTATTCTGGGCTCCCTGGTTCGGCACCTTGACCTAGGCCCCTGAGAGGGGGCTCCTTCATTAACTTAGGGGTATAGGGCTCTGCCTGGTGCCTGGTGAAGGGGAAAGGGGTCTCCAGCCATACCCACCTTGTCTGCTTGCCATTCTCTGTGACATGGTAGCAGGAGTGACAGACTCCTCAGGTCCACAGGCCAGGGCTCCCAGCCTGCCTGTGCCCCTGGGTGGTGGACGCCTCACTTCAATGTTTTACTGAACACTCCCCCATCTTAGTTTTCTCATGTGTTAGTGGGAGAGAACAGTGGCCACTCAGTGACTGTGTGCCCCCCCCCCCACCGCTGTGCTCATGGACTCACAGGACACACGGGAAGGGGTGCTCTCCTGGTGCCATCGAGGACCCCGAAACCCATCCCAGGAGGAGGGCACCCACCTGTTCTGGGACTCCTCAGTTCAGAGATGGAGAGCCCTGCCCAGGGTCTGCTGCCTCCTCACCCACGCGGACCCACACGTTAGTGACTCTGAGAAGCTCCCGTGTCCATGTGGGCGGAGCATGTTCTCACTCCTTTTTTGTAGGTGCAATGTTGCCAATCTCAGTCCCTGGTTGGCACCCCATTTCCCAAGATGGTTTGGGGGCCCTCTTTGTCAGTGGGGGAGGCATAGAAGAAAGAGCCTTGGTAGACCCCGGGGGAGCCTCCTCCTACCATTTCTCAGCCTCACCAAGGGTTTGGGCCACCTGGGGTGGCTCAGGGTCCAGCAGGGCCCACACCTGTGGGCATGTGCAGGAAGGGGGGAGGAAGGATAAGTCAGGTGGGGCCATTTACCCAGGTGGCCTGAGTGAGCCAGGCCAGAGTTGGACGCAAGGGCATCCGGCTGGGCCAGGGTGGTTTTCGGAATTTGCTCCAAGGGGCCCGCTCCAGAAAGGGATTTAAATTCAAATTTCCTGCCAGGTTTCAAAGCATCAGTTAATTCCCTTCTCTTTCTGTTTGGCTCTAAGTACCAGGTCTCCGCTAGCGCACAGCCTCTTGGGCGTGTTGAGGGTTCGGCCTCATGGAGGCGATCGATAACCTGGTGGGGAGCTTCACAGCACATTTCCGATGAAGCAAAACCCATTTCTGACCAAGCCAGATGGGGACTGGAGAGAGGCAGCCTCCAGAATAAATCCTGGAAAGTAGCTCTGATAGAATCACATTCTGCCTCTAATTGATCCTCTGCTTTTTCAAGGAAAAGGAAATTAACATCCAGTGTGTGGTTTTCCTCAGAAAAACCCGCAACTTCCCACTCAGGAGCCAAGGTGCTCAGACCAGCGGGCCCATGGCTCTTGTTTGGCCGGGAGCATAATGTGGACATTTGATAGAAACGACCTTCAGATATACACCTGGACACCTGCAGGAACACCCTCCCGCCTCCCCTCAGAGAGCTGGGTCAGCTTTGGAGAGGGGCCTCCACCCACCCCCAACACAGTGTCCCCAGTGTGGACCCCCACCCCGGGGGAGACGTCCGCATGGGAAGACCAGCACTGCAGGCTCCATTCCAGCCTTGGGACCCACAGCCTTGACCATACCCGCCTGCCCTTGGCCCTCACCGTGCGTGAGCACCAGGTGAGTGGTTAGAACATGCATGTGTTTGGGTCAGCGGATCAGACATGACATAGAATGAGGGAACTGTGGGTGTTTTGCTCCTTAGAACGGTGTCCAGGGTGTAGCAGAAGAGCTGGGGTGTGAGCCCACATGACCCGACCGGCCCACAGGGGCCATGTCCCCCCATGTGGTCACATGTATGTGGCACGGAGGACGAGGGAGGGTGGCAGAGGTGGGAGAGGATGCCACAGGGTGGCCCAGGTGCTTGCTCCTTAACCTCCCAGTGCTCACTGGGGCGGGGGGGGGGGTCTGAGGACCAACCAGGATGGCGGCCTCAGAGCCCAGCACTGGCACTATTTCTGACCCATGGTCAGCAGTCCCTGAGGGCCCACCAGGCTGGACACACAGTGGACGAAGGGGCTGGGACGCAGGCAGGAGCCAAGGGGCGCTCTGCTGTGGTGAGTGCTGGGCATTCTCTAACCCTGCAACATTCAGCCAGGGCTGGGTTCCCCTGTCAATCATCTGTGGAGCCACAGTTATTGGAGGACAGAGAGGCCAGCAGGGCGGAACCAGCCTGGCTGCCTCTGGAATCACCAGTGAGTTCCGACATGGATGGACGCCAAGCAGGGTCCCCAGGAGGCCAGCAGAGCCTGTGCAGAGTGACCACTTTGACCTTGGGGTGCCCCTGTGGACGTGTCCATCTGCCTGTCTCCTGCAGGATTCAGACTGTCTTTGGAACCAGATTTACCAATGGCTTTGAGCTCCTGTTTCCCACTGATGAACGGGGCCCGGCAAACTCATTCTGCAGAAGAATCTGAGGGACCTGAAAGGGGCGGAGGTGGCAAATGGGGCCCCGCAAATGCCCCCCGGGGGTAACAGCCACCGAAAGGGGTTAGAGCTGCTACAAGGAGACCGGGAGGGTGGCGAGCAGGAAAGTGTTCGTTCAGCAGAAGCCAGCGGCGCGGCTGCGGAGCCGTTTAAATGCCTTTTCCCTCATAACTAGATTATTCAGTACAATGTCATTTGCTGCCACTGACATTTTCTTTAAAGTCATAAAGGCCTACACAGTAATAAAAGGGCTCGGAATAAAATTAGGAATATCATGTATAAATTATCTTTAACCTTAGCTTCATTTGGACTGTGACTTTTTAGACCTGATCAATTTTCATGAAACTAGCCACATAAAACTGTGAAAAAATATTTGATCCGCGGCTCGCAGGCGGGCAGTGGCACGCCGGCCCGCTTTCTCCCACCTGACGGTGTGTTGGTGCGCGTCTCTGCGGGCGGCGTGGGAAGCGGGGGCCGTTCTGAAATTTAATGTAATTTCCCAGGGCGTTGTTAGGGAAAACATCTCTGCCGATATGCATATTTCACGTAAGAGCTATTCAGTCAAGGACATTCGGCCACTCACTAAATTTCCTGCTTACTTGGAAGAGCATTCGAGACAGGACTCGGCGTTTTCCTGGCTTTGCGAGGGTGAGCTGGGGTGGGGGGCACAGCGGTAGCTCCTGTCCTCAGGTGGTCTCACCGGGGGCTGCCCTGCAGAGCCATCTGTGTGGCCAGGAAGTGCACGAGAAGTGGAACCCGGAGGCCTCGTCCCCTCCAAAGATGGTATTGGCTGGCCACCTGCCCGTGGGGGAGGGAGTGATCTGTTGACCTGGTTGTGACCTGGTTGGGGGGGTGGGGAAGGCATTTGACCCTCACCCCCCCAACCAGGGCTTCTTAAGCCACCTTAATTCCTATAGCAAAGTGGGCTTCAGTGTTTCCTGGGTTCTGTGTAAAAATGGCATCTCTGTGGCCTCAGAGGGGAAGGAAGGCATGCATGCCTACAAAGGGGCGCTTGTGACAACTAACTCCTGAGTGTCCGCAGAGCACTGGCCCTTCGGGGTCACTGTCTGAGGGCCCCAGAATTCCTGCCGAGCCGCACTCAGCTCCCTGTTCAGTGGTCTGCCCACCCAGCCCTTCCCTCTGCGTGTGGGGTTACTCAGGGCTTCAGGACCTCGGAGGTGGTGCTGAGGGGACCCTCCCTCTCCACCATCAGGAGCCGAAGCCTGGGCCCACCTGACCCTCCCTGGTCTTAATGCCGTGACAGGGCTCATGCAGTCCGAGGTCAGGAGGTACAAAGCGATGGAGTGTTGGCCATCACTCCCCCGTAACCTGGACATCACCTTTCCAGGCCTCTCATCCAGATGGCTCCCAAAGGGCGCTTGCAGATTTAACAAACTGTGTCGAGAACTCTGGCCCCTTCTCAGGTGAGCCATCGTGATTGCCGAACCGTGTCTCTGCACGAGATGCCGGAGCCCAAGTTCACAATGGCGTCCCCATCAGCCCTGAGAGCCGGCATCACTGACCTTCTGTCCAAGGCCCCTTAGCCTGTCCTGTCAGCTACCAGCCCAATCACCTGTCACGGGAAAGCAGGCAGAAGTCCGTCTGCCACACCTGGCTCAGACAGGAGTCCCCCTTCCTGGGCATGATGGACATGTACATCACTGGGGTGCCCCCTCTGCCTGATCGGGGTGCCCCCTCCCAGCAGAATTCAGCAGGGCCAGTGTTCCCTGTGACTGACGGAAGCCCCGTCTACCTGTGGCACCTGCCCCAGGTGAGGTGCACTCGCTGGCCCGAGTTCCATGTAGTGGAGGCCCGGGAGGCCACACTCAGAGTGTGGGAGGCAGAGTCCAGGTGTGGCTGAGCAGAGAGATGCACCCCTGTCCTCAGCTTGGGTGCCGCCCAAAGCCCCCCGCTGAATCAACACAATCCCACATGGATTTCCTTAGGCAGCTCTTCATGGAGAGATCCCTTGGTGTAGAAACCAGCAGCTTAAAAGGCTGCCCTAGCCCCACCCGCAGATGACAGGACCCTGCTGTCACACCATGGTGCAATGAGGAGATGGGCCCCGGGCCTCCCCTGTCCCTTTTCTGCCTCTGCCAGAGACAGAGCCCTGCCATGCCCTGTACCCTCGTGACATCTTCACAAGCTCTCTCACGTGTTCATTCACACACATGTGCACACACATGCCCAACTTCGCCTGAGGCTGAGTGCAGGGTCCGCCCCCTGGACTGAGGCCCTGCAGAGGTGAGGTGGCCCTTCCAGGCCAGGGCCAGACCAGGGTTGCAAGTCTTTCCTGGGGGTGTGATGCAGCCCAGAAGGCCCGTCCTTGAGGAGTGCCCTGACACAGGCCTATGCAGACATGCCAGGCAGGTGGCAGGGGTGCTGTCATGGATGGGTCACCTCTGGCACAGGTCCCATAGCCGGGCAGGTCAGCTGGGAGCAAAGCACTGGTTGGGCCTCAGGTCTTATAAGTATTTGTCCAGGTAGAAATGAGGGAAACTGATGCCCGAGGACATGGAGAAGATGGGGGTGCTGGGAGGAGCGAAGGGAACCAGAGGCTGTGGTGGCAATAGCCAGGGGTGCATGTGATGGGGGCACCACCCTGCAGTCAGTGGGGCCCATGGCCTGTCCCTCCTTCTGGGGAGTGTTCTCAGACCCCTGCAGAAAGGCCGCATCCTCTCTGGGCCTGCTGTATTCTGCGGGGCTCCGCAGTGATGGTCTCTGCCTGTCTCTACCGCCAGCAGCTGCAGGACATGGGCAGGTGGCCGGCACAGCAGCTGGAGCTCAGACAGACACCACCCGCCATTTCCTCACCCACGACCTGGAAGTCCGGTTCTCCCGGGCTGTGTACTGGGCAGCATCCCCCTGGTAACACGGGGGTCCTGGTCATGTGTTACCCACCCAGGAGCACTGCCTATTCACAGGGACCCTCCCTTTGACAAGGAAGCTGACACTTGCCCCTGACCTTGGGACAGGGGCCGCACCTGGGCAGCCTTGTGCACCGCTGCTCCCCTGCCCTGCCTGGGCGGGATGGGCGCAGGGATGGCTGAAAAAGAGGGACAGTCCTGGTGTGTGTGGTGGGGCAGGTAGGTGGACCTGCCTAACAGAAGCCTGCAGGCCCCCCGAAGTGGTGCTGGCCCTGCCCCCCACGATGCAAGAGCAAGGGATCAACCTGGGTGGTGGCTTTCCTTCTGGATTTAATTGTCCTTGACATGGTTATATTCTGGGAGGCATTTCCCTCGATTTGGGCTGTCCTTGGAGAGGGACCCCACAGCTTCACGTCTCCGTGATGAATAAAAGATGCTGGCCCCTCCACAGACACCCCACGTGCTCACAAACCCATCTGCATGTCTGACGCACCAGATGAGGCCGCTTAGCTCCGACTTCGTTCTTCCCTTTCTCCCTCTCCTGTGGGCCCCGATGTGTGGTCAGGGCATTCTGGGATCCCAGAGGAGCTGGCAGTGCAGCATGTCCCCAGGGTGAGCCTGGTCAGGTGACATCTTGTGCCTTGGCTTGGCATGCAGGCTCTGCCACCTGCTGCCTGCAGGCCACCTTCCACTCACAGCTGCGCCCCTCAAGCAGCGCTGAAGCTGTCCCAGGCAGCATTCCTGAGGCCCACTCCTGGGTGGGCCCTGTCTTGGAGGTCTCAGCCCTCATGGGGTGTGTCCGAGTACCGATCAGCATCTCTCCAAGATCTGGGTTGTGAATGCCACCGTCGCCATTGCTGGGGAAGGCTCTGGCTGGACTCGGGTGTTTCTGATCCAGCTCTGCTTCTGCTGCTGAAACACCCATTCAGCAGCCTCAGACTGCTGTGTCCTGCTCCAGGCTCGGCTCCGTCTGCTCCGAACGGGAAAGCCAGGCTGGGCTCCCTGTTTTTGAGAAGATCAAGCTAACCGGTGTGGATAAAGTTCTTGTTGTTATGATGTGTTTCAGGTATGAAGGATCACTGTGTGAGCAAATACGACAATGTGGATTTTCCCCGGTGCCTGGGCTCCCAGCACCGGTCACTGGCCAGTGATTTCTGGGAGACAGTGACATCATCAACAAAGATGGGGTCACCGCAAGGAAATAAAAGCCATGTTAATTTCAAGGTCCATTAAAACTCTAGTTTAAAAAAAATCAATATTTTCTGAACATAAATGGGAAAAATTGGTAGGAGATGAAATTCCATTTCAAGCTTTTAAGTCTACAATGAGCAAGGGATGAAAATGTTGGCTAAAACCCCCCCTACTTTTGCCTCTTTGAGTATATGATAATCTCCCTCATCTGTGCTGTGCACAAGTGTAGGTCATTTAAGATCATTGCTTATTGGAGCAAATTGGAAAGTCGCCTGTGGCCCGGGGAGATGTCCGAAATCACGGAACCTGTGAGCCCAGCAGGAGGCAGGGTCTTGGCCAAGGGATGGGCACCTGCCCACCCACCTGTGACTCTGCCAGCCTTCTCACCATGGGAGAATGACACCCTCTTGAAGGGACGGGAAAATCAAGGACGCAGCAGAAAAACAGAAAGCTGGCTGCCCTGGAGGACTTGCGTCTGGGCAGATGGAAGCTGTGCTGAGACTCTTTTCGTTGCTTGGAAAGTACTCGGTTGCGTCCCTTGGCTGTTGGCCGTTGGAGGTTTTCCATGTGCAATCGAGGCCCACAATTGCGCACACACCACTGTGCCTGGGGGCTCTGACCCAGTCCTCGGGCAGCCCCTCTGACCTCAGGGACCAGGCGAGGGCTCCATCAGCTCCCAGCAAGATCCAGGGTCGGCCAACAGGGGAAACGCTGGCTTCTCTGTGCTGTTCACCACCCTGAGAGTTAAGAATCGTCACCTCCTTAAAAAGTTATTTTACGTCATTCAGCTTTTCTTTTCTTTCCGAACGGAAACAAAGTCCCGTCCCATAAATGGACTGAAAGCCAAGGTCGACACTTAGCAATGTAAAAATGAGCACTTATTCTTTGAGTGATTCCTTCAGCGCATCCCACCAGCAGCCACGTTTTGTCAGTGGAAAGACAGTGCTGGTGCCGAGCAAGCTGGCTTCGGTCCTGTCCTTGGCATGTGACATCGAGCACGGGCGTCCTAAACTCAGGTGGCACTCAGGCACCAGCACCTTTCCGGGGGCCTGAACCTGGGGAGATTCCCAAGCCCCTTCCTCCTCTGATAGGCGGCCTCCACTCAGACATCTGTCTGTCTGTCCAAACCAACCCCCTCTTCTGGGCCCAGATGGCATCCCTCCTAAAGAGGCTCAGCTCCACACAGTCTTCACCCGTTAGAATGAACCAGGGGTCAAAGTGGTCACGTCACACCGACCTGGGGGCAGGCACGCCATGCCTTTTGGGTGCGTTTGCCTTCCAAATGGCCCCCAGGCAGGTCCCCAGGCAGACGCCCGGCTCCTCCCTCTGCATCCCTGGAGGTTGTCTCTCTGTAAAGTGTCTGCACAGGTGAGAACAGACCTTTGCCAACCAGCCCAGACGCCTTCCAACCCCAAGAACTCGGGCTGTCACCAGCAGTTCCAACAGCTGACCGTCCAGGGCGAGACTGGGCTCCCTCTGTCAGCCCTGATGCCAGGAATGGCTGGCGAAGTGACAGACGGACAGACAGGCAGCACTGACTACTCCAATCCCCCCGAGTCCCCCCACTCAGAAGGGAGAAGCTTCTGCTGTCTCCGGTTTCCTTTAAGGCCTGCCTGGGAAAGGGTGGCGGAGAAGGGACATTCCAGCAAGGCTTACACTTTGAAGAGCAGATGTTTTTGAACAGCTCCCTCCAAAAGGTAATCCTGAACTTTGGTAATTAGGTGCAGAGGATCAGATTTCACACGAGAAACCCTGGCATTTCACTGTCCTTGAATTTCAGCCCCATCGAACCCTTGCATTTCCCTGGGCTCGGATCCCTTCTGAAGTCCCAGGGCGCCGCTGACAAACCGGAGAGTGGAAAGATAAAAAGAAAAGGCTGATTTTCAAAGCCAGCCTCTGTCCACGTCTACGGGACACCAGCCAGCGTTTGGAGAGACAATACGTGGTGTGTGTGGGCGGGGACGGGGTTTTCCCAATCTGGGAAACTGGTTCAGGCCCATGAAACATGTCATCAGATGCTAATGTGTAACCGATGTGCCCATCAATATTCATGTTCTCCGCCTGGTCGAGGGCCCCCTTCTTTTGCAGGCAAAGGAAACAGTGGAGCCAAATAACATAGCCCGGCTCACAAGTGTTTTCTTTCTGCAAACCCACTTTCTTCCTTCCTTATAGCTTTTCACTTGAAGGCTTAGCCTCCCCCCAAAGCCTGGAAACACTTACCAATTATTTACAATCCAACCCGCATTCTGTCCTTGCTTCTCAGCCCCCGGTGTCTGAAGTTCACAGGAAGGGACCTGGGAAGAGAAGGGGACCCCTGCGTCACATGGGCGTCTCCGGTTCAGCGTCACAGCAGCCCTGAGAAAAGCGCACAGGGAGGACGGTCACCCTTTCATGGGCAGGGAACCAGAAGTGCAAGAGCATCAGCAACTGTCAGAGTCAGGTCTGGGTTGTTTGGAGAACGTCAGTGGCCGCCCCTCGACCCCAGGCCTCCAGCAAGTTCACAGCAGGCCTGGGTGGTCTTGGCTCTTGGTTGGCTCGGCCTGCCTGAGTGTGGGAGGCACTTCCTCCTCTCCTGCAGTGCCCAGGGGGCCAGGAGCTTCGGGAAACCAGTGGGACCATCTGCCACATCCTAGTCAGGAACGAGGTATCCAGGCATCTTCCTGTTAGAGTGTGTGTCCCCACAGAGCAGGGTGCGCTAGATGGGAGCGACAGCTGTCCCCGGGGAGACGTTAGCTGCGGGGATGGGTCAGGGGAAACCAGGGAAAGTGGCAGGAGGCGGCCATGGCCCTGCACAGAACCCAGATCACCTGTGGTGCGGGATCCCAAGGGGAGGAGAGGCCCTTCCGGGGACCCCTGCCCGCACTGGGAATGGGGGCTCCGGTCTGCATGCTGTCCTGTGTGTGTCCCCAGGAACAGGCTGCTCCCTCAGACGTGTCACCACCTCAGCTGTGTTGTGCACCATCGCCCTGATGTCAGAAGCCCCAGCCTGACTTTATAAACCCAGGAGGAAAAAAAACACAGTCTAGCCAAACGGAGGTTCATTACTCATCAAAATTAATTTTTAAACGCACAATTCTAGCATAAATTTATATGTAAAGAAGGACCATGGTCGGGAAGATATCCTGTTATCCTAACTTTGCAGTTGGCTTGCAAACTGCAGGAGGCACGTGCACAGAGGAAGTGCTTGCTCAGCGACCATATGTCCAGTCTAAGGCCCAAGCAGGTCAACAGGTGGCTGGGGTCAGGGGCGGAGCAGACCCCACACCTTCTGGCACTGCCGCGGGGTGATGGCTGAGCCCTCCCAGACAAGCATCAGGCACAGGGTGGTCGATAGACGGATGAACGTGTAGTCTGACTGTGCGTTGGCCTCGCGGGCTTACAGGGCTAGCAATTTCCGTCCCGCCTGCCCTTGTCCCCGTACACCTGGGACCTTTGCAGGTTAGTGCCAGGTGTGCGTGCTCTGTTCCTCTAGGATGACAGGACTGCGGGCTGCAACTGGGTGGAAGCCACCACCGTGTGCGCTGTGACAGCCAGGTGGAAGGCATGCCAAGGTCCCAAGACGATGGGATTGGGGTGAGGCTCCTGTTCTCAGCTGGGGTCACGCTGGGGAAGAAGAGCCAGGTGCAGCAGGCTCTGGACCCCAGCAAGATGAATGAGGAAGCCCTGTGTTTATTCAAGGCTCACGACTCCCACACGAGCCCTCCTTAAACGCCTGTCCCTGCAAAGGGCTTTCAGGTGCCGGATGGTCTTGGAAAGAAACTCTGAGCCACATTCAGCACCGTGGCCACCTGCCCCGAGACGAGGCCCTGGGTGACCGAACATTCACTTCCTTCGCCCTCGTGAAGCCACCCTGCTCTGTGGCGTGAGAGATACAGCCCTGCAGGGAAGATGCCCAAACAACCTTGCTATTCAGAGTGAGAAGGGGGTGTCTGTACCCCCATGCTCTCAGGGGGATGGGGGAAGTATGTGCTAAGCTCTCTGGGCGGGCCGAGCCATTCACAGCCACCACAGTCCTGCTGTGGGACTCTGACATCTCCTGAAAGTCCACGTCTGGCACCCCCTGTCAGGACAGGAGTTGCCCGCACACCCAGAACCTCTGCTTCCAGGCCTGTCTATTAGTATCTGCTCCTACAGACCAAGCATGGAATACAAAACTGGGGAAACGGGAGAAATGCAAAGAAAAGCCTTCGCCTCCACATGCTCATCTACAAACAAATGCGTACCCGACTGCACCTCATTCCCAAGAACGCGGTGAACTTTCATGTCTGACTCCATCCCTGGATTTCTGAGGGGCTTCCCCAAAAGGGGTGTCAGGATTGACAGATGGCTTCATCGCGGAGAATGTTAATTGGTGGCTCCCACTGTCTGCCTTCTCTGTGGCCACGTGTGACCTGGTGCTGGCAATGACATTCAGCCCCTCCGTCTTCTCTGTGCTGGGGCACCTGTTCCCCCGTGGGGAACGAGCACAGCCCTGCAGCTGCAGATGCTGCGGAAGCACGAAGGGCACCCTGACGCTTGCCCGGGTGTCTCCTAAATGTCGTCGTTGGGAAATTTGCCTTTCTGTCCCCTTCCACAGAAGGCCTTCTAGTGGCACAGAACTTGCTTGCAGGCTGAGGCCCCTGATGTTCCAGTGGAGGCGGGAGGGGAGGTTGGCACCCATGGGCTTTGTCTCCCCGAACAAATGCAGTGGGACTGTAAGGAACAGGAAGAAGTGCATGGCCCTGTTCATTGTGCTCCAGAGAGGCAGCATGGACTTCCGCAGGTCAAGGTGAATGTCGGAGTCTCCTAGGAAATGGCCCAGTTCTCACCACCTTCCGACTAGCCTTGGAACTGTTGCTTTGTAGGGTGCGTGGGGGAGACATTAGTCCAGATGTGGCCAAACTTTCAGTGTCTTGGCACCACATTGGAAGAACAGTTGCCTTGAGCCATGCATTAAACAGATTGTGACAGGTAATCACAAAAAAACTTGTAATATTTTAAGTAAATTTACAAGTTTGTGTTGGGCCGCATTCACAGCCACCCTAAGGTCCATGCAGATACCTCTGCTCATAGAGCATGTCCTGGAGAGGAACGAGTGGAGTATCAGTGATGAATAGTCTCCATGCTCAGGAAACTATTCATCATGGCACACTCACTGTAAAATGAAGCCCACACCGGTGGGACCCCATTTCCGACGAAGCAGGAGCAGCTTCGGCTCCGAACCCCTGAAGGACGCTTGGCGCCCCATCCTCGGGCTTGGCCCTGGCCCTCTTCTGGGGCGGCTGATACGCTGCATTCATAGCTCTGCAGCAGGGAGCCTGTTGCATGCTACTATTAGGTGGGTGTTTTTCTCGGTGTACATCAATGTAAAATTTTTGAAAATCCAGAGTGAAAGGAAATAAATTCCCCGTTATTTCACTATTCAGGCATAGGCCCTGTGCATATGCAGATGCTTGCAGCTTCTTAAGTTCATAAGTTCAAGACTTGCCTTTCTTTTTCCTTCCCCAGGAAAGTTTTGAGTGGCACCCCGCCCCCCCCCCGCTGCGTGCAGACGCCCATCAGCCCTGCGCCGGAGCTGCCTGCATCCTTCCCCACACTCGGCCTCGCCCTGTGGGCTGGGCCACTTGGCACCTCGGCCGCAGAGACACGCACAGCTACAGCGCTGATCAGGGATGATGCACTGAAGGACTTCTCAGAGCCAGAGCGATAAGTAGCATCTAAATGGTGTGTGCTCAGCTCTTCGGAAACGTTATTGTGCTACTTCATGTGGCAGAAGCTTAGTATGCAGCCCAGGTTGAAGTCCACTTATCAGCAGTGCTGCTCTGTCACCCAGTGGAGTGGTTACATTTATTATGAAAGCACTGCTCAACTTTATCACGAGTGAAATTCATGTACCTTCCGCCCAGGGGTGTGGGCAGGAAAGCGTGCCGTTTCCCTCGCCAGGGCTGCCCGGCTGCACGGGCTCTTCCTCTGATAACCGTGCGTTCTGTGCATCAGCTCTGGCCCTGAAAGCAAGAAAGAGCTTCCCAGATTCCTCCATGGAATGAGGTGGAGTACAAATCAGACACCCACACAGAGCCTGGCAGAGCTCTGAGCTCCCGTTGATGGGGAGGCCCCCAGACCACTGACCCACACCCTCCCGTTCATGTGCACATCTGGTGACACGAAAGTGTGGCCCGGATGATGGAGCTGACAAATCCTACAGTGCTGATTTCAGTGCTCACATCCGCAGTTCCCTTCCACATCGGCACAGGTGGCACAGCCAGACATGACCCCTGAAGCCGTGTGGCTGCCTCATGAGCTTAGGAAGCGTATGCCGTGGGAGTCAGGCTGACCTCCTGGAACTCTCCGAGACTCTGGATGCACGGCTTTCCTACTGTCTGCTCGCCTTCCCAGGCCCTGGTTCGGCTTAGATGCTGCCTCTCTGATGTCCCATCTCTTCTGGGTGGCTTCTGAGGCTCACAGGCTCTGTTCCCCACGCTGTTCCCTGATGTCCCAAGGCTGCAGGCATGGGCCAGGTCAGCTGCGGTCAGGGGAGCAGGACAGCCCCTCCTCTGGCCCAGGATGGCTATCCCGGTGCTGGCACCGTGCTCTGCCTCTTCTTTGCAAACGACCATGCAGACCGGGGGTTCCCAACCCGCAGGGCCGTTAGGCAGCAGGCAGGGGTGTCTGCATTTTTTAGAGGAGAAAACTGTGAGCCCGTCAATTTGCTCACAGACGTTTACCGAGTGTGCATCACATGAAAGACTGGCTCCTGAGTCTACCTGGGTGAACTCAACAGACAAACCACGGGCAGGAGCAGGAGGGTTCCGTCTGCGTGGAGGCCATTTCTCAGCCTGTTCACAAACACCCACTTCTGCACGGGTGAGTTTTTGCTCCTCTTTTCACAGACATTATCCGTGTCCACAGCGATTCACCCGCCTGGTCCCAAACTGGTGCTTTCCCCTCCTTTCTGCCCACAGGTCTGCTCCTCCCTGCCTTCACCTCCAAGGCCAGCTGCCTTGAGACAGAACGCCATGTCTCCCCGAGGACCTCCCCCTCCCCCTATGGAAGTCACATTGGGGGAAGCGGTAAGGCATTTAAATGCTTCTTCTCCTTCCTGGGTTTTAAGTTTTTATGTTTTTTTTGCAAAATGCAACGGGGGCGGGAGGGAGATACAAAGTATGCAGGCTGTGCGGTGGTTCAGAGCCCAGACTGTGGGTTGGGACAGAAAATGAAGGGGAACTTAGGAGATAATGGTGGAGACAGTTCGTCAATAGCCTGTGGAAAGGCCACTCCACTTGACCAGCTGGGCTGTTTTGAGCAGAATTTTGATTAAAGAAGACATTCTGGGCAGGGCTGCTGCGGACAGGACAGGCTGTCTGGACAACAGTTGCTCAAAACGAACGCATGTGAGCGTCAGGGCGTGAGCCTGTGGGTGACGTAGGCTGTCACAGGAAAGCGGGGGGTGGCGTTCTCCCCATGAGCCCAGCTCATTGGGTCCTCTGCACAGGCACATCCTCCAGGGACCCCCTTGCCTTTTGCCCAGAATTTCCCAGAAAGTCCCCCACGGGGACAGGGCCTATGGGAGTTTCTAAGACAGGCCTGGCGGCGGCTCTGGGTACCTGTGAGGTTCTGAGCTGTTGGAACGTGAGGAGAGGAGGCAGCAGGGGCAGGCTTCGTTCATGTCCGTCGACCAGGCTCCTGGCTCTGTGTGTGTCGGGTGTTGTCCCTTGGCCCCAAACACCCAGCATCGTGTTTCAGTGTCAGCATGGGACTTGCTGGTGCAAGAATTTTCTTGGGATGACCTTCCACAGGGCTGTGACCTTGGCTGAAATGAGCCCAAGAACTGGGCAGTGGTCCCCTGGGTCCCTTGCGTCAGCTCTGCCTACCCACCCATCCACCAATAGCAGCACCCTCCTGAGAACACACACCTCTGCTGGTGAACCCTGCCATAGGCTGACTGATGACACAGGGCACCCCTGGAGGTGCTCCCCCAAAGGGGACATGTGTCCGAGCAGCGCCCCAACCCTGTTGGGAAGGAAGGCAAGAAGCAGCCACTTCTGGGGCCAGGCAGGGAAATGAGCATGATTTATCAGTTCTCTGTTGCCCTGAGTAAACAGACTTCTGGATCGGTGATTGGTGCCCACAGCCTGCGTGACACAGAGCCCTTCCGTGAAGGCGGATGTGAGTGAGCACGCGGTGGCCTGCCCGCCACTCTCGTAGCAGGTCCGACATTAGCTGTCCATGCACTTGGGGGCCTTTGGCTCACGGCCTCAGTAATAGGAGAGTGATTCGTGTATTGTGGAGAGGGCCTGGTCAAAGGTGCAAGGGCACTCTCTACACTGGTGCTTATCTTGACATTTTTCAAAGAAGTCCTTTTATATTAACCAAATATTGCTACTTTGTACCTAGAATAGTTATCGGGTTGGCCAAAAAGTCCATTTAGTTTTTTCTGTAAAATAAAGACACATTTTTCATTTTCACCAATAACTTTATTGATTTGGATATTTTGAGTATGTCGGCAATCTCCCACATGGTAGATTTTTCTCAATTAATGCCTCGATTTGATTGCTGTCAACCTCACCTGGTCTATCCAACCGAGGCACATTGTCCAGCGAGGAATCTCCAGCACGAAACTTCTCAAACCACTGTTGACACGCTTGATCAGTCACAGCACCTTCTCCATACACAGCACAAATCTTTGTTTGCATTTCAGCTTCATTTTTACATTTCTTGAAATAATAAAGCATAATATGCCGAAAATGCTGCATATTTTCTTCCATCTTCAGTATTAAAATGGCCACACACAAATTCGCCAATTTTGATTTTTTCTTTACATGCAGGCGGCCATGACAGCTGTCACAATACCATCTAACAGAATTGTTTCAAATGAAGTTAAAGACAACTGAGCACTACTAGAGCTGTCTTAAAAGGAAAGAAAAACTTTTTTGCCAACCCAATATTTCACACAAACTGAAATCATCACTTGGTACCGTGAGCAGACATGGGAAATCAGGAATCATAGTAATTACCGCTTTCTGGATCCGCTCCAGTGTGGGCGGAACTCCTCTGCAGGTCGGTTTCTGTGTTTCCCCGGAGCCCGGCTTCCCCGGGGTGACTTGGAGGTGAAAGGCCCCTGCTTTGGTCCCTCTTTCCATTGTGTTCACAGGAGTGAGGCCGAACAACCCAAATCCAGAGCCGCTGTCTGTGGTGGGAGGGTCCCCTGTAGGTGGGGACTGGGAGGGCATCATCACCCCAGACCCAAGCCCCACATGGTGCCAGGGTTGCCTGGTGGGGAGGAACCGTGGGGTCCCCCTTGTCCACAAAGAGCCTCACGACTCCATTGCAGCTTGTAGCAGTCCCCCAGCCCCATTGTCTCCTCCTGCCTCTCCCCCTCCTCCCCCACTCCTTTCCGGGTCCTGCACGGTCAGGAGCCTGGTGCTGGTGGGAGTCAGGTTCCATCTGAGGCCTGGGGTGCAGAGGCCACTGCCTGCCAGTACCGCTGCTCCCTTATTTGTACAGCGGAGGGATAATGCCACCCACCTCCCGCAGGGGGATGGGGTTACCACTGGTGTTTTCACCTGAGCGCCCAACACAGAATAAAGGGCGAATTCATATTAGCCTACTGTTCTTTAAAATTTTCTGTTTATCCTCACCCAAGAACATTTATTTTTCATTGCTTTTAGAGGGTGGGGGGAGAAAGAAACATAGATGTAAGAGAGAAGCATCTATCTGTCGCCTCCCATGTGTGCCTGGACCGGGGATCAGGGATCGAGGATCGAACCCTCAGCCTAGGTGTGTGCCCCAACCGGGAATTGAACCCACAACCTTTCAGTCACAGGATAACCCTGCAACCCATGAACCCGCACCGCCAGGGCCACAGCAGCCCATAGCGCTGGCAGCCTCTGCACGCATCACTGCCACACAGACAGGCACAGACTGGAAAAGGGCACGAGACCCTGTGTGTTGCGCCTTGTCGGTGTGACTGGCGTGCACCTGGCCAGGGCCCTGGTCCCAGCCCCCCAACCCCAGATTAAAGGCCTGGGTCTCACTCTGGTAGCAGATGTGCTGGTAAGAGACGGCGCCGGGGGAGGAAGGCCGCACACACCTTTTCGCCGCTAAAACCCTCAACAAGGCAGACTGACTGAAAAGAGCCCTTCGAAGAGATGGCAGAAAGAACAACGACCCACTAATCCCCATCCTTGGAAGATGCCAAAGGCAGGTCCGTGGGCCTGTCCCAGCAGCCAGGCCCTGCAGGGGAGGCCAGACTGGGGAAGAACCATTCTTACCTGCCCGGCACACCTGGGTGGCAGGTGTTCGGGGATGGGAAGTTGAAGAAACAGAAGGTTCCAGAACGGAGGGTGCTCTCCGCACCGTATTGGCTACAGCGCCCACAGGGTGTCTGTGGTGGAGGGTCACCCTGCGGTGCAGGGGTGGGGCTCGGAGAGGCTCTGCACCTACACCGAGACGGTGGGACAACAGCTGCCCCGTCGAGAGAGGCACAGCAGGGATGGCGGTGCTGGCAGAGGCCCCTCGAAGCCGCAGGGCTGGTGGCACAGCACTCGCTCCCCTGCGTGCGCGGGAGTGAGTGACGGCTTGCTGGACCTGCTCAGCACAGCCAGGCGGCAGCCTTCCAGCCTGCCACCGCCATCTTTAAATATTCCTCCTCCTCGTTTGTGGTAATTAATAATTTGCATCAGGAACGCCAAACCTGAATCTCCTGCAAGCCTGACAGATGCCCACAGTCTCTCCGTGGAGTTTGCTTCCACCTTAAACACACCAGGGACTCCAGTGAACAACCGCTGGCTGGGAAACGGCAGCCCCAGCAGACCCACAGCGCCGGCGCAGGTGGGCACCGCGTCCCCTAATGGCCCAGAGACTGGGACCCGGTGGCCTGGCTGGACCGGACCAGCACTGCTAGTTTCATCTGCCCCCCAGCTGTGGACGGCTGGGTCTTCGAGTCCCACCAGGACACCCAGTTCATTTTCAAGCTTAACAGAATGGGGGTTCACGTCTGCAAGTTCACGGGCAGCCCCCCTGCCCGCGTCTGCGCCACAGCCCCCGGTCCCTCTTCCAGCCCTGCTCCCCCACGCAGAGGGCTCTCGAACTCCAGCGCCGTGGCACGCAGGCTGTCCCCGCACCCGCGTCTGAGAGACTCCCAAATGAGAACTTATTACCAACCTGTCACTCTCCCGTAATTATCCGCAGCCAGGACGCTCCCGTTGTTTCCACATCATTCGGAGTGACACAGAGTGGAGCGCACCCTCGCCTGTGTATCGCGCGCAGCGGGCGCCGCAGCCCGGCTCCCCATTTGCATTTTGAAAGAGGCGCAGGCCTGACAGAGATTTTTTGAGCTATTATGAAGCACTTATTAGTCGGAATTGAACCATCCCCCCCCACATCATTTCCTCCCTCATAATCATTATTTCTACAAATTCTCTGCACCTTCCAAAAATTCTAGGGCACGCTGTCTACAAAGATCGCCTGCCGCTGAATGCATAATTCATCGGGGTTAATACAGCTTCAAATTCTGATGGTTTGCCTCCTTAGTATTTTCCAGAGATCATGGAGGGGCGGCGCAGAGGGAGCATTGCTCTGCATGTTGCTAAAGTAGGTGCAGGCGTGTGGGGGGTACGGTGCACATGGGAAATATAACAAATTATTTGTGTGATGCATACACAACACGTAAAATATGTGCGTGTGCATGTGTGTGTGGCGTGCACACAAAACACGGGATATTATAAATGTGCGTGTGTGTGTGTGTGTGTGTGCACAGGTGTGTTTATTTGCATGTGCGTGGATGTGCGTCTCCACACAGGTATTTTAAACACCGAACCAGTGAGCCAGGGGAGGCCTGCTGGTTCTAATGTGTTTAAATTTGCCTTCTAATGAAAATTATAGCCTAAAAAAAGCTCGGTGGTGAGGCAGAGAAAATGTAGGGCTGGGAATAGTCTCAGCTCCTCTGTATTAAAGCCTTTGCTTTTATAATCAGTCAGCTCCTTGCTATTTAAAAATACCTCAGTGTCAGCTGACGAATCCAGCTCTGCTCCTGTCCTCTGGACAGGGACAGCAGAGCGAGAGGCCTTTCCAATCCCCCATTGTTACCAAACCTTTTACTTCTCTGCTCTCCACTTGCTCAGCTTTTCTGCCTCCCCATGTGTCCCGAGTCCTGGCTCTTCGTCTGTGGACACGAGGCTACCTCTGCAGGCCTAGGGGACCATCAGCTACAGGGCTGACCCTTGACCTCAGAGGGGCTCCGCTTGGCTTGGCGAGAGTGCTCAGGAGAGTGGTGAGAACAAGGGGTGTTCCCTTTGCACGGGGGCCTGGGCCTGGGCCTGGGGCCGGGGTTTGCCCCTCTACCTCCACCCCAGAGCAGGCCTCGGGCTCTGCCAGCTCCGGCACATCCCGGCACTAGGCTGCTTCCACACAGTCCTCTGCTCTGTGTCTTCACGTGGCCTCCTCTGCATGGGAGGCTTGGTCTCTGGGCTGTCCCTCCTGTCCTCTGTCCACTCACCACAGGACAGTGCTGAGATCACAGGCCATCCCGCAAAGCCTTGCCCTGGGCCGTCACCTCCCCAGGCCCCCAGCAGGGCCGATGTGGTTTGCTGATGGGGCAAATTCATACACTCCCCGCCAGATAGAAGGAGCAGGGGCTCCTGTGTGGATGTTCATTCACAGCCAGGCCCTGGGGACTTCCCGTGGAACGTGGAATTAAATTTGAGTATCATCGTTATTATCAATTATTATTTATCGCGTGCCCACTGGCGGCCGCAGCACGCTCCGGGTTTAATGTTTCAATAAGACCTTATTTGTACAGTTCCCACCAGGGCCCCGAGTCTCGGTCCTTGTCCAGACCGCCCTCCGTACGATGCTTTAATGGTGTTTAGATATTTGGATGAAACCTTCTGGTCTCATTTCCTTCCATCTTTATGCTTCTCCTGCAAGTGCATGATTATCTTTTTAGCTTTTCCTGTGTAATGTTCCAATGTCCTGGTCTTTCTGATTGTTTTTTTTTTTTTCCGTTCATTTTTCCTGCACATTTCCTCTGCTGGCAGGGACAATCACGAGTCTCGCTCCTGCTCCAGGCAAACCCTTTGCTGAGAGTGTGTCTCCATTGCCCCTTCTGACGCTCGGCGTTCCACACGAGCCAGCCTGTGTGTGCTCTGACCTGGCCCGGAGCCTGCCGAGCTGCAGTCCAGCCACCCATGCGTACCTTAGGGAGCAGCGTTTGGGGCTGCCGTGATGGGCCTGGGTTGGGGAAAGCTCCGGGGGTGCTGGGGCGAAGGGCGAGAGTCCCAGGGCAGCCCCCTGGGGCAGCGCCGGCCTGCCCCTGAGGTGCCCAGGCATCGCTTTCTCTGATCGTGCATGCACAATCTCAACTCGAATTTAAGCAAATCAGGCCTAATGTGAATCAATAACCATTTCCGAGTTCATTAAGGAGTCCGCAGGCTTCGTTTTATGAACCTTTATTGTTTAAGAGAATCCTGGGCGCCTCTCTCCGAGCGCTCCGGAAACATCAACGCCTGCAACAGTGCGCCCCAAATGCACGTATTTATTAGAGTTTAGTGGCAGACTGATGCTCAAATTCATTTTTAGACACGGTTTCTTTATCACTAAAAAAAAAAAAGAGAGAGAGAGAAATGCTGCCGTTGGAAAGGGAGAGCAGGAACCTACAGGCTCACCCTTCAGCTTCTGTCTTTGGAAAACTTGGTCTAACTCAACCGAAGACAAGCCGACTGCAAATTATGCTGAGCTGCAGGGAGGTGGGGTCGCCGGCCCCGTTCCGAGGAGCGTTTATCAGACACCACAAGCTGACACCCGCGTCCCTCAGATCTACTAGATCACACGGCACGAGCCAAAGGAGCGGAGGCATCAAACACACCGCCCCCCATCACTTTTTGGAATGAGATGCGGAACAGGAGCCCCACTCCGCACTGGTCCTATAATCCCCCTAAACTACAGCTGCCCTTGGGGACGGCACACTCAGGCTTCAGAGGGAAAGAATTAGTGTTTCATTTTCCAAGACTGTCACACCCCACCTTAATGAGCACTTAAAAGAGATGAATGTGCTGGGAATGAAAAGATTTATTTGAGATATTTAAATAATCTCTCTCGGCTATAACTGCGCGGACACACTGGGCTCCCACAATGAAATTCGCCTGTTATTTTTGATAATCTCCCATAGAAGTTTGTCGCCTGCCCTGCCTTTGTGTCGGGGACGTCCTGTACGTTGGCAGCTGACCGGGGCAGGCGGGGAGGGGACGCTGCGGGCCAGGACACCTTCACCTCAGCTCCCCAACACGCACGGACCCCGATATTCGATTGCGTTTCCGAAGGCAAACAGCGAAACAAATATCTCGTTAATTTTCTTAAAATTAATCGTACAACAGACCTCCGAGTCCTCACAGCACACTAAAAACCCGTGCGAGAGTTATGGTGCCGTCCGTCACAATCAGCCACAAAGTACATCACAGAGGCAGTGTGGGTTTAAGAAGGGACCACTGCGGAATGTATATTTTCATTATCAAAAACGTTAAGCCATTTATCCTGAGGAGTCAGAATAATCATTAATGGCTGGGAATTTATGGTGCCAGATCTTAAACTAATGTGAATGACTCCAGGTGTTACTAATGGCCTCAGCGAGATGCGCCAGGACCTCAGACTTCCACTAAATCTGAGGTAATAGTCGGAGGCTTAATCTCGACAGATGAGCAGCCATTTAACTGACACGTTGATTGGATTCTGGAGGCTTCAATGGCGCCCATTGTGAAGGCGTGCGGTCAAATAGCGGTCCGGAGGGCAACTTAGAAGTCATTCTGAGTCGTCCAGGCTGCCCAGGCGGCGCAGGGCCTGCCGGCCAAGGGCGGTGTTCCACACGCGTGGCTCCTTTTTGTGACAGAAGTGACCACAAAGTTGAAAACCCTCCTGCCACTTCTTCGCCCTTGTCGCTCAGATTTTGGGCAAATGCTTTGCGGTATTTGCCTGCCTGGCCAGCAGGGGCTCAGTGGGAGAGGGGCAGCCAGGCAAATGTGTTCACTGAGCTCAATTGTATCTGTAAAGTGTGGCCCTGAGAACCAGCTTTGTCCCACTGCGTGCAGCCCCCCCCAACAGCCCTGCCGCTGGCCGGCTGTCCCCGCTTGGTGGCTTTGCCAAAATGGAGCTAAGGGGAGCCCTGACTGATTTGGGTCAGAGCCATCATCATGTTCCAAACTGGACCTCGGTGTCGCCAGCACCCCGGGTCTGGAGGCGAGGGGCTGGACATCTTCTAGCATCTCCCCTTGGGCTCATGAACAGTGGCCGCTGGAGCTGCAGGACTCACTCCTCTGACCGCGGGGTGTGCGTGGTGGACGTGCCGGCTGCTGTCAACATCCTTTGAAAGCACATAAAAATAAATTATCCATAGGTTTACCTGTCGGGAAGATAGATTCGGTGCATCCGACTGTTGCAGGCATTTCAAGTGACGGGGGTGCCCATCATGTTCCCGTAATAGGGTCAAACAGCTGGACGGGGATTCAACGCTCAGCAAGGCCAGAAGGGCCTGGCGTGCGTGGGGGAGTGATGGGAGGCAGCGGGACCTGTTTATTACGGCGCTTTTCTGCTTCACTGCCGACCTGTAATGATCGCCGAGGAGGCTGATTGACGGCTGCCCTCGGCCTGCGGCTTCCAGGGAAGTGGGTGAAGGCAGAGAAGCCTGCTGCCTGGCCCGCTGCGCTGGCCCGTCAAGAGTGCAATTTGCTTCTCTTGACAAGCATCCAGGCGTCCGCAAGGGCTGCATGGGATTGGTCCACACAGGTTAAATAAAAATTGGTTGGATGAATATTTCCAACTGCCTTGTTGGGATCAGGCGTTTCAATGCAGGGCCGGGCACATGGTGCCTGTCGTTGAGCGGGCCCGTTTTTCGGCTGTGCCCTTCATGGTGCCCACAGGTGTTCAGCTCAGAGAAAACCAGGAGGACATGTGGGTTGGTTGCTGGTACTTGCTTGGGTCCCTGTACAATGTTTGGAAAGAGGGAAAGGCAGACGTGGGCTGGGAAACTGCATATCAGCAGTGACACCGCCGGATGAGCGAAGGCCCCTGCCTGAGACAAGTGGGACTCCCATGGGACAAGACCTGATAAGGACAAGGACATTTTTGGTCACCCCCCTGGTTCCCAAGGGGCAGCACTCAGAGCCAGTGCATGTTCCATTAGGATGGGCTGCAGGGCCCCTACCCCCCTCAGCACCACGTGCATCTGGCTGGAGCCGGATCCCGCCGGTCGGTCCTTCACTGAGTGCAGACCAGAGTCCTCAGCCACCCTGTGCCTCCAGAATGCCAGGCGTGCTTCTGTGTCATCACCCACGAACACACACAGGGCCCGCTCTGTAGTGGGCACAGGAGACCAATGCCCTCCAGGAGCTCCGACTGCACGAGAGGGACAGAGGCAATGACTGCAGCAGCAGACGTCACTGAGGTGCGAGGTGCGTGCTGCAAGGCCAGCCCTGGGTCGTGCTTCTCACCACAGGGGCCTGGTCCTCATGCTGCCATCTCCCCGAGGTGGCCTTGCCTCAGTTTCCTGACTGACGGTGGCGTCCAGGGTCACAAGACAGGTGGTGAGGGCGCCGCCACATCAGAGGCAGAGCTAAGGAAGATTCTCAGCTCCGGTCTCACTTCAGTCCCAGCGAACAGAAGCATGTCTCGCCTCACTGTCATACACGGCGACAGGGACGCTCAGTTTGCTCCGCTTCGGAAACAACGAGGTGGGTCCAGGGTTTAGTGCTTTCGACGAGAGGGCAAAGCGTGCCACCAAGCCTCAGGGCGTAGGCGACGTGGGACTCTCCCCCAGCAGGTGAATCGCAGAGTGTGTGTGGCCAAGATCAGAGTGACATTTTCAAATAACGGAATCATGAGTCCATTGCAGATGCTCACTTGTTTCTCTGCGTCTTCTGCCGCTGCACAATATCCAGCCGTACGTACCCCCAGTAAGCACCGATGCACCCACGGTGGCTACATGCGGTGTGCCAGTGATTGCATGCGGCTCGGCGGCAAACACGTGAAAACATAAACAAGTCGGGGCTAAAAGCCAGCCCCCACCCTCCACGCAGTCAACCGTGCCACGCCTGCTCTTGAAGTCTGGTCAGAAGAGTAGCCCTGACAGGAGGGGTTCTCACCGCCAAACACGAACACGAAAAGGCACATGGAACATTCCGCAACACACATGAGTGCTAAATTGTCAGGTTGTACGCCCAAAACTAACGTGATGTCGGTGCCGTCTCAGCATAAACCACGGAACGGAACAGAACGGAGGGACACGAGGAGACTTGGAGGTGAGGGCAGGTCTATGTCCTTGATTGCAGCGATGGTTTAAGATCACACTGATCTGTCCCAACCCCTCACGATGTGTTCATTAAATACACGCAGTTCGCTGTATGTCAACTATACGTCCACACAGCTGTTGACAAACACCTCACTTATCAAAGGGGCCCAGCATCAGCTGAGAGAGGTGCCAACCGTCAAAGCAACATGATAAATATGTAGTATTGAGTGATAAATAAAGGGTAAAATAAATATCCATGAGCCCCTACTGATATAAATAACTGGTGGGATAAATAAATAAACAAATAAATGGAGCAGAATAGACAAATCTCCAGTGTTAAACGGCTTCAAATAATCTGCGTAGCTGCCCCTCCTTCATGGGGGAGGGACCTCACCCCCACCCCTTAAGTGTGGAAGTCCCAGGGCAGCTTTCAAGGAGGGCAGCGTGGAAGGGGGACCAGAAAGCTGACTGTGGAGACAACAGGACCTCAGCCAGGTGACCATCATCAACATCAGTGATGACAAGTGACATGCCTTTGGTAAGATGTGAGAAAAACTTGACCTCTGTGTTCTTCAGGAGACACACATATCGGGAGGAAAAAGAAAGCCATCAAACAGATCCCAGTGGAGGGAGACTGTAAACCCCCTGACTGCTGCTCTTCAAAATGCGCCAGCTCGTCCGCGACAAGGAGTCTGGGAAGCTGTCAGATGCAGCGCGGGCAGCACGGGGCCGCGATGGCCAATGTCGTGGGGGCCCTGGCTGGCATCCTGGGACAGGGAAAGGGCTCCAGGCAACCTCAGAGGAAAGGGGATACAGTGTGGACTTCAGCTGATGAAGATGACGCCCATGGGCTCACTGCCTGGAGCAAGCCCCCCTGGAGGGACGGAAGGTGCGGCCCCCGGGGAAGCCTGGTCCGGGCACTCGGAAACCTTGCAGGTTCTGCTCGAGTTTTCTGACTCGACAACTGTTCTAGAGTTAAAGTCTATTTTTTAAAAAGCGAGTGGAACTTTGGAGAGTACACACAGAAGTTCTGACCGTTTCTCCGCAGCCCCAGTGAGCGTGTGCCCCAGCCGGGGCCTGCCGCGTGGGGTGGAGGAGAGCGTGGTTCTAACCGGAATACCACGTGGGTGAGGGTAGAAACGCCTCGGCCTGGGGCTCTGCACATGTGGGGGTGGTCTCCCTGTGCCTTCTGGGTCTGTTGGAACCACGAGGGCAGGTTCTCTCTCCAGGCCAAAGTGACTTAGATTGGGGATGAAAAGCTTAAAGACTCGGTTGCCCTATAAATAGAGAAAACTAGCATTTTCTTCTTTTAGAGACAAAGAATCTGACATTCGGAGTCTATACAGTTTCCTCGGGGTGCTGTAACCAAGCACCACCAGCTGCAGCTCCAGACAACAGGCATCAGCTCTCCCTGTTCTGGGGGCCAGAGTCTGCAGCCAGGTGTGGGCGGAGCCCCTTGTCCTCTGCAGCCTGGGGGCAGCATCGGTCCTGCCCCTCCAGCCTGGGGTTGGTCCACAACCTCTGGCTGGTGGGCGCATCACCCCAGTCTTTGCCTCCTTGTCACCACATGGCCGTCTCTTCCTTATGTCTGTGACTTCACAGGGGATGAACCCTCTGTGTGGGGATACTTCCCCAGTTCTTATAAGGCCATCAGTCATGTGGGATCATGTCCAGTCCCCAGTGACCTCAACTTCAATTCATCTGCAAAGACCCCATTTCCAAATGAAGTTACATTGACAGGTACCGGAGTTCAGGACTCCGGTGTGTTTTTTGGGGAGACAGAATCCAATCCACAGCAGGGGTGTGCACGCCACCCTCATGACCCCGGTTGCCATGTCGGGGTCAGAAACCACCTCCCTCACTCCTTGTCCCCTCCAGCCCCTCTGCTCCTTCTCCTGGGAGGATCCAAATTCACATTTTCGTGGTTTGGCAGCCCTCTGCCCACATGGCTGGAGTGGGGGCTATCTGCGGGTCCAGGAGACACATCTCCCACTCAGGAGAGCCAGAAGGGGACAGGGTGCCGAGGGCCCTTCGGCCCGCACATGGGGTGCTGGTCCTCGTCTTCCTCATCTGGGTCCTGTGCGCTGGTCAGGGTGGGTATCTCTGTCCCTCTCCATGTGGCGCTGGATGTCTGGCCAGCTGCTGTCCATGCTGTCATAGCAATAAAAATCCATGATGTCAGCATCGCCGGGACTTTTAAAGGAAAGAAGCGTACCTTCCACCAAACGCAAGTACCCAATATCATGCCCCCACTGACATTCCAGTCCATTTTCCAATCAGAGGAACCTAACCCTACCTTTGTGAATTTTAACGCCTGAGGTGTGACAAGTTCCCGTGGCCTCCATCACCGTAGTGTTCACGGCAGAGCAATGGTGCATCACTTGGATACACTGTCTTTGGCTGGATATGGAAGTTTTCTCCTGTCTTCACGGCCACTGACAACGCTGTGAGGAGTCACCAGGTACTGGGCTTCTAAAAACCTATTTCTGTAGGGTAATAAGCATGTGAGGCTGGACCCCCTTGCATCAAAGGGTGTCACAATCTTATGCATTTCGGTATTGTCACCAAATGTTGCAGCGACACACAGGCCCCATTTGCAAGGAGCAGATTGTGAGAACAGACCCGTTGTCTGGACCTCTAGCCAGCACAAGAGGCTGCCGTTTATTTTTGGTGATTTAGCAAAACAAACCGAAACCACGCAGTTCCGCTTTCACCTCATTTCTGGTTTAATGACTCCGCCCGGACCTGTAGAGCTCACGAGGAGGGAAGATGTCCCCGTCGGCCAGCATAAGCGTTTGTTGACTAAATCACGGACACATAAGAATCAGTGGATGGGTGTGAGTTTGGTCCCATACAGTTCACAATGGGTGTCGTGCATACGATGTGCGAACAGGGGACTAGACCCCTGAGGGGTCCACGCAGAGATGGAGAACATGTATCATGTCCTCACTACAGAGGCGGGGTCTCTGCTCAGTCCCTCGGTGGTGACGGTTCTACCATGAGCCCATTTCACAGGTGAGAAGACTGAGCCCCTGGTCACAGAGCTGGCGCCTGCTCACGCTGCTCAGGCCCCAGGAACTGACTGTTCACGCTGGGGCAGCAATGGTCTCCATGGAGACGACCGGTGCCCACAGGCAGTCCTGCTGGGGTGTCTGTAAAGGCACCGTTCCCACGGGCTGGCACCTCCCGCGAGGCCCTCCACCTGGGCCCGCCAGTTACTCCCGGAGCCTTGGAACAGCCGAGAGATACTTGGCTCAGAAGTGGCAGAAAACAGGGGAGGTTTTCTCATTAACTGGCTCGTGGGGTTGCTGCCCACCCTGGAAGCGTGGATAATTGCCATTTTTAATGGGGTTGATTTAGCAGCAACAATTTTGTAATTTTCCCTTTTCCCTGGGGCTGTCACCTGGGTCCCACACACCTAGGATTGCTGGCCGGCTGCGGGAGTCAGCCTGGCCCCCGTGCCCCCTCACCCCTCTACCCCCTGGGGCCGCCCCAGTTCTAGCAGGGCACTGACTCCTGGGACCGCCTGGGGACTCGTTAGCTCCAGCAGCAGCCTCGCCCTGAGCGCCGAACCTGAGGCCAGCTTGCCTTCCTCGCCCCAGGTCCTGCTTCTGCAGTGGCACGGGCGTGTCCCCATCGCCATGACCAGGGTGGCTCATACCAGTGCCCCTGTAAAAGAGGGGGATCCAGGCCGGGGCTCCTAGCCTGCTGCCGCTGCAGCAGGTATTGGTCAGTGTCACCTGTGTCCTTGTTGGAACAAACTGATAAGCAGGAGGCAGTTACCGGGGCCATCTCTCCACTTTAAATGTCACATATTTTAACATTCACTTTACTCTAAAAGAAAGGGTCACTTAGCAAGAATGGTGGGCTCGGGCCACCTAGGAGCCTATGGCCAGGGCCCAGTGGACCTTGTCCCTGGAACGGACCCTGGGTTGGGAGGGAGGGGCTGTCTGTGCTGCTGAAGGGGAGGGTCGGTCTAGCCGCAAGTCCATGGGTTTGCGGGCAGTCAGCCAAGCAGGGTGCCGCCGCCCCTACCCCAGCCCCGCCCAGGACCTGGTGAAGGCACGGCCCTGGCACTGTGGTCACACTCAGGCTCTGTGTACAAAAAGCCTTTGGCTCCCATCAGTCAGCTTCCCGTGGATTACACTCAATGCCCCCAGAGGTCCCAGGAGCCTGGACCAGGTGCAGCTCAGCTGGGCCCTCCTGTGCCCTCAGAAGCCCCAAGCCTCCTCTGCTGCAGAGGCCTGGCCTCAGGCCTCTAGGGCCTCAACTGGGCTCAGGTTGGCTGTCAAAGTTCCCAGCCCTCCCGAGGGTCCTCCCACAGCCTCTGGAAGCCTCTGTAGGTCCCCTAGGGCTCTCCATCCCTCAGAAGAAAGATGCAGGCTGGATGCTGTGTGCTGCCCACCCATGAGGAGATTGACCTGTGAACAGCACTTGAGTCAGGCAGGTGCCACGTGCACTGTGCTGGGGACAATTCACCTGGGTCCTCCCAGCCACCTGTGCAGTTTCGTGCCATCCATACCATTTGATGGCACAAGAAGACGAGCCCCTTGGTGGACCATCCTAGAACGTGCTGACAGCGGGGGGAGCAGGGTGGCTGCCTCGGAGCAGGTGGGGACCGCTCTGCCTGCTGAGGGTGCCATAGCCAAGTTGAAGGCCCCGACCCCATCCTCAGGCTGCCTCAGTAGGGTTTTTCCTGGCGTCCACCATGAAGGCTGCATGTCTGTCCAGTGGGACCAGGTCCCTCCACCTGGGCCATGTGCCAGTGGGCTCTGAGCAGGGAAGGAGGGAAATGGAAAACTTTTCTGCCCTGGCCACAGCTCTGGCCTCCAGAAAGATCCCCTCAGCAGAGAAGTGGCATTGAATTGACTTCCTTGCCCTTGACCCTGGTGGACCTGTGGGGCTGGGCAGGGACCGAGCTGGGTCCTTTTTGTCTGCAGAACTGACTGCTGGGACACGTGTCTTGGCCTGGTCAGGGACACTCTCCTATGCCTCTTGGGCTTGTCTTAAGGGTCCCAGAGTCCAGCCATGTCTTTGAAGTCACAGCGATGGGTGAAGACCATGTGATGGGGCTAAGAACACCCCTCTGCCCCCATCTGAAGATGTGGGGCTCATGCAGTGGCAACTCAGCCCAAGGCCTTGGAACCTGGAGGCTCATGGGTGTCCTGCGGGGACTGTGAGGGAGTGGCAGGGAGGTGGCAGCCCCTGCTGGTGCAGCTCTGACCAATCATCATCCAGGTAGCTGCCCACTCAGCTCTGGGATGAGGTCTCCTTCCTCTCCTCACCTGTGAGGCGGGTGTGTGAGGCCTGATCCCAGACGTGTGGGTCAGGGGCTGGTGCATCAGGCTGAGCCCGTCCTCCTGGCCCCAAGTTCTTGAAAGCCTGTCCATCACTTTGCCTGGAGGCTGGTGCAGTCTGGGACCCTCTGAGCCACGGCCAGGAGACTCTTCCCTCTGCAAAAGAATGGAAGGGACCAGCCTCTCTGCAGGCCGATGGCCGAATGTCAGGGCCGGTGGTACTGATGCCTCAATGTGCTCTCTGGGCCCTTCCTCCCAGAGAGGCAAACAGACCTGGGGACAGCCCACCGACACTCTCACCCTCCCGGTTCCGCTTCCCCTGTGTTGGTCCACAGCATGTCAGCTTTAATTCTGAAAATGCGCTCTACTGGCTGGTGTGGGCTCCTGCTGGTCACGGGCTGTAGCAGGCACTGCTGTCCTACCAGCCAGGGTCTGCTGTGACGCAACTGGGGGCATGCAGAAGTGAACTTTCGGGGACTCCCTATAGAAGGCGGCCTTTGTGTTGGCAAGCATGCTGCGGACCTCAGAGGCCTGGTTCCCATCGTAGGACTGGGACACGGAACAAGAAACCCTCTCAAGAATCCTGTGTGTCGGGAAACCTCGGATCCGGGAGACGCGCGGAGACCTTGCACAACCTCTTGCAGCCCCCGGATGCCTATTGTCTTCCCACCAAGGCTGGGAACCCCCCACAACTGAATCCAATTAGAAGGAGACTGTCTAATTTCAAACGAATGGTGGACCAACGGAGCGTTCTCCGGTGAGCGACAAACTTTACGCCTTGGCACTTTGGAGCGTCGTCAGGCTGAGCACACACCGAACTTAGAGCCAAGCACACTAATGCCGGGAATTAGGTTAAAAGCACATGAGAGACTGGGAACGAGAGAATGATTTTTAGCACTTAATAATTTAAAGGCCCAGATCGCTCTATTGGAATAGAGGCTGACTGGATTACCTTCTTATTTCATAATTAAAGCATTCCAGGAGTTCTCATTCACGGGATATTAACTGCTTTTTGCCAAACTTCATACCGTTTGTCCTTCCTTTGCCCCGGTGTTTTTTTTTTTAATGTCTCCATGGAGACAGGAGATGTTTTTAATAAAAAGTCGATAATCCACTTTCTCCACGCTTTAAACGTAACCCAAGGTAGACCTTCTGATCGTATGACTTGATGTGCTCCACTTGGGGTTCTCCTTCCTCCAGCCGGAGCCAGAGAGTGGACGGCCTGTGAGCACAGGAAACTGGCATCCCGTTGGCCCGTGAGGACAAACACCCAGGACCCGGGCAGGCTCTGGTGGCGCGGCAGTCCACGGTGCTGGTGAGACATGTCCTGGGAGCAGGGACTGGAGTTCCCGGCGTGGAGAGTGGGCGGGTTTCAGTCGGGGCCCCTCTCTCCTGACTGATGGCACTTCCTGTGTGCATTGCTATGCTCTTCCAGGAGCACACAGCTGACCTGCCTGTGGTACGTCCACATCAGGGAATATCACTCAGAAATAGAAGAGGAGCCAGTCATCAACATGCAGCAGCCCCAGCTGTGCCTCCAGGGAACTGTGCCGAGAGAAGATGCCAGTCTCAGAGCTAGATATTGTACAGTTCCATGCATAGCTCCTAGCTTTTGTGGTCATTCAATTAAGGTCGAGATGAGCTGCTGCTTGTGATATGCTATTTATGCCCCTATTTGTTGTTTGACAGGAACATTCTTGAGATGGCAAATTCTAGAAGGAGGAACACATCTGCGGTTGGCTGTGGGTGGGGGAGGCAGGCAGCAGGAAGGACCTGGGGAAATGGAAGGTGCTGGGTCTTGACTGAGGTGGGGGTGGGTGCACACCCTGTTGGCCTCACTCTGGGTTTGTGCGTGGGTGTTCCTTGGCTAGCCTCCCCTCCTGTAAAACTGTGAACAGAGGATTTCACGGTCAACCAAAGTTTGGAAATAAGTAGAGGAAATGAGTGATAGTTAAGGGGCATTTTCATCCTAATATCCTGTATATTGTCATAAGGACCAAATGTTCTCTCCAAACTACCTAAATCTTGTCTGCAGCTGACCAGACGCTGGGCCTCCACCACCCTCCTATCTCTCCACTTCCCTTCCTCAGGAAATGTCTGTCTTATGGCTCATACTGTGGAATCCCCGCCTGGGGCTGCTTAAATCAGACAGAAACCTCAAAAGATGTGGATTCAGGAGAACGAGCAGTGAGCCTAACCCAGGGATGCATCTGTCTGCACGGTTCGGAATTCACGGGGAGGCGCCACTGTTTTCCCACTGCCCACCTGGAAAGAATTTTCTCTGATGACACATGTAGCTCACCTCGAGCTCCCAGGACAGGCAACGGGAAGGCAGGGGACATCACCCGGCTCCTTCCCTGCTCCCACTTGCCCACTCTCCGCACCGAACGCCGCCCTGCACGGGACCACCGAAGAGAGACACGTGTCGAGCAGACACTTTAGGGGCAACCCAACCTGTACCTGGGGGCCTGCGCCGGTGCTGGGAAGTGTGCAGCGTGGCCACAGCCATCCACCAAGGAGGTGGACCCGCCGTTGTGGGGACCTATTCCTACCTGTCCTCAGAGATCGGCAGTGGCTTTCACCATTGAATGGATGACGTGCCATTGTTTACTTTTGAATGACGCCAGCTTCTGGTGGGCCTTGCTTGCTCATTGTCTGTAGCCTTGCCGGCCCCACACAGGCCTCCAAAGAGTGTTTGCACAGCTGATGAAAGATGCACGTGTGCAAATGCCTGCCTGACTGTCCCTGGCCACAGTGTCTTCTGGGAGACAGTGGAGCCTTGGGTCCTCCTTTCCACATCCTAGTGACAATCTAGTCTAGTGGCTTGGAGCTTGGTGTTTGGAGCAGGGGCTGTCCCCCACCCCCCTTGTCCCCACACCCTACAGGACCTCGGGCAGGCTACATAAGCCCCCGAAGCCTCAGTGTCCCCAACCTATAACTCCTCTCCCAGCAGGACTGCCGTAAAAGCCAATGAGTTGATTCTTGTACACCACCACGCCAGGCCCAGCAGACGCCGAGACTTCCGTGTGGTAATTCTTACTATCACTTTGCATTCTTTCAAAGGTCCCTCTGCGTCCTTGATGAAAAACTTCCCTAGCCCTACCCAGGATCAAGGATTTCTATTTAGAAAACACTGGAGCAACCACTGCCTAGAAGTCGTCCCTTGCAGCCCGGGCTCAGGGACTAGCTAGCAGCTCACAACTGCTCACAGACGCCCGTCCTCGGGGGTTGATCAGTGGGAATCAGCCGAGCATTCCCATTTCTTGACGGCGAGGCCTTCTGGAGGTGACTCCACCCATCATCAGAAAGACACACTTGGCTTCCCACCAGCAGTCTCTGCCAAAGCTATCTCTTCCATCAGGAGGCTTCGCGTGAGGCCGCTCTGCCATCTCCTGGGGGGACAGGAGGAAGTCCCATTGTGGGTCCCAACTTAGGGTGAGCACTTGCTCACATGTGCATGTGTGCGCGTGCATGTGTGCACACGTGTGTGAGACAGAGAGTGACTACAGACGTGGAGAGATGGCCAACCTCTGGATCTTCGTAATAATTGGGACAACTGTGCCTTTCTGGTCCCCGTGCTTAAAAGCACAACTCTTTAGGGTTCTGGAAAGTTCCTCGCTGTGGCACTGGAGGCCCCTTTTGGAGAAGAAGGAGCTGTTGTCGGCACCAGCCCCCCCTCTCGGGAATGCCGTCCCCCCAGGAAAGCAGGGCTCTTTCACTGTAAAAATAACTCCTTTCCCCCTGATGCCCGGGTCTGTGTCTTTAAGACAATAATTGCTGAATTGAAATTTGAGACGGTTATCTTAATAACCAATTACTCAAATAACTTCGAAATTGGCTTAAATTGGCTCGTCATGCTACATTTACCTGAATCTTTTTATGGGAAAGTTAGGGATAAGAAAAAAATTCTTGGCGGTCTCATTTGTTTGGGTACAGCTTGAAGGGCCCTATCTGCAACAAGCAAGTGGGGTGGGGTCCCCCTCGGCCGGACCCCAGCTTCCTGGGCTGGCATCAACCTGGTCGGCGCTTCTCCGAGCTCCGCTCACCCAGGGCACAGCCCCGTGTGGCCTCCGGGTGGCCCTCTCCAAAATGAGGCCCCTGTTCGCTGTTAGGGAGCCAACATTTATGTGCCTGCATGTTAAATCCATTTTCATCATCTTGGCAAAAGATTCAAAGTTCTTTCTTTTTTTTTCCTGTGAAAAGTAATAGCTTGGCTATGTAGCATTAATTTTCTCCATTCAAACAGTTATGAAAGCTTAAAGGTGAGAGGCACAGTCTTGAAAGTAAAGGAATTCACCTTTATTAGTGGTTTGAACAAAGGAGGGCAAGTTTCTGGGAGTGGTGCACTTGGGTTTTATCTGCAGCCATAAACCCAGTAATAGAATATTACATCTTTTCCTCTAATACAGTCTCACACGCCTTCCTCTCTCTCGGCGTCCAAACCAGAATAACGGGGCTTCTCAGGGCGCTTCACGATGGTACTGCCTCTTCTCCCCACGCTGCTCACAACGTTGCTTCTGCAAACATTTGGCTAATTGTCAGTAACTCTGTGCCAGGAAGGGTAGTCTAAGGGGGCGAGAGAAACACAGACACCCACCTTCCAAACAGCCCCAAGGACCAGCCCCATCTCCTAGTGACCCCCCCGTCCCTCCCCCTTCCTTGAAGACGGAAGCCACTGCTGCATAGAGCTGCCAGTCACCCCGTCACAGATGGGCACGTCCTCAACCACGTCTCCAGCGGGGCTCTGAGGGAGGCATTTTGTTTACAAGTTTTGGGGGGAACGCAAAAACGTATCTTGACTTAACATCGCGCCCCCACAGAGGAGGGGTGGCATCTTCCCAACTGAAGTGCAACCCAGATGCACTTCACTCTGAGGCACTGGAGCAAAGACAGGAAGAGAACGAAGACGATTTCCAGGCTCAATATTGATTTCCAACCATCATAAAACAAAGGCTTGGCAGACATGCCACTGTCCCGAAGGGGGGCGACACAGCCCCAAGCTGACACTCAAGGCAGCATGTGGCTCAGGGCTGGGTCTGCGTCCTCGGTGACCACAGCCCAGGCACCGTGCCAGAGAGTGGGCTTCAGGGCTTTCTGCCCTGCAGCGTCCTCATCTGTGACATGGGGGGTTAGATGAAGAACACTAAACTAGAACCCCTGGTAAGAGTTGTGGGGACCGGTTCTGGGAAGTGGGCAGGGGGCGGGGGAACTGGTGGGCAGAGCAGTGGCCCTGGAACAAGAAAGAGCCTTAACCTGGGGGATCCTGGCCAGGCCCTGGGCGCTGTGAGCCTCAGTTTCCTATCTCGGAGCCAGGAGAGATCATGTTTCCTGACTCCCCTTGCGTGTTTGAGGGGATGAAATGAGGAAAAGTACGAAATGGAGTTTGAAAATTGTAAAGCACTCCCTATGAATATGAAATATTAGAGCTTTCAGGAGGCAACAAGATTTTCAGCCTCATAATTTACCCCCCGACTCCGGGAGGGGATCACCTTGTCGTAAAAACATCTTGGAGCGGCGATCCATTATTCTCTGCACCGGGAGAAAACGAGAGAGGCTCCAGGAGAAAGAGACCATAAAACCGTAGAGGAATCTCAGTTCAAAAGCCCTTGGAAACTGCTGGACCGAGCCTTAATAATTCAAACAATTCAGCCAAAGTTTTTCTTTCTCATGGAATAAAACATGTTTTCTTTGACAAACCAGCTAACGTGTCAAGAAAAGCTCAGGCGGGATCCAGGAGGCCTGGGCTCGGTGCCTGCCTTGGGCCCCCCGTTCTCGTTTGGATGTCCAGCCTGGGGTCCAGGATGCTGGGGCCTTCACGGGTGCCGGCCAGGCTGGGCGGCCTTCCGTGGCCTTCCCTCGCAGCCCTCCCAGCTTCCACGTCTCCTTCAGCTCCACTCCCTCCTCTTCCTCTTCCCCAGCTGATGTCACAGTTGTCCCAGGACCTCATGCAAAGGGGGCTTTCCAGCTTCTTCTGTGGCCTCACCCCTTCCTGCTCAGGGCCCGGGTGGGGGGCATCCCTGGAGACTCATCTTTGGGTGGCCTTGGCCACGGGGATGGTCGGGGTCGAGAACCGGGGTGGAGGGAGCTTCGGGTCCAGAGAATGGGAGGGAGCAAGAGGACAAGAGTGCGGCCTTGGCCTTCACTGGATTGTTCTGACGACGCCGGCAAATCCGCAGTGGCTTAAGATTCGCGGAAGAGCTCGAATTGCTTTCTTTTCTTCTGGAAGTGTTTAATATAAAAAACAGGTTTCCAGTTTTATCTGTAATCCAAAAGGAGAAACCTGAGAGTCTGCAGGCATGGAGGACGCTTCCGAAGGATTTCGGCAAACATGGTTTTAGGTACAAATATATTGCACGTTTTTCCATCCGCAGAAGGACGCCGGCGGTGAAATGCACGCCAATACCTGTCAAAGGACCGAACCTTTTGTGGTTTTGCCCTGCACTCAACTAGGGAAAGTTGACTAAGTAGAGTAAACACCTCAGTCACCCTTAGGGAGACTCCTGAGTGGCACACGCGTGTGCGTTGGGCTATGGGGCTACATTCAAATAATTTTTAAAAATGAATCAAGGACTCCAGGGTTCCATGGATGTCAAAATCTAGTGAGGTGAAAAACCACCTTCAAAGCCACATCCTGCAAGTTGAAAAAGAAAGGAAGGATCCCAGAGGCTCTTGTGTAGGTGCCCCTGTGTCACAGCTACCAAGGGGGCCGCAGAGGAAGTGGCCTATGCCATCGGAACCATTTGTCCTCACCCCCTGTCGCTGACCTTGCGGGACACCAGACAGCCCACGCTGGGAGCGCCCAGCGGCAGGACATGCCAGGATGCGCCCGGGGCTGGCCACTCAGCGTAGCCAGCCCGCACAACTGGTGAGGAGATCTGCATCTCAGTCCGGGCTGTTCTGTAAATGGTGCTTAGGCTGAACAGCGTGTTTGGCCAGCTCAGCCCCTGCTTTGTGCACTGAAGGCAGCGGAGGTTGGCGCTGTGCTCCTACTGAGGGCGGAGTCGTGGGCTCGGTTCCTGGGCACTGATCCTCTGAGCAGGGGGTGCGCAAGGCAAAGCTTGCCCACAGGGACCCACTCTGAGGGACGAGAGGACACGCTGCTGCCGGGCCTGGGTTACACCCGAAGAGCCTGAGCCACCGGCTCCAGAGTTGGATCTCAGTGGAAGATCCTGCATTTTAGGGGAGAAATAGACTTTTAATGTACAAGTCCAAGTGGTGGTGATATTTTTAAGATCAAACTGTGGCCCAAACACGTCGTTCACCTGGAGTTTATCTTTTCTGATACCTGATTATATTACACATTGTAAAAGAAATTAATTATGTGGCACTGGGAAGCTTCCAGAACTGTATCCAAATGCTGAAACAAGGATAGTGTTTCCTGGGGCCCAAGTGCAACCGAGCAACGGACCAACAGCATGTCCGGTGCCGTCTCCCGACTGGAGGCTCCGGACTGGAGGACTCCAGCTTCCAGCTGCCTAATCAAACAGACGCCCACACCTGGTCCCAGAGGCCTGCTCTTCAGGCAGCGCTTCCTTCAGGTTCCCGGGCTGCATTCGAACCCAGGTCTAGACCCCCAACCCCGAAAACCCCAACAATACATGCTGTGTTTTCTAACCAGGTCATTCAAAAAAAAAAAAAATAAGGTCAGAAATGGACCAACTTGGACTCGGCTGGCCATCCCATCAGCCCGAGTGTCCTTGTAAGAGACTCTGAGCCACCGGGCTCCTCCCACTGAGCCAAATCATGATTTTCACCGTTAATTTTCAAGACACCACATTTGAATGAGGACATGCAAACGGGGGTCCAAGCACAGGGAAGGACAAGGAGGGGAGACCGCTGCCAATGCGCACACACCCAGAGCTGGGCTCCCAGGGAGTGCCGGCTGCTGTCTGCAGATGCACAGGCTTCTTGAAACAGAGAAGACCTACTGCAAAGGCAATTCTAATAATCATCTGGAAATAAAGTAATAAATTACCCGCAGACCTAGGAGTGAGTGGGGGGCTGAGAAAGGGGAGAGGAGTCCTTCCCAGGGCCTCGTCTGGGGACGAGAGGGTCAGGAAAGTAATTGAGGGTCAGAGAAGAAATGGAAGAATAAAATATCTTCAGGGAAAAAGACTTAGAATCTGTTTTTACATCGTTTTAGAGAAATATGTGCCTGATGATGATTTCCAAGGACGGGGAGTTTTCTCCCCCAGTCCCAGCAGGCAAGGGAAGGCACACCCAGACAGGGAGCTTTGGGAATGGTCAGTTGGGGACTCAGTGGGATGTCACAGCACCCCAGCACTGGGCAGCTCCGTGCTGCTCCCCAGCCCAGGGCCATGAGGAGAGGGAGCAGGCTCCGCGGGACCCAGAGCTAGGAAAACAGTCTCCTAGCCAGTCATGGCCCTGTCTCCTGTCCTGCTAACCCCCGAGGGGAAGGGCAGGGTGCGCTCTACCTGACCTTCGTTACATCTCTCCCAGCAGAGCCATGGGCTTTTCTGTCAGGCCGGCGGGTCGCTGTGCCCAGGTAGGCCGAGCTCCTCAAGCTCAGTCAGAACAGGCTGAAAGGAGGTGCCGAGAAGTCTGGGAAGTGTCATTGTCCTGTCATTGTCCCGCTGCCCTCCTAGCAGAGGGTGTCTGGTGGCCTCATCTCTCCTGGGTGCACACCTGAAGCTGGAAGTTATCCTGCTTTGCCCCTGTTTCCCTGGGTGACCCACCAGGCACTTGGGGAGTCCAGACAACCCTACTAGCACTGGGCGGGCAGAGAGTGGGACCTGGGAGACCACGGGAGGCCCTCGCAGGTTAGAGTTTGACTGCCGAGGCCCCCGCCGCCCTGCTCCCTGGAGTGGCGCCTCTAAGGGTAACTCACAGCCGAGGCAAAGCGGCTGGGTGTTGGGAGGAGTGTTCCAGCAGCGCCTCCGAGTCCGTAGAGGCTGGGCAAAGAGCTGGGACAACGAAGGCTGGACAGGCGCCTGGGCTGGGAGCAGGATGGTGGGTGAGGGTCCAGGAAGGAAAAACTAAAGATTCTGGCTGTGAGTTAATTTGTAAGCAACAAACACAAGATTTGGTTATCGATTAGGAAACGGGAGACCAGGGAAAGCAAGGGGAAGGTTTCCCATGGGAGAGGGCAGTTCTGTCTCAGAAACTCTGAGTGGTGGCCGATTATTAGGGGGAGGCCCGTGGTGCCGGCGTGAGCGATGGCTTCGGTGGTGTTTCCTTGGTGAGTGCCGCCTGGCCCTCTGCAGCGGCGGGGCCGTAGCTGGCCCCACGGCCAGCACCACCGACGTCAGCGTCAGTGGCACGCGGTGGTATCCATAAGACGCCCCCAACAGGCCAGCTCTGCCAACCTTCAAGCTGGGCCGGAGGCATCGGCAGTGTTGGCCCCCCTCCCACCCTCCCTGTGCCCCCCAAAACAGCCAGGGATGTTCACTTTCAAACCCGCACACTTGAAGCACCTGTGTTCAATTTTCCTCGGGAGCACCGTTTTCATTTCTGAGCTGCAAACCTTCGGTGCTCCTGGCCCTACTGTGTCAAAAACGCACAGTGGCAGATTGGCATATTGAGCTATTAATAATTTGCTACGTGTGTTACAGATATTGCATAAATGAACGCTGTTCTATCACTATTTCTTGACATTGGGGCCCTTGGGGTGGCAGGCTAAGACCCAGATCTGTCTACAACCTGCCTGTTCAGGAAAGAAAGAGGGGAAAAAAAGTGGCCCCTTGGAGCAAAATCACATTCCAGCTTGCAGAGCCAATTTTTCAGATGTTTTCTCTTTCCTGTTCCTTGTTCCTCCACTCAGGCCTCATCTTGGCCTCGATGAAAAATGATGTGATGTAATTTTTTATTCTGCGCTCGACACTCTCGGGGAAGGCAATGTGGTTCGTTGATCTCAAACTCTGAAAAGGTCAAAAATGAGGAACTGAATTTTTGGAAGCAGCCCAGGAAAAACTTTCAAGCCCAGGAAAACAAAACTGCTAATTGTTGGCCCTTCTGTCCCCATGAAGCTTCGGAGGAGCCTGGAGCACATGCTTCGCGAGCGTGTGCTTTTCTATTAAAACACGGAGCCAGGAGTGAAATGGATCGTAGGTGCCCAGCTGAAAACGGACAGTAGGTTTAAACTCTGACAGCAGACAGCTGTCGGGTTTCTTAAACGTAATTCAAATAATGAAATCAATGGGTTATGCCACAGTTTCAAGTTTCCCCAAACAAATTTATATGAAAAATGATATTAATTTATCTGAGATTACTTCAGCCAAGAAATAGATTTTTCTCTGTCACTTCTGCAGGGGAGGGAGGGGGGGAAAAAAAAGTCTGAACAATTACCAAAAAATGTGGCCTGGTTTGTTTCGGGATCGAATAAACCAAGTGGGCCTTTTCCGTCCAGACTAATCACCAGCGCCCTGTTTACGCATTCTGTGGCCGCAACAATTTTTGAAATGCTAATAAATTACATCTCCTTTTCATTCCCCAAGTCGGGAGAGTGGGCCTTTCCAAACAAAATACATGTGTGGGCAGGATGCCCAAGTTTTTCTTTCTTTCTTTTCTTTTTCTTTTTTCATATGCACTTTTAAAAAATGCCACACAGCAGTGAGCCCGCTATTGAGTAATTCCAGCATGAGCCTGACCGGGAGGTCAGCGACCCGAGCCCAAACCAAACGGAGCCAGATAAAATTCCAGTTTAGACACGGCCCCACCGCACACTGCCTTCAGCCGCGCACTTGCCCCGCACGGGCCGCCAGGAGACGCCGTAGCGCCACCAGCAGGGCACGGCAAAGAGCAACTCCTACTGGACACTGTTTTGGAAATGTCGGGAGGGCCACAGCAGGGTCTGGTTTGCGTCCTGCCTTCAGTTCACACACCTCGCCGGGTCTTGGACAGCCTTTGTTCACGGCGACACAGTCTGACGCCATGTGAAACGTGTCACTCAGGAGACGTCTGATGTGGCCTGAGCCATGCATTTCCTGGTTGTGTCAACCAGCCCACAGCCGCCTGTGGAGGCCTCCATGGCCGTGATGCCTGCCCTGGTGGCCGTGGCGCCCATGGGGTGCCCGCTCCCAGGAGACTCACAGTCGGGTGGAGATGAGGGGAGCGGTGGTGCTTGGGGGTCACCGCCACTCTGGGAAGACCCAGCAGGGACCCTGGCTGGCGAAGGAGGGGGGAGACCGCATGGGCGAGAATGGGGTCGGCGTGGGCAGATGACGTGGGCAGACGCGTGCAGGGGCGGAGCTCGATTCTCTGCGCTGGTTAAGAACTCGGAAGCTTGCTTCTCAGAGGACGTTCTGAGTCCTCGGGGTGTGCGCTCCGTTTGCTGGAGGAAGAGGCTGCCATCGCGGGACGCGTTTGTCTTTGAAGGTGGGTTCGCCCCCGGTTCCACGCTGTTTTCAGAGACGCTGCGACTCTGTGCCGCGCCCCGGGATGAAGGGAGGCCCGGGAACGCGCTGTCTGGTGCATGGCGCAGACTTGTCTAGCGCCGCCACGGCTCCTGGTGGCAGCGGGCCAGAGCCCTGGACCCCTAGCTCAGGGCCAAGGACAGGGACCTGGGGTCTAAGTGGGGAGGGTCCCGCCTTTCTGGGCCCTGCTGTGCCCAGGAGGAGGCCCACGTTCTCCTCACTGCACCCTTCTCTCCGCACTCGCTGGGCACCTGTGGCACCCGTAGGAGTCCCAACAGCGGCTGTGAGCTGGCTGGAGAGCTGGGCAGCCTGGTCCCCCTGCCGCCCCCTGGGAACCTCCCTCTGCCCTCCACTCCAGAGCCAGGTCCCCCGGAGAGCCCCAGGGGGACACAGGGGGCCCCCCTCCCCCACTCCGGGGCCTGCAGGGGAGCCGTCCCCCAGAACAGCACCTTGAATACAAAAGCGACCTAGCAGGAAGGCCTGTCACATGGAAGGAAACTTGAGAACGTCCCCCTTGCAGTTCCTCCTCTTGTTCATTTATTGGTGAGTTTAACAAACGCTTTCAACCAAACTTGGAACAGCTGCTGCTCCAGAAACTGCTGGAACATAAAGGAAATTCTTCATTTGGTGCCACATCCAAATAAACAGGCCTTGAAACCTCAAGCTCCGAGGGAGCCTGGCCCCGCTGCCTCCGGTCACTCAAGCGCTGGCCTTCGTTCGTGAGCGATAGCCTCGGTCCCGTGGCCTCGGGTGGGTTTGCAGTGAGTGCAGCTGAGTGAGTAGACGCCCATCCCCAAGGCCGGGATGGCTTTCCTAACACGTGAACGTGGACCGAGGCCTGAAAACACCCCTGGTGGAAAGGCTGACAAGAGCCCCCTCTCCCCCCAGGGGAGCACCCCCACCTTCCCTTCTAACGGAAAAAAGAAATCTCTACTTTGTACAAGGTGACCATTCTGTGCTTTTTACTTTTCAGTCTGTGCCTCGCATGCAAGTTCTTTGCAGTCATTCTGCTGTACGAACCTTCCCTTTCTGCCTCCTCGTCTGAAAATACAGTTTTACTTCGCTTCTGGAGTTTAAACGAAAGCTCCCCTGATTGTCAGCGTTTCTGTTCCAGAGGCCAGTCTGGGCCTGACCCTCCTCCTTCTTAAATGCCGGGGAGGGCAGGGCTATTCATCGCCTCTGGCTTTTATTAAAATAAAAAAGCCGTCTTGTGATCACAGAGGGAAAAACTTTCCCCCAATATCATTTCTGATGGTGTAATTCTGGTTTCTATTCCCCCAGTGGCCCCCACTTGTTAATGGGCCAGATATCAGGGAGCAGGGACCACTGGGAACAATTAGCGTTTTAAACGAGGCTCGAGGACCCAGGGCCAGGGCTCCCCTGGTCAGCAAGATGCTAAACGAAGCCACAGGCCAGGCCCCTCCCCCAGCCGCAGCAGCCGAGGGCTGAGTCTCAGGGACCCCTTGGAGGCATTTAGGGGTCCACTTAAGATCGACACACTAAAGCGCTAACTAGGGGTGTCCTGTGCGCTTATCGGTTGTGCTGAGTCCCAAATCCTGGGGTTGTAAAATATGGAGGGCGTGATGCTGACTGGGCAAGGGTGCAGGGCCCTGTGTCGGTCACACCGAGGTTGGAGATGTGCCCTGCGGTCATTGGTCAGAGCTGCCTCGAGGCAAGCAGACACAGACACAGCCAGCCGGCTCCAACTTCGGAGGTCTCGGATAAGGAAGTGGTTCCGAGCATCTTTGTCTGTTATCTGAAACATTGAATAGAACCAAAGTCCTTTACTTTGCAGAGTTCCGGGCTTTGTGGCTTTAGCATTCCTCAAGAGGTGGCAGCTCCCCTGAGAAGGGTGAGGGATGTCCCTGACTGTCACCAGTTCTATTTTCCAGAGGAGGAAGCAGCTCCCTGGGGTTAGCTGATGGGCCCACGGCCACCTGTGGATACCAGCCCCTCCACTGCCTGCCCCAGGTCCCTCCCTTCTCTCTCTCTCTCCCCACCCGCAGGACCCGAGGGTCGTGAATGTCTTTGTGATGAACATGGATGCTACCCTATTACGAGGAGTTCGGACAGTGCTTCATGCTCTTCTGGAGCTGGTCTCTCCTCCAGGCGGTTAGCGCCACAGAGTGAAGGCTGGTCCAGTCCAGGGTTGGAGTCCCCTCTGCCACCACGTGCTGGGTGGAGTGAGATCCGATGGTTTTCCTGGAGCCGCTGGGGGGCCACCACCCTGCCAGGTCCTAGGAATACCTGAGGCCCAAATTTCTTAAAGTGTTCACTGGTTGGGAGCAAGGCAGTTATCAAAGATCTGAACCCACTGAGCCGAAACTCTCTGCTAGCAAGGCTTGCGTGCGTCTCCCCGGGAGCCGCACCCTCCAAGTGTGTTCCTGACCTGCTGCCACCAGTGTCCTCACCCTGGCGGCCCAGGAGGCGCAGGGCTGGCTGGGGCAGGGACAGTCCTCCCCGCCCCCAAAGCCCGGAACCTCCTCTCGCCTTATGTGAAATAAACGGATCAACACAGAATTACAAATGGCCGGACAGAACATGGACCTTTCTCTTCACGTCTACAGCCAAAATAAATAATATGAAATTCTCTCAAGCGCGCTTGACATTTTCGAAGTGGCAGTTTCATGAACTGTTTTGAAAAGTCCCACCTCTCTAAGCAAGCAGACCTTAACCAACTGCGGCCCTTGGTCAGGAACACCAGGGCCCGGGAAACCCCGGAGTGGAGGCCGTGACTACGTGTACCAGCCCTGGAGGACCACGTGGTCCTAGGAGTGGGTCATCTGGCTCCGACCTTCATAGGTGCCTGTTCAGGGGACGGAAGACCTGCTGGAGGAGGCTCCAGACTGAGTGCTTGCTTTGAGCTCCATGCAGAGCACGCTGCCCACCCCATGTACCTGCCGGGACCGCCACGTCCTCCAGCACGGAGAGGGGCCCCGAGACTACTTTCCCGCCCAGGTCTCTGAGAGGCCGGGCACCCCCAGATGATACGGCCCCTCATGGCTGAGGCCAGTCTCAGGGGGTGTGAGCTGGGCCAACAGTGGCTGCTTTGGCATCTGGCTTAAGGGACTGTGTGGCCAGGGTTTAACATAGAATGTTCTAGATGCTCAATGAGGGAAGGACTCCAAGGCCTCAGAAACCTGGGAGTTCATCTGCAAACGTACTTGGAAAAGATCAATTTGTTTTCTGTTCTTGTGATCCTCAATGTGAGGCTTTTGGTAAAGGGTGTCAGCAACATACAAAAATGAAACCTTCCGCTCCACTTCCGTTTGACAGGTGCGAGACACCGAAGAGTGGACGCAGCAGACTTCCCCGTGCAGAACTCAGGACAGTTAGGGCCAAGAACAGGCTCCACCATCTTGGACCCTCTGGCCAGATGAGGGACACAGGGCTTGTAAGTCAGAGATGCCCCCGGGAGGAAAGTGTCCCTGGGCAGAGTGGCCCCCTTCTGTGGGTCCTCCCACCTCCGCTCAAGGGGACCTGATTCCAGGCTCCTGGGCTTGTCCCTATTGCCACCCTTTTCGGGGTAGTCCCCTGCCTGGAGGAGTGGATGACGAGGTGGATGCTTGGGTCCTGGTGTTGCCAGAGGCTGTGTCCCTGTTTTTGGTGGCATCCAGTTGCTGGACAGGGAGGTGGCTACAGAGAAGGAAGACTGTGCTGGGGACAAGGACCCCACACTCTCGTCCCTGCTGGGGCATTGCACGTCTGTGGGTCACTCATGGTCCCTCAACCTCTGTTTTCTTCTCTGAGAAATGGGAGTAATAACCCTTGCCCTCCTTCCCAGAGTTACAAGAATCAAATGAGAAAATACAGGCAGCTGTAAAAATAGAAAAGTATAGTATTTGCCTCACCAGTCCCTTAAGGGAAGGGGGCTGGGGTTGCAGGGAGGGCCAGGCCCTCCTCCACACAGACTTTACAAGGCAATCTGAAGACCATAATGTGTCTAAAACCTTATGAATTTAGGAAATGCCTTTTCAATACGGTGAAGCAAATGAGGAGGCCCCAGCCATGGTCGAGGGGGATGCCCTGCAGAAGAGAGGCAGCAGCTTCTGCTGAGAAGCACAGGCCAAGCATTCCCCACAGGGAGCCAGGTACCAGAGAACCAGGGCAGGTGAAGGATGCATGCCTGTGGGGTCCACAGCCATTGCGGGGGGCAGGGGAGGGGGGCAGTCTAATTGGCTAGACCCAACAAACCCAACTTAACAGAGAAGAAAGCCTGGCGGCTGTGAGCGCTTCTAGGAAGGGCCCTGTGGCCAGGCCTTGAGGCTTGCTGGTGTGAGTGAAGGCACCCAGACACCTGCCCAGAGACAGTCACGGAGGACTCGGGGAAGTCGCCCATGACAAGGCCACTCACTTCTGAGGCTGGAGGAGCCAGGGCCCCGCAGGCCCACAGCAGCCCTGGGACCAGACCAGATGCCACCAACCACAGCCACCCCCACAATCAGGAGAAGAAGAGGCTAAGCTGTTACCAAGCCGTCGATCAGGGACACGTGATCAGTGACATGAGGGGCAGCCGCTGTGTGGCCAGAGGGACCAGGTGGCCCCCACCGTTCTGTAAAAGCTGAGCTCCTGGAAGCGCCCGTTCCAAGTTCTGTCCAGGGAGAGTAGGGGGGCACGTGGTCAGCCCTGGGGGCCCCAGGTTATGGGAGGTGCATCCTCATCTTTCCCCCAGAACCCCATTGAATTGAAGAATGTCGATTTGCTGCCAAAGTCCACAGGAGTGTTCTCAGCCAAGTTTAATAACAGGAAAACCAACTCTGCCCCTGATGACTTCATGAGAGTTTCTTATACACACGGGGCTTAGGTTCCAGACACGGCTGTGAGTGCGGGAGCGACCCGCCGAGGACGTCCTTCCTTAGAGCACCTCTGGAGGTGTCCCAGAGTACGTCCCTGGGCCAGCCCAGAAGGGCCTCTGGGTGGGGGGCAGTGATGCCACCAAGCCGAGAGCCTGTGGGTGCCTGCTTTCCTCCTGCAGCTCCAAGCATGGCCAGGGCCTGTGCCCAGGGCTGCCCCCCCACCACCTCTGCTGGCCACACAGGGAGACAGACTGGGCAAAACGAGCCGGAATAGAGCTCATTAGGCATTCAATTGTCTTTGCCCCAAATGATACTCCTGGGAATTTTGCTTAAAATTGCTTCATACCTTATTTCAAACAACCAAAACAACAAAAAACAAAACCTCAAACTCACCTCAACCAATCCCTCCAGGCAGAGGTCGGTATTTTAATCCAGTACTGAAAGGAGAGGTCTGGATTCTAAATTGGTTGGTAGCAGCACAGAGTTCTAAATTAGATTTAAAATGTGGATGCTTTCTTCGCAAATAGGAAGGAACTAGTTAAGACTCCAACAATCAGAAACAAAAATAGCTCCAGAAAAATACAGCAAAAACAAAAAAATAGCTCCAGACGTTGTGTCCATTCTGCCTGCCCCCCCCTCCCCCGTCTGAGTTAGCCGTTGTGTGTCGGGGGTGGGGGGTGGGGGGGGGAAACGCACCCCAGGGAGCCCCGGGCAGAAGTGCACTTGTAGACCTTTCTGCTTCCTTTTAAACCCTCCCCCCTCCCCCACACGCATGTTTTGAAATTTTCAAATTAGATTTCTAAAGACTGTTCAAGGAGAAATAGCGTTTCATGTACAAACCGCCTTCCGCTTGGCTCTTGTGGAATTTCGGGAACCTCGATTGAAAGAAAGGATACCCGGTGGCCGCCCACGTTGCTGCTTTGGAGCTGAGGAGGGGGCACCCAGCACCCCCCATCCCCCAGGGTGAACTGCCTCTAACAAAGCCCGCCCTCGGGGCTCTGAATGCTCCCTTTCCTCACCGTTTTCCGCCTCTCTTCCTTCGCCTAGGCCACCTCGCTCTCTGAGCTTCTTCCCCACCGGTAGGGCAGATTCGAAGAGTCTCTACCTTTGACCCAGCAAGAGTGTATCTTAAAAATGCAACACATGTTCCCACCTCTTACAGACCGTTGTCAGCAAAGTGCGCCCCGCCAGCCAGGAAGGGCCAAGGTTCCAGTCCAAATCCTAGCTTCTCCTGCCATAAAATGGGCGCTTGAGAAGCGGGCAGGCGTTTCCTCGTCCCAGACAGAGAGGATGCTGCTCCAGAGGCTGGCACAGGACGAGCCTGTCTCTGCGGCTTGCTGCGCTCTGACTGCCCTGAACGTCTGTCTCCTCCAAACTGCCGGCATAGCCATAGTCACCAGACTCTTTCTCACGCTAGTTTCACGAATTGAATATTCTCATCGCTGCTGGTGGCCATGTCTCCACAACATTATTGGAAATGACTTGAAGACAAATAAATAATTGACTGGTAGTGATTCCTGATGAACCAAAGACAACCTGACAACCAGCTCCTTCAAGACCTGAAGAATGGTCCAGCACTGTCACACTGGCAAGGAGATTTCTACAGGCAGGACCTCTCCTGCCTCACCTCACTGGGGGTCTTAGTTTGAGCCTGGGCACAGGCAGACCCCGCACCAACCAGCCAGTGACTGGGACTTCCGCCATTTCATATGACAGCCACGGCGTAACAGCCTACGTCAGAAAGAGAAGCTGGGGAACAGCCAGCCCGCAGCCTTAATTGACAAAGACAGGCAGACACTGAGGCCCAGAAAGGGGGTGTGGCTCCTCCAAGGTCAAGCAGCTGGTTGTGCAGAGGGAGGGATTAGTGAGAGGTCGGCCAAGCTCTGTGTGACCAGCACAGACATGGCCCTGCTTTGTGAGGCTGGGCGTGGAGCGCCCTGAGGACACAGTCCCGGTCCCTTCAGCAGTCAGGAAGCCCACCGAGTCCTCCCTGATTTCTCTGTCCTCACTGTCACCTTCTGGGGGCTGCCCAGACCTCATCCCTGCTGCCTTCTGCCTGGCTTCCGGACTCTCAGTGTTTGGTTCGGAACATCTTCGGTTCCCCGAGTGGGAATAAGTATGAGCATTCCAAAGGGGTGGTCTCCATGGCAACAACAACCTCATGGAAGGTTTCAGAACTTTTCCCTCCTACTCATAGTACTAGAGAGATTCAGAAAGCATACTGCATGAAGACAAGCGCTAATTATCTGACCTGAATTTGCTGTGGTGGGCAGAAGAAAGACAAGTGCAATGAAGGCTGGCAGACATTCCTCATTGGCACATATCCAAATTACTTTCTGGAAGTGAATCATTGTCAGATTATTAAAATTTTCTGTTAGAGGTGGCACCAGGTATCACACAGAGGGTCATTTGTCTGCACGGGGGAAGGCTCCACCTCATGTGTTTGAGGGTGTAGCGTTGTTTTCTGGTGCGGCCTTCTGGTCAACCTGGCAGAACGCATGATCGTGGTAATTATAATGTCTCTATACCTGTTAGGTTGGCAAAGCGGCAGAATAGCCACTGTAATCAGTTGGTATTTAAACACAGATCATTGAGGCCCTAAGCACTGGGACTTCAGTGTCCAAGGGACAGGGCTGATTAGGCAGATGGACTTCCTATCGAGATTGAGGGCTTCCCCCAGCGAGGGCCCCAAATGTGAGGGGGATGGGACTCCATTCTGGGAGCACTCTGACCAAAGCAAGAAAGGGACAAGTGGGCGAGTCGTCTTGCTTTGTTCTCTGCGATGGACACCCCTCTGTTTGGTGACACTTCACCTGTCTGGAAGGAGCACCTGTCACACTCTGGTTGGGAAGGTTGGAGTTTGTTACAAGTCCGGGCCAGTGTGGTGGCATGTGTTCCTGTGCTGGCTTCCTGCCCTACTTTGATTTCCTCTTCCTTCATTCCCTGCCCTGGAATATCACCCCTCACCCAAACATTAACACTTGGGCCTGCCTCCCTCACCTATTTTCTAGGGAATCTTAGCGAAGACAGACCTTACTCTGCCAGGAGTCGTAAGTGTTAGGGACAGTGCGTCAGCGAGAGAGGAAGGCCCATGGTTTTGTGAGGTTGGCATGTTACAGGGCTGATTATGGCCTCCTTTAAGTCAAGGCCAACTGGGACTTGTTACACCTAATGCGAAGGGATGGCTGGTTTTAAATGGCTGAAGAGAAACGAAGGGACAAAAGACAGTGTCAGGTTCCCAGCATTTTGACAACTGATTTCAGCATCGTGTAATCGGGCGATGCCGTGCGGTGATGGATGGGGCTGAGAAAACCGCTGCAGCTTCCGGAGTCACGTTCCGCAGGAGAGGAGGCTGCCTGCCTCTGGGTGGCCAGCGGGGGACCCCGGGACAACAGTTTTCCCCAAATAGGCCTAACCGGCAAACCGTTTGAGCTAACTTAGAGGTGATCCGGAACACCACAACGAACAGTCTCTGCTTCTTTCCCAACTCCTCCAGCATGCACATGTGTGTGCACTTGTTCGCAGCCTCCCCTTGATATTAGGGGCTTACCCAGCATTGTGTTGACCCTGTTGATGCCCCCCGCCCCACCCTGCCCTGTTGCTGTTGTCTTCTTGGTAGCGATCTTTGCAGACAGAGCCACCAGGTAAGGGGGCACCTGTTGGATGAAGCCTGAAGGTTCTGGGGTAACCTTCTGTGAACAGAGGGACTTGAATCATGAGGCTTGCATCTGCCGGTATAGGAGGAGATGCTTCGTTGCCTTAACCACTCGGGCTTCTGACCCATGAAGGACATAGAATCCTGGGACCTTTCCCCCAGTGTATCACTCAACGTTAGCACCCACAGTTCTAGAAGTTTGTTTCTGTGGGTGCTTGGAATTGGGGTGGAGGCACAGAAGCTTTAGTGGTCCCTCCCCTGATGACAAAAATACGGTTGCTAGTCTAAGCCTGGAAATCTTTCTAGGCCCTGTCGAGCAATGCCCTTGGTGATGTCAACAGAGAGATCTGGTCTACCTGGACACGCCAAGATGGAGGCCAGTGAGCTCTCGGAAGCTATTCTTGCTTTTGCAATTAGCCTAACTTTGTCGTCCCAACAAATCACGGGGTAGAAATGCCTCCACCGTCAGGTCTTCACCTTTTAGGGTGACATGAAATTGGAAGAAACTGCTCCCGTTAGAAATAATTACTGCTGATAATGAATACAATTAAGCATTAAAGGACCTTTATAACTCTGGTACCATTTGCACGCTTAGAACGCGGCTCGTATTTTTTTTTCCCTCACAGATGTTACAATAATGGTGTCAACACTTTTATTTCTTTGTCCATAAGCTGAAAGTTATGGCTGTTCCATAAATCGCTAACGTGCTCAGAAGGCGGAGGCCCAGCTGCAGAGCACATGAGTTCAGGCCCCCGGCCCAGCCTCATGTTTCACGATGACCTCAGCTTCCTGTGCAGAGTGGGAGCCGGCTCGAGCAAGCCCTTGTGAGGCTGTGTTTGAAGAGTGAGCTGACGGAGAGGAGCTGAGGAGCCGAACATCTGCCCCATCCATTACCTTCAGCTGGGAGCTGGGAACATCCAGTAGGGGCAAGAAGCATCAATAAATTAAAATTCTCCTGTGAGCGCACTTCCCGAGCATGTGCCAGTTTCAACCCTGAAAAAAAGAACATGCTAAGCCAGAGAAGAGAGGGTTTTCCTTGCTCACTTCTCCGGAACTGGTTTAAGCTGTAATAATGAGAATTTGCTTTTCTTTCTGCAGCTGATAGCTTCTTTGTCAAAATACAAGCGTTTTAATGACTGCATGAGACACGGAGGGTTCCGCTTCCTTCAGAAACCAAGTTCATTTTCCCTCCGTGATGTATGCTTCACCAAACTACGAGCATGAACGAAAATAAATAAAGTGTCATTCTCGTTAAGTGCCTAGGTTACAGATGGCATAAATGCTCAAATAATTATTTATGATATCTGGAATTCGATAGTGTTAATTATGTTAAGTTGTGTCCCGGCACCAATAACACGCATTTTGTCAAAAATGATGTGTGTATTAATTAGGAGGGAAAACTATAGAAACATTTAATAGAGTTCTAGGGTTTCTAAGTGGGTGGTTTCAGGTTGATGCTCTAAGAAGCAGTGCAGGTAGGAGATGTCCCCCTGCCGGTTGTCACACGCACGCACACGCCGCCAGGGCCACTCCGAAGCCGGGCCATCGACGCTCCCCAAGGAGGGAGTCAGGAAGTTGGAAAGGGAATGCTTGGTAACCCTTGCAGCCTTTCCCTCTTCAGCCCTTTTTCCCCTCACACCACACATCAGAGACAGTGGGACTGGTCACGGCCCCACGTCATTCCTGGTGCGGAGGCCAGGCTCTGCGTGTGCTGCAGCGCTGTGCGTCTGGCGGCAGGAAACATGTACAGGGGTGCGTGAGGGGCCAGGGCAGACATGAGGTGCAGAGCCCACACTTGGGGGTTCAGAGTGGCCCTGGCGGGATCACAATGATGCTCTCTCCTGGGACAACCGGGTTGCCTGGCCAGTCTGTGTTAGGATGTCCACATAGTGGACCACACAACCGTGTCCCTTCCTGGGTGACACTTTGCTGGGTGTCCGAGAGCACTCTCAAACCATACTTCCTCAAAAAGTAATTCTAAGTGCCTCTGAGGCCCAAATCTCTGACTTTTTGCTGCACCGACCCCCTAAATAAATGAGCGACACACAGAAAAAGTATGTCCCCACCTCAGTGTCCCTTACGTGCAAAATGACTTGTATAACACCGATCGGTGAGGACTGAATCCAGTGCTTGCGCCTCCCTTTAAAGATTCTGATACAGATCTGAGATGATAAATTAGAAAGCTTATTTACATTATGCAGAGTTATTCAAAACAGATGGTGAAGTCAATTTAAAGGCTATTTTTTTTCTTTCCCCAAGAACAAGTGCTGTTTGGGGGAAAGCAGGGAGCAGACTGCAGTCTGTTTGCCCTTCGCCATGGCCGCCAGCAGCCTCCTTCCGGTACCTGTGCCCTCTGGCTGGGGTCCCAGGAGCCAGCTTTGTGCGTGAGAGGCAGTTTGCGTTGCCACCAGGCTGTCCTTAAAGTCCCTTCCCCGTCACGTGTCTTCGTAGTTGCTGAATGGCTTCTTAAACAAAGTGATCATTCAATAACTATTTGGCTTCAATGTCATTGTCTGTAACCATCACACTCAGGTGAGTTTTGCTCATTCAGACACACTTGGGCTTGAGTCTCAGCTCCAGCATTTACTAGCTGAGGGACCTCGGCGATCGATGTGTAACACCCCCGGACCTCCAGGTCCCCCTCCTGGAGACCCACACAGTTGTGCTGGGGGGGTGGGGGGCACTGTGGGAAGGGCAGAAAGAGCTAATGCAGTTGTTAGCATAGTTCCTGGGACTTAGAGGGACGGGCCAGCAGTGCCCATTTCTGCTGCGGTCACACACCACGCTCATCACAATGAAAATTTTCTTTCCGATTTTTGACTCTCTCCCACCCTCCTGTCCCAGAGTAGTTGGAACTGAACCTGCTTGTCTCAGATAAGGCACGTACGCAGCTTGACCTGTGCGGGCCGGGCCACGTGGTGCGATTTTGTCTGAGTTACTGTTATGTGTTACTGCTTCCTGGTGTATCCGCGGCATCCCACTCAACTCACAGATGTGGAAGTTCTGGTGCAGAGAGAAAACTTGACAGACGCAGGAGGTCAGTTTTGTGAGGAGACTGGATAAACGCTTGTGGATTAATAAATGAGAAAATGTCCCTGGAGGCTGAGTGGGAGCCAGCGGCCCCCCAAATCACTGGGGTCCAGAGAAGCCCTGGAGGGGCCACAGTGTGGCTGGAGGACTCTGACGTGTGTCCACGTGGAGCCCTGCGCCTCACACTGGGCCACCCGTTAGAGTGCCCCGTGCAGAGGGTAAGGCACACTAAAGCCAAGGGGGTCCCCGCAGGCCCCCTGCAGCCGCAAGCCCTTGAGAGGGCAGTACGAATGAGTATTTTAAAGGCTATTTCAGAGTTGAAACCTCCAACTGTAACTGAGGGACTTTTTATTTCCCCTTCTGGCTTTACCAGGGTTCCTCACGCACTTTACAGCTCCATTACAAAGTGCATGCCCATCTCCTGAAGTTGTCACTTCTGGGTGAAGTCGCCGCGTCATTGTGGTCTCATGCCTACCCTTGTCAGCGGCAAAATTCCTTACCTGAGTTTACTTTGTCCAATATTAATACAGCCACTTTAGGGTTATTTCATTTATTTAGCTTTTGATTCCTGTTTCTTGGGGTTTCTTTCTTCGTTCTTTGACTTTTAACCCTTGTGTGTCTTTATATTTCAAGTGAGTTTCTTAGAAATAACATTTACTTAGGTCTTGCTTTTTTGGGTCCAATCTGACAATCTCTGTCTTGTAAGTGGGGTGTATAAGCCATTTACATTTACTATAATTACTGATATGGATAGGTTTAAATATACAGTGTTGCTATCGACTTTCTATTTGCTCTGTCCACTTTTGTTTCCCTTTTTCTCATTTTCTGTCTTCTTTCAAATTAACTGAGAATTTCTTATGATTTTATTTTATCTCTACACTTGGCCTATTAGTCATACCACTTTTATTTTTCTACAGACTGCTCCAGGGTTCATAATATACATTTATACCTTCACTCAGTCGCCTTCAAATACCATCACACCACTTGGCATGGAGTGTGCCTACCTTGCAAGGGTGAAGTTTCATTTCTTCCCTCCCATCCTCGGTGCTGATGTTGTTGTACATTTCATTCTATGTATATTATAAACCTACAGTGTATTTTACTGTCTTTTCTTTAGACAAACATTCTTTAAAGTAATCAAACATTTAAAAATTTTTTATATGTGCATCATCATTTTTACTGTTTTTAGGAGCTCTGTGTACCTTTGGAGAACTACGTTTTCTTCTGTTATCACATTCCTTCTTTCTGAAGCGTTCTTTAACTTTTGTGGTTTCAGTTCTGACGATGAAATTGCTCAACTTTTGTTTCTATAAAAATGTCTTTTGTTTTGCTTTTTTGTTTGAAAGGCATTTCCACTGGCTATAAAATTCTTAGCTAGCAATTTTTTTCGTCGGCACTTTCAAAATGTGCCTCTACCATACGGTGGCTTTCAGAATTTCAGACATGAGTCTGGGGAGCCTGTCACTTCTTGTTTCTCCACATACAGTGTTTTCCTCTTTGTGGTTTCACCGTGAGGCGGCAAAATCTGCATTCGGTTGACCTTTCTCAGGGGTTTTTGAACTTCCTGCTTCTGTGATTTGTCTTTTATTAGTTTTGGAAAGTGCTTGGTCGTTACCCCTTGACGAATTGTTCCTCTGCCCGATTCCATTCCCGCCTTCTGGGACGGTATTTGCCGGCACGCCACGCCCTTTGCCTCCGCTCTGCACATCTTGGGAGTCCTGTCTCTCTGCCCTGTGGCTGCTTTCTTCCCCTTTATTTTAAACTTTGGATAATTTCTACTGATTTAACTTCAAATTCACCATTTTTTTTTTTTTTACTGCTCTGTCAAGTCTGCCAATGTGTCAATCAAAAAAGTTCTTCATCCTCGATATCATGCTTTCAATTTCTAAAGTTTCTATTTGGCTCTGTTTTGTGGTCTCCATCACTGAGCTGAACTTCTCCATCTGCGCACGCGAATGGACCTTCCTCCGCTAGATTTTTACAAATTGATCCCTGCTATGTGAGGCCCCTGCTTGTTACTTACAACCTTTTTTTTAAATCTCTGCGTCTGTTTCTGTTGACTGTCTTCCCCTTGAAGGAATCTCCCCCTGGCTTTTGTGTGTGTGTATGTATGTGCTTCATAGTTTTTCACTGAACGAAGGATGTGACGTGTAGAATAGTAGATACTGAGGTAAAGTGTGTATGCTCAAAGTAGACATGCTTCTTCCCCGGCCGGGGCATTATTTTGGGGCCTTGGGTCGATCGAATCGCGAGCTGAGTGGCATTTGGGGTTGGTTGCTGCTGCCGTGATGTTGCCGCACAAGCGACTGAGAATTCCTTCCCTGGAGCACTGCTGCCTTCGTGTTCCTCGTGTGTTCCATCTTTAGCTCACAGCGGTCCTCACATAGTGCTGCACACGGGGGCTCTTTCTCCGTGGGCTTCACCATCTGTGCCCGCAGGGTGGACGCCTGCTGCTCGGACCCGGCGTGGGACCCGGTCGAGGTTAGGGGCTGGTTCCCAGCACCCCGAGTCTAGTCTCCGTTTTAAGCAGGCTCTGGTGCCTCTCTTGTCAGGGTGGATTTTCCTCAGGGTTCCTGTCCCCTTCGCATCGGGTGGCCAAATTTCGCTGCACACCTACTACAGTGCCCTATTTGGGGGAGAGTGTCCTGCCCTCTCTCTCCCAGGAGTAGACTTCTAGGCTCTGTGAGGGGCAGGGAGAGGTTTGGTCTTCTCTCTCTTCTACGGAGACGGTGGGTCTCTTCCCGTCTTGGCGGGGGGGGGGGGGGGGGGGGGGGGCTGTGGATTTCCTGTCCCTTCCACAGTGGTTTAAGCCTTTTTCTTGACGTGAGAGAAAGTTCTGGGATGCAGGATTTCGTGCATGTTTGTCAACGAGGGGGACTGCTGTGGGTCTTCTCTCTTCCCCCGGTCTTTCTTGTGGGTGCAAAATAGGGGGAAAGCCTGGGGAGGCTGTGTGCCTGGGCTGCCCGGGACTGAGAGGTCTCACTGTGGCCCTCGATCTCTAAGAGGGTTGAAATTCCAGCTTCTTTCTTCTTCCTTGGTTTCCCCGCGTCTGCCCCTCTCCCCCATGCACCGCCAAGAGGGAAGCCATCAGCCTGTCTCAGCCTCTCAGGAGAGGCTTGTCAGCTTTCGGGATGCAGTCTACCTGGTGACCTGGTGACGTCCGCTCAAGACGACATATGACTTGCTGCTTTTCCAGGTTTTCTCCCTGTTAGCCGGGACGCAGAGATCTGCTGAAGATTTCTACATTCTAAATGGAAGCAGAGCTCCAGGCAGAAAAAAAAAAAATGGTGCCCATATTTTTAAGCTCTGAAATTCAAGCAGCAGTGACTAGGTCTGGAGTCTGGAAGCTGTGCGTCCAGAATACTTACGCCTTGTTTTCCGGCGTTTCCCCAAATCCAGCCCCTTCTTGGCCCATGTATTGACCGTGCCTTCCCTTCTTGGGGACCTAAAAATGAGACAACTTTAGTAGGTTTGGAGTCATCAGGCAGATAGGCACGAACAAATAATACATTTATAATACGGTTTTTAAGTTAAAAAACTTTTTTGGGGGGGCAGTGCCTGTTGGTTAGCTGCTTTAGGGGAATACCATTTGACTTGACTTTTGGGGGGAACAGAGACATACCATAAACTTTCCCTGCGAACACAGGAAAAGAGGTGGTAGGTTCGCTCACCAAACACATGGTAGTTTTCAGGGATGACACCATCCCAGAAAGTAGGTGAGTAATGCCATTACACAATGGTGGTTAGGTAATTATTTGCAGATAATCTCTGTTCCCATCTCTGGAAGACATTATGAGCTCAGAAGAAATGTGGGCTGTCTGATACTTATTTTGTGTAAATTTTGCACTTCCTGCTCATTATACTATTTCACACCAGTGAGACAGCAGATACGCCACAAGCGAAATTCAGTTAGAACTTCAGTGTGCTGACTGAGGGGACTGTGGGCTCCCTCGTGGGTGGGGACGGAGTCCAGGTAGACACCCAGGCAGCGACACTATCGTCATTTCTGTAGTGAGTGGCTTCAGCTGCATCTCGGTGGCTCTCCTGCAGTGGGACAGTCATTGGAACTTTGAGAGGAGTGGGGATGGGTTAGGCCCATAGGAAAGAGCTGAATGCGTGTATTTCAACGGAACACTCTGTATTTCAACATTTACTGGTCAAGCTATTGTTTAAGGGCTCAGCCTAGACCTGTCGATGTCAGCGACAGCGTGGACAGAGTGCCTGTCTAGAGCCTTGGTGATGGTTTCCCGTAAGTCCCCACTCTGTCCCCGGATCCGGCCCCACCCTCCCAGACGTGTTTCTGCCTGCATTCTTCATCTTCATCAGGGACGCCCACGGCCACCAGGCCTGCCCAGCAGCCGAGAGGTGTCTTCTGCTCTCAACTGCCTTGCGCTCCTCAGTGGACCTCACTGCTTGCTGACACGCCTTTCTCTTCTCACTGCCGTGGTCTTGCTCCTCTCTGTCCAGAGTCCAGGCCACCGTTCTTTGTTGCCTGCAGGTAGCGTGGCCTCTGATCTGGTTGCCTAACCCACGTCTCAGGCTCCTCCCAGTGTCCCTTGGCCACCTGCCAACAGGACCCCTCAGGCCCGTACACCTGATGATGCTCACCCCCTGGGTATTCTTCCCTGATTACAAGGTGAAGTCCAAAGTCCCTTTCCTGCATACACGGCCCCCCAGGAACTCCCCACTAAGGCTCAGCCAGAGGCACTGGGTGGTCAAAGCCCCCGCGCCTGCCGGGCTCCAGCCCTGCTGCGTCCTGGGCTGTGGCCCCTCCTGTTTGTCCTGCCACACTCCTGCTGCCTTCGGGGGTCAGCTCCAGCCTTGTCCCCCCTGTTCTTTCCTCATCCGCCTCAACATTCCCTTCTGCGAGGTGCCCATGTCAACGGTCAACGTTCACCTTTGTCCACGGCTCATCACACTTACTGTACTTCTTGGTCTCCAGCTAGTGTGCAAGCCCTTTGCCCCTGGGCTGGGGCAGGGCAACAGGGTTAGGGACAAAGCCTGTACCCTTTGGCACTGTGTAGCTGCACCCCGTCATAACACAGTGGCGTGGGTAAGTCACCCGATGTCTATTAACTGAATGCAGGTTGCCTAAAGGAGTACACTTCCCTAAGACGACAGCTCGGGTTTTCCACCAGTGGAGGACAGAGGAGTGGCACTTTTGGACTTCTCTGATGAGGTCAGGAGTGGCTGTGGCCTGTGTTCTGGCAGAGCTTGCTCCCCAGCCCTTCAGGGTCCAAGTGGGCAGGCACTGTGGAGCCTCAGGGTGGAAGGTACTGGCCCACCCCAAAGCACCCCTGTGACCTCCTGGGCCCGGCCTCTTCCCTGATGGAGTGTTGCCAAGTCACCTCAGTCTTTCCAAGATTCTCCACCATGCCTGAGACGCTCAGGAATCGTCCATATCCTTTCCCAGACCCCAGTTCTTCCCCCCTCGGAATCATCCTGGGTTCCCAGTGGCTTCCTAGACAATGGGACTTGGTGATCCCTGTGGACACCTTGGCCTAGGACAGAAGCTGTAGTCACTTTCTCCTTTCTCCTTCCCTGCTCCTGACACGTCCCCATGGCTGCTGCCTTAGCACTGATGCCATCACTAGCAGCTGATGTCACCTAGACCTCCCAGGCCACTCTGAGTCTTTCCTGTGAGGCCTCCATCACTGTCCGTGGGTCTCCAAGTTACGTGCATTCAACTGGGAGGCCTCTGCCACCCATCCCTCCATCCCTCCATCCCTTCCTCGCTGAGATGACTGCCGTAGCTTCCTAGCAGGTGATCCTGCTCCTGGACCCACCCTGCCATGCCACCTTCCAGCCATCCACTAACACCTTCTGGGGCACACGAGGTCCTTCACAGGTGGTCCTGCTGGCTTTGTCCCCCACTCCTCTGCCGAGCCCCATTCTCCACATGCTGCCCGTTCTCCCCACGCGCCCTGTCCTCCCCATGCTCCCCACGTGTCTCTGTTCCTGTGACACTTTCATTTCCTGGCCTTGAAAACCCTGACCTGCTGTGTAATACCCTGTTAAAATACCCACCCCTTCCTCCATGAGAGCACCTCTGACTACCCGTCGTGGCCACTGCTTTCTTCTTCTGTGGGGGCCAGGGAACAGGGACACACCTCCGGTGGGGATTTATCACAGAGCCCTGCGGTTTCTTGCACGGGCCCGGGAGGCACCTGGGGACAGGGATTGTGTCTTGCACTCTCAGTGTCTTGCACAGTTGCCTGGAAATCCAGGTACTCAAACATCTGGAGTGTGAACTATGAAGATCAAAGGCCTGGGGAGGGGGTTGGCGGCTGCAGGGAGAGCAAGTGCAAGAACAGATGGGCAGAGGAGGTGTTTGTTTATTCGTTTTTGAAAACGACACCTTGCGAGAAGGGGTAAAACAAAAGCATGGCCTTCAACCAGTCACCTTTTTTCTATCATTCCTCATCCCGGGGAAGGTGCCAAGATATATTTAGAAGGGGTCTAAAGTTTTGCGGTGAAGTCTATGATTCTAGGGCAAATCGTGAAGGGTTTTGCATTGCCTGCATTTTTCCTTCTGGCACACGGCTTAAGGATGACACTCCGCGGGTCCTCCAGGACCGCTGCAGTTCCAAGTCCTGTGACACTGCCTCCAGTGAAGCCTGAGCCGGGGCCGTGCAGGACACGATGTCGCTTTTCAGGGTGTAAAGGAATCCGCACAAATGCATCCCGTGTCTGCTGTCGCCCGGACGGCTGACGACAAGCCCGTGGCTGGTTGAGAACCTCCACTCAGGGCCAAAGTGGGGCGGAGAGAGAAGCCGCGCCAAGGCGGGCAGGCGGCGGAGCCCCAAGTCCACGCCACCAGCGAGAGAGAGGTCTGAAAAGGACATCCTCGCTCCTCTTTTCTTTTCCTTTCAAGCTCGATGGCACCTTCGAAGACACAAAGGCTTTACAGAGAAAAGGCTGGTCTGGCACAGGGGCCTGGCTTCCCCTCCAGCTCCTGGCGCTTTCTCCTTTTAAACGAACAAAGCGCTCCAAGGTGCTGCGGGAGGCCTCCGCTCGCCTCTGCTTTCCTCTCTCCGTGCTTCTCGCCTCCACCTCCGGAGTCGTCTGGAAAAAGGAGTCTTCACAGATGCAGTGTGCTGTGTGTGCGGGGTGCTGAGTCAGCCCCCCGCCACCCCATCTTTCTCTCTGACGCGACGTCTCCCAGGGGGGTCTGGCTCCTACCGTCCTCCCCCGAAGCAGAAGGAAGTGAGGGGGACGTTTGGAATGACAACCTGACATTCTTCAGGCTGCACATCCTTCTAGCAGCCTGGCTGGATCGAGGACAGAGCCAACCCTTCAACTGTCTGCCTGGCCCCAAGGACCACAGGCACTGCTTTCCCCTCCGTGCTCTTCCTGGTGAAACGCTGGGCATGTGCAGGCAGGCCGAGCCAGCGGGCAGAGCTTTGGAATTCTGAACCGCTGCCCAAGTGAGTCAGGGACCAGCCTAGCTAGTTTGCTGATTCACTCAACTTGACCCAGATGAATTCCTGTGTAAACAAAATTTATGAAGAAGTCTTTGAATGATTGTACTAAATGAAACACTGGGCCTTTATCTTCCATTTTATTACATTTTCTGAACACCGTGTATTGCAATCATATTGAAACATTTTGTTTTTGGGGCTCCGTAAAAAGTGCCCAGGGTTGAACCTCAAAAGAATTGAAGGGTTAGTTCATAAACGAACAAAAAGCCAGCGGCATTTATCCAAAGTTTGTTTAACTACCCTAACCTCGTGGGCCTGTAAAAATTCAACTGAAAATCATTGAGAAGAGGCCCTCCCGGGAGACCCCTTGGCACTTCTGCTTCTGCTTGGATCAGAAACTCCCTGGGAGCGTCTTTCCTTTTTTTCTAACTTGCAACATTTCAACACTCTTCGCTCCCTGTGCAGATGGAGGAGAGCGCAGGGAAAAGAAAAGGCGTGCGAGGAAAACATGGGTGAACTTTTCTTAACCTAGAAGTTATTGCAGCTTTTACATGAGGTTTCAAGCCAGAACATGGCTGGGCGGGGCCACATGCCTCCGCCTCGGGAGGCGCCCGTCCTGGGGTCTCCTGCCCGAGGGTCTGAGAGAGGGTGACCGCTTCAGACCCAGCCCAGGGCAGCTGACAGCAGAAGGGGGCTCTGGTCTCAGCCCCCACTGGCCTAACCTTCCGGTGTAACCGAATGAGAAGTTACAAATGTATCCAGCTAGACCCTGTTCTGTTGCTGGTGGAACAGCTGAGTTTCCCTTTGGAAGGAGAGGTCGAGGAGGGGGCTGACTGCACCCGCAGCCCAGACAGGCTTGTCTACAGAGACTGGGCAGAGGCCCGTGGCCGCCTGGGCTAAGGGGCAGGGGAGTGTGTGTGGGGGGGAGTGGGGAGGGGTTGCTAATGGCATGGAATTCTTCCTAGGGTTAAGAAAATATTCTAAAATTGATTGTGGCAGGGATTGCCCAACTCTGTAAATATATCAGAAACCATTAAATTGTACCCTTCAAATGGGTGAATTATGTGGTATGTGAATTATATCTCAATAAAGCCATTTTATTGAGAAAAATAACCACAGTCCTGTCCTCGACTCTAGACCCATGCCCTTTGCAATGTGACTTCGAGTTCTTCCTGTCCCACGAATCTGTTTCGCTGCCTCCCCCACCCCAACCGTGGACTCGGGGCCACCTTATGACCCTGTTTGGCCCTGGAACATGATGAATATGACAGTATACCAGTTCCAAGCCTGTGTCCCCTAGAGAACTTGCTTCTGCTCGCTTCCCGGCCTTGCTGTCTCGGTATGAAAGCTAGCCGTGGTTGGCCCCCTGGAAGGAGGGACGCTGTGTGACCGAGCTGTGCCAGCCCTGCCCATGTGCCCGTCGCCTGCAGGCACGTGAGCCCACCCAGCTTGGGGCGGCTGAGCCTCCCGTGGCCCCGCAGGCCCACGGGGCCTAAGAAAGGTCTGTTCCGTGCTGAGCGCTGGGTCTCTTTGCCCTGCGGCAGTGCCTGACTGGTCCCTGCGGCAGAAGCACGGAGGGGGAACCTGAGACAAACAGTTGCTGGGTTTCCCCAGGAGGCCAGTAACCCCTGGGCTGGGTCTCTGGGTGGGACCTTCCCGCCAAGCCTCCCTGAACTGGTTATGCAACTTGCCCTGGGTTAGGTGAGAGCTGGTGACTGTTAGTGTCCTCAGATGGCCTGAGCGTTACACCGGCATTGCAGGACCTCCCACAGAGGACAGTTCTGGGCTGGCGGGAGCACCCTGCCTTCTCCTGTCCCCTGAGAGGTGCTGTGAGACAGCGCCATCACCCCAGTAAGGCCAGCTATTGTTTGTCCCACGCAAGTCATACCTACGGCACCCGCCGTTGGATGTCGGGGAATCTGAGACCTGTAAATAAGGGTCATGGCTTTCACACGGAGAGATTTTATGAAAGCCCCCCCCTCTGTTCGGTGCCCCAGAGGGGGTGGGGGAAGGGGGCGGGAACCTAAATCCCAGTGGGGAGCAGGGCCAGGAGACCTGGGCAATGGGGAAGGGAGGCACACCTACCTCTAGGAGCTGAATGATTTTCAAGTTTTGAAATTGTGTGAGGAGCGAGGTGGCAATGACTCGAGCTGAGACCCAGAGAGACAGGTAAGAGGGGACACCCATGTGGGCGTGAAAACGTCCCATGTCACGCTGCCCAGCAGAACCTTCCGCGTTGATCGTGTGGCTAGGGAGCCTCAGAGGTGTGCTGGCCTGACCGAGGAGGAACCCAACCTTAGATTTTCTCTCCTTTTAACTGACTTGCATTTAAACTTGTATAGCCACACGGGGCCAGTAGCTCGCACGTGGGGCAACTCAGCTCTCTTGCAGCTCCAGAGGCGCTGGTCTTCTCTAAGCGAACACTGTGGCGCCATCCCTTTTCAGAGAAACTCTGGCTTGTGATTTAGTCCTAGGTAGCTTCCTCGGCCCCAGCCACCTGGTCTCCTCCGTCTGCGGGAGATACGCTTCCTCCTGCTCTTTGCCGAGACTCGGCACCCACACGTTCAACACATATCCATTGTGTCTCTACTGAGTGCCTGCTGGGTACAAGGCGCCCGGCTCGGCAAAACACAATCAAAACAAGAGAAAACAGTCATGCGATTTCTTTGCCTGAGCTCAGCTGGTCAAAGCTTAAAACGGTGGGAAGTGGCTTTGGTAGCATTTTAGAGTAAAATGATTTAAAGTAGAAGACGATGGATTCACAACAATAAGTAAATGCTTTATGTGTAGAGATGGGTGGGCGCGTTGGGTTTCTATTGTTGATGAAGATGCTGTAATTGTGGCTTAATAAGCAGAATTATTAAGGGGTTTATGAGCTTTCATTTCTGCAACCCAGGAAGAAAAGGTCAATAAGGATTCCCTCCTACAAATCTCTAAAGAATTTGAATTTAAAATGAACCTCATTCTACAAGAAGAAAATGTAAAATCAGAAAGACAGTTACCAAACAAAAAAAAAAAGGAAAGAAAACCCCTTGATTTATGTTGACTCGATTATTCTCGAGATTAAAAGCAGCTCAGCGTAAAATGAGGACTTTGAGCTCAAACTTTTAAGGAATTCTCCTGTTTGCATCAATTTTTAAACAGGTTTTACAATGAATGGACTCGGATGTCTTTTGGCATGGCATAAAATCCACTTGTACAGTTTTTAATTAAAGATGCAGCCTGTGCCATCCAAACTGAGGGGAGGGACTTCACCAGCACCTTCTCCGAGCACCGCAGACATGCGGCGAGGAATCAGCCCGCGGCTTGGCGAGGGTTTGCGTCAAGGCGCTCATCGGGGACGTTTACTGGTGACGCATCTGGGCCACTCTCACCACCGAGCTGTGGGCTCAGGAACCAGCCCGAGGAGCTTCTACGGACGGGTGAGCTCCGAGAGCAGGGGCAAGGTCAGCCTCGCAATCCATAATGCGCACACGGCAGCGTTCACGTGGGCTGCGGAACTCCTAATGCGGGCTTTAATATTTAAAGTTTCCAGTGCCACTGTTGAGAATATTAAGATGCGTTCATGTCTAAGTGGCTAAAATTACATTGGGAGTAATGAATGAGGTATAATGTACAAATACCCACCCACTTTGTTCCTTTTTTTTTAAAGTATGAACAAGTATAAGGGAAAGTGCTCTAATGCGTCCTTGAAGAGAGGGGGAGCTCTAGGGGGCAGAATCCCAGAGCCGCTGGGCCCCATGGGTGATCAGCCCCCTGCCTGGTGACTCAGGTGACCTAGAACAAGTCCCCAGATCTGGCAGGGGGAGACTGCCCAGGTTGAGAGACCGCAGTCACTTCTTCAAGTGCTTAGGACCCGCTCCAAATGTATTGTGTGGGCGGCTTCCTGGGTCCTTGTCAGATCCTCTGGGTTCCTCTCTCCCCAGGTGTAGGTTGCTCACATTTGTATTCAGACCCAGGTGGGCTAGCCGTTCCAGGTTGCCCCACAGCGAGGAAGGCCAGCTGAGACCCATGCTGGGGCAGGAGTCTCTTCCCTCGTCCCGGCAACTCTCGGGAGCCTTTACAGAGTGTCAGTGTGGGCAGTTCACCCACGTGCCCGGCACCCAGCACACCTCAGGGAGGCTCCTGCAGGCCTCCCCTGCCCCATCCCATGCCTGCCCGGGGGGTCAGGGTTAGGTGCAGGGGCCCTGGCACCCAGATGAAAGTACCTCCACTTCCTCGCCCATCACGAGCTCATCCGCCTCTCTCTTATCCCAGGGTGAACTTTTAGTATTACTATTTGTGGACTTGGTATTTTAGGAAGCTTTAGACTTATGGAAAAATGACAGGAAAATACAGAGATTCTCCACACCCTCCTCAGATTTGCCCCCCGGGCCCCCCACCACTTTCCCTGTTGTAACATCTTACTTTAACATGGCGCATGTGAGAGGATTGATGAGCCATTATTGACACATTCTGGTTCTCATCAGGGCCCCTCTCGGTGTTGTCCACGCTGTGGGTTTCGACAAAGGCATGCGACCCGTATCCACCATCACCCCCACTCTTCTATTACCCCATCGCACAGAGTGGTTTCCCTGCCTTAACAGTTCTCTGGGCTCCGCCTTGTCATCTCCCCCATTCCCCCAAGAACAGGAAGGGGAGTGGGTCATTCCCTGTTGAAAATCACTGGAGGCAAACGGCCTTCCAGCACTCTCCCCTGCCACACACATAAGCCTATGGTACGACTCCATCCCTCCGTCGTCTGGAAGAGGTGTAGAAGGAAGCCCGGACTCCTTAGCTGGGACCCTACAACCTGAGGCTTCGCCTGGTCCCTGCCCGCCTGCCTGGACACACCGGGGCTGGAGCCCACCTCTCAATACTCCAGCTGCCCTCCACAACATTGCGAAAGACCAACAGCACCCTGGAAAAAATACTTTCCACCCAAACAGCAAGTGGATCCTCATCACATGAAGAGTTTGTCCATGTGCCTTGCATTCGCTTAACAAGTGTTTGCAAAGTGCCTACCACGTGCCAGGATGTCCGTGCCGGTGCCCGGAGATGTTAATGTCATGCTTGTGGTCTCAGAAAGTCTGCGTCCCCCTGGATGCAGAGACAGAGAAGCCCATGCGTGTTTACAGGGTGCTTTCCAGAGAAGCCCTTCCAACGTGAGTGTCTACGTGACAGTATTTTCTACAGTTACACATTTCATCTACCTTCTCAAATTTATCGATTTCAGTTGTTCAGAATATTTTTGTCCCTGGAGATAAGCCTCCTTTCCATTCTGAACATCTTTATTGTTTGCAGACTTTTTTCCTCTTGTTCGTTCCTGTTGGAGTTTTTGTTGTTGTTTCTATTTAATTAATGAGCCTTTACAAAGAACCACCTTCAGTCACACCTCTGTTTACTCGATTTCAGTGACTTTGGCTCTTAGTACTAATTCCTTTCTTCCGTTTTCTTTTATTTACTCCAGTAGCAATTCTCTTAATAAACGCATCTGAGGCTCTCCGTTCGCCTCCAGGAGCACTGTATGTGCGCCTCCCAAGGGTGTGGGTGTGCTCACGTCGAGGCCGCGCCTTCCAGGATCTGACGGCCTTCACCGCTGGGCCGTGGTTTCTTCCTCTTTAAACGATGGCCTGCTTAGTAAACCTTGGAGCGTCCAGAGTGTGCTTTCTTATTGTTTCTGCATCAAATTGACTGAAATATCTTCTTGATCATTTTGTCTTCATAAATGCAAACTCCCTTTTACCTTCCAATTTTGTATTTTCTGTGTTAATATTACTGAAACAATTTTCATTTAGTTAGTGTTTCCATGGGATGTTTTTCTATTTGTTGTAAATGTTTTTGACTCATTCTGCGTAGCTGTATTTCTTACGAGAAGATTGACTTATTCACGATAACATTTATTTATGATAAGTAAGCCTGTCTGACTTCCTGATTTTACTACGTATGTTTAAGCTAGTATCTTCTTTACAATAAGAACTCATTCATGATGACGACCATTTTACTTCTTGGGCCTCCTTTATCAACATTCACCGTCACGTATTTTCTCTTTTCTGTTTTCATTTAGGGGGTTAAACTTTTTCTACATCCTGTATGTTGTTCTCTGCTGGTTTGGAAGTTATAGATTGTATTCCTGTTACTGTGGTTGTCTGCAGCTGCTTACATTTTGTTAAAAAATCACATGAACGTGTGTGTGAGCGATCTCACAGCTCCACCTGATTCCCGAACCAGACCGACTCAGGCTTTGGCGTTGTCGCCGCCCAAAGACCCACCGCCGCTCCCCCGTCTTCTTCCTCAGGGTTGTTTGAGGTTCACTTCACCTTACAAAGCACACATAATTAATTGTTATTTCTCAGAGTCAATAATTAATTAAATTTACCCATGTATTTCATCGATATTACTTGCACCCACCTCTCCCCTTGGGCTTGCTTTATTCTGGAGCAAGTGAGGCTACCGGCGGCTTTTCAGCGGGGTCCTTGAGCGGCACTTTGAGCGGTCGCTTACGTGAACATGTGCTTCCCCTTCCCCTGGAAAGAGCTTTGGCTGAGAAAGCGCTCCAGGCCATCCGACGCCTGTTCTCAAGACTTTGTGCTCGCCCTCCAGCGCGGCGGGGGGGAGCGGGGGGCTTCCTTCCTGGGCCCTCGGCGGGCTCAGTCTCCACCTGACCACTGAGCCTCTTTGACCTTTTCCTTTCGCTTAATCACTTCCGTCTTCTAAAGTCTTTACATCCTGAGGATTCTAAATGCTCTTATTTTTCAGGTATTTTCCCTATCCCTCCGTTTTTCTAACTGCATCTGGAGCAAGTGCGCCCTCACGTAACTGGTCGTGTGGACAACTTTCCTCGGGACCAGGTTTCTGCTGCTGTCTCTCGGAGTTTGGTGTCCGTGGGTCTGTCCCCCCCTCTTTCTGCCCTGTCCAGTAGCTTTTCCGGTGTCTCACGGGCCACCTGAGCCCGGTCAGGTTGGTGCGACGAGTGGAACCACTTCGGCTCTGGACACGAGGCGGGGTCTGCCGTCCCCTCCTTCCTCAGGCCATAGCTCTTCGGGGACACAGCTGTGGGCGTCGTGGTCAGCAGCAGCAGCCCCCCAGCCTCCTGAGACAACTGGGGGTGCCTTCTGCCCTCCTTCCCAGCAGGCACAGCTGTGGCCCAGTCAGCACAGTTAGCGGGGACCCGCAGCGGCTCCTGCTGTGCCCGGCCCAGCGCCCACACCCTGCACCCCTCTCACTGCCTGTCGTTCCTGTTCTCTTGGTCACAGGGAGGCACGGACCTGGGTTTGGTGTGCCCGTGTCCTTTTGATTTCCTTCCTGTAGTTTCTCTGTCGTTGTTCTATCTCTGGAATGGAGCGGGGCACGGGGCTCGGAGGGCAATGGCATGGCTGTGGTGTAGAACCATGACCTCTGATGACTACCAAGTACTCTGTTATATCTCGGTCCTTATACTTAAGTATTGCTCTCACTTCATTTAACTTCTTAAATTATAAGTATATTGTGTACATCTTACGTACATTTTTATCTGTAGTGTAAGATGAATTTCTTGGAAGAATATACCATGTCAACAGCTATAAAGATTTTATAGGTATAAAGATTTTAAAGGCTAGTTTGATGAGCTAAATATTTTTTTTGAAGAGTGTGGATATGGGGGTATGGGGTACAGGTGAGGGTGCAAATGGAGGTGTGGGTGTTGGAGGGCAGGAGGGATGACAAAGCAAGATGACACGCTGCCTCAATGCTCAGGAACTAAAACGGTGCGGCGTGGCTCGGCTGGTGGGTGTTCTTCTGCAAAGCGAAAGGTGGCTGGTTCACTTCTGGGTCAGGGCAGGGGCCTGGGTTTCGAGTTCAGTTCCAGGTCGGGGTGAGTATGAGAGGCAACCAATCGATGTTTCTCTCTCACATCATTGCACGGATGTCTCTCTCCCCACTTTCACCCTCCCTTCCCCTCTCTCTAAAAGTAAATTTTAAAAATTCTTTTAAAAAAATGTGGGGCCTGGGGTTTTCTTAAGTATTTGTTTTCTTTACATTTTCAGTGTCTCCTTCTGATCATGAAAATAATGTGTGAACATTAAACAAACATTCAAAAGATCCAGAAAAGCACAAGGAAAAGAAAAAAATTATTTGATCCTTTCCTTCGAGAGCCATGGACCTAGCACCTATTACAAGTTCTTTATGTGTCATATTAATATGTAATGATACGTATTTATCAAATTAAGTTACATTTGCATTTTTATTTATTTAATGAATATTAGGTGCTATATATTTAGCTCTTTATGTTGCTTTTTCTCCCCCAGTATTCTTCCAGGTCTCTAAAAACAGTCTGAAAAGCAATGTCCAATGGTGGGTCACTGTTGCATCTCACAACGGTATTGTAAATGAATCCCTTCCTGCTCTTGGCCGTTTAATCCATTTCTAGTTCTAGGACGTGCATCACACGACCCGGGGAGCATTGTGGCTCACGGCGCCTCCCTTCTTTCAACAGCCTGGGCACTCCTTCCTGAGCCTGGTGACACAGAGCCTGGAATGGTATCCAGCCTGCTTCAACCCCAGACAGCCCACGGCCCATGTCCCCCTACCAGTGACAGCACCAAGAGCTGAGGAAGGGCAGCTGTCAGGAACCCAGGGAGTAAGGACAAGGACCATGGATAAGGAAGCGCACCTGGTTGCCCTGATCCACCAGGGAGCCTTACTCTGGAAGCTACTTGTCAGCTGGACATTCAGAGGTGAGCAGAGGTTGGGAAACGTGAAGATGTGCTTGTGTGTGTGCTGTGCACTCGTGTGTGTGTGTCCCAGGCTGAGAAACTGCTGGTGACACACACTAAGCAAGAAACAATGACCTGCAGAGCCCCATGGGATGAAGGCTTTGTGCAAGGGAGTGCACATGGCTTGTGAAACGCACGCAGGCTGGTGGGGGGGAGTCAGACACCTGGAGTGGCCACAGAGGTAGCGGTTTGCGGAGGAAGGGACGCCATTTAAAGTGGCAGCATCCCATGCTGCCTGTGTGCTTCTCACACCCAGATAGGGATGGTGCGTGGAGACAGGGCTACGGAGAGGGAAGATGAAACGTGGAGACCACACACAGGACCCTTCAGCCTGGCCGGTGGTTGGTGACAATGGCCAGACAGGGAGGTAGCAGGGGGTTGGAGGGAGGCAGAGGCTGTGTTCATGACCTCCAGAGAGCAGGGTTCCCAGGGCTCGTTGGCTTGAAGGAAGTCAGTGAGGGGAGGGAGGGTGCAGGTTTGTGATCTCAGTGCCTGGTGGGTGACGAAGAGGAAGAGAACATGGGGGAGAAAGAGCTTGTGGTGGAAGAGCATGAATTTTGTTGGGACACTTGCATTTTGAGGTTAAGGGGAAATGCTGAGTAGCACTAGATTGCATGAGACTGAAATTCAGAAGGGAAGCCAGGCTGGGACGCCTGTGGCTTTTACAGGCCATGGCCTGAGACGCCGTGGCTGGTTGAGAGAGGGAAGTGAGGAGGGTCAGGGCTGGACCTGGAGGAAGTCTTGGGGGAGCAGAGGGGCAGCCTGGAGAGGGGGTGGGTGGTGTCCCAGGGCTGGGCAGGAAGAGGCTGGCCTGAGCTGGATCCCGCTGAGAAGTCAATGAATGACTTCAGTCCGACAAAGTGAGCACACACGTGGGGACAGAGGTTGTCGGTGACTTGAACACAAACCGGTGTTGGAAGAGTGAGAACCAGGTTGGAGTGGGTGGGAGAGGAAGATGAAGAAGCAGGAAAGGGAATGAAGGAAAGACTCCAGAAGCCTGCCTTCCAGGGGCAGGCCAGGAGGTTAGATGGAGCCCAGGCCCCCAGGTGGAGTCCACATCCCCCAGCCTAAGCTGTCCCCATGCCCAGCTGCTGCAGCCAATATGGACCTCCCCCCAGGGGAGAGAAGTAACTGGGGTCACACGTGTGGCTCAGCGATGGCACTTCCAGGTGCAGCAGAAACGGAGGTCACGGTCCAACGCAAGCACTTAATGTTCTGCAATGTTCTAAGTCTTCCTGCTCTCCGACACGGAGTGTAATTACACTGACACCATTTAGTCTGCTGCTCGTTAGCCAGGGAAGAGCGGGAGCTGAGTTACAGCAGCTCCCGTCCTTCGAGAGCCTGGCACACCTCTTGGAGGTAAATCATGCATCGAGCGAGCAGGAACTGCTTGCAGTGCAGCCGGGCCAGCTGGCATCCGACAGCATGTGCCCCTCGGGCTGGGCAGCAGCTGGAGGGCAGGGCTGAGCGTCCCTTTGTGCGTTCGTGATGGAAGCCCTGGGCGCGGATACAAAGGAATACAAATTAGTGGCGGAGTAAAAATGACTCTGGTGCTTGCAGGCGTTCCCGTGGGCGTCCCAACGTGCAGGCTGAGGTCTGCACCCCTCGGAGGCTCCTTGAGAGCGGCCTTGGAGCTCCACCCCCTCCCCCATGCCCAGGGACCGTGGGAGCAGAGTGTGCCGCAGCCGAGAGATACAGGTAGACTGTAAATCCAAAGCACGCAATCTGTGAGGGAAGAGAAAACGCACTTTGGCTGTGAGTCGAGACATCTGTTGGGCTCCATATCATATAATTAACAACTGGAACCAAGCTGAAGGGAGGGATGCTGGGTGCCCCTTGGGAAGATGCCCCAGGCTGACCTCACGAGACTTGGGGAAGAAATGCAGAGAATCACCTGAGACCAGTGGGAAGTGAAACACGTGCCTCTTGGAGGCGGTACTCGCTGTTCCCAATGTCCACTTTGTCCACGATGAAGGAGCAAGGCTGGCTGGGCTCTGCTGCTTCCGAAGAGCTGCGTATCTTGGCTACTCAATTTGCTTGTCCCCCGATGGGGTATTCTCATGGCCCCTTCTCCAAGTCTCTCCGGACAGACGTACCTTTGGTTCACTCAGTTCCTGCCTGGCCAGGTGTCCTCTCGTTTGATAGGTTCAAAAACCACGTGTGTGACACCTGAGGACAGGTATGGTCCTTAGCCACACATTTTTGTAGTTGAGGAAACTGCTTGAGGAGTACTCAGGTGGTTGGCAAAGGCAACCCCAGCGTTTCTGTGAAGGATCCTCCACTCCCACTCGGGTCCCCCGATCCCAGAAGCCATGACCTCAAAGGGTGGCCCTCAAGAAAAAGGCACCCCCAGTCCACCAGGCGCCCTTCTCCTTGTTCGTGGGAGGCTCCCCACCATCTTAAGGAAGCATTCTGACTTCACAATGCGAGAGTGAAAAGCCTAGACATTGTCCTTGCAGCCGCAGCGGTACTGTGGGTCACTGCGGGTTTGGGAGGAGCAATCCACTCGTGGGAAGGGAGCTCTCTGAGGGTGGCCACGCAGCCTCTGCCCCTTGCCGTCCACCGAAGTCCTCCACTTGCTGGTGAGTCGGGTGCCAGCATTCCAGGTGTGTTTCTGACTTCTCATTCTGCCGTGTCAGGCATCCCATGGATGTTAGAACACAAACACATGGGCATATAAATCTGTAAAGTGTAAAGAAACGCATGCGTGTATTTCATTTATGAAATTTCCATTCTTCATAATTACAGCCTTTTATCATTTTAGCTGATGCAAATGGCAGGTTGGCATAACGCACAGGCAATATTTTGAGTGCCCTTTGGTGTCAATGGTGGAATGCTAGTGTGCCTGCATGTCTTTTGACCCCCAAACCCAGGGCCCCTGTGCTCCAGCCCTCTCTCATCAGGGAGCTGACTTTTCCTTGGTTCCAACAAGGATCGGTCGAGCCAGGTGCCTAAGTCTCTGCTCCCCAAGCTCCAGACTCTGTCCCCTAGTCCTCGGGCACATGCCTCCGGGTGAGGGGCCCCTAGGTGCCTCAGATGCTGTCCCTTTGCTGGGCCAGGAGCTTCACACCCCACACCTGTGCCTGCTCCTCACAGCTTTCCTCACTGTCTTCCACCTAGTCGCCCTAGTCAGGAACTTGGGGGACCTCCTAGCTTCCGTTTTTTTCTATTTACTTCCTAAATATCATTGATCAACAAACACCCGCTTGGTGAGCATCCACAGGTAGGCAATTCATCCACAGAATGGGCTCTCTCATTCTCCCCCAGAACTCTGCCCCTTGCTTGATGGAGTCACCACACAGCCGTCCCCACTGTCTGATGTCTAAGTCACCCTTGATCTCCACCCTCCCGCAGGGCCCAGCCTCCATTTTGTCTGTGCTCCAGAAACCCTGCTTTCCCAGCCAGAGCTGCGCAGGCTCCCCCCTGCCCGGTTCCAGGCCTCCCTCTTGCTCTCCTTATACCCAGTCTTATCTCCTTTGGCCCCACCTCCATGCTGCTGCAGGTGTCCGCTAACAAAACATTTCAAGGCTTTGGATGACACCTTGCTACCTACAAGAGAGCATGCCAGCTCCTTAGCACAGTCTCTCGCCTTCCCCAGCCTGCTCTCCCTCTGTTTCTCCATCCTTACCTCTGGCCACAGGCCGCCTTCAACATTATCACGCCATCTCAGACACTGGCTCTGTCTTTAATAGACAGCCTACCATTCAGCTAACTCCTGGTCATCATACAGCCATGACGAGGCCACCCTGCCACCCAGCAGCCTTTCTCTGTGAACTTGGTGTTTCTGTGTGCTGTTCCACCTGCTGCAGGTGCTTCCTACCCCGTCTCTTCAGCAGAGAGTGGGGGACCTCGGGACAGAGTCATCACCCTCCTGGTATCTCAATGCCCAAGTCAGTGCTCAGTCTATAAGAAACACCTGCAAACATTCACGGAATGAATGAATGAATGAATGAATGAATACAGGGTTGTCAGTGCAGATGCCTAAGCACAGGGAACAGAGCCTCGCTGACCTGGTGGCTGCTAGCACTTCTGGCTCCTCGCCTATGCTGCCAGCAATGGAGGGAGGAGGCCAGTCCCTCTCGCCTTTCTCCTTCAGTGATCTGGTCCACAGTCTCGGCTCTGCCTCCCGCCGTCCTCAGCTGGGCCTCGGAGGCACATCTCCAGCCGCACTTCTCCTCCGAGCCCCACATCTGTCTAGCCAGCTGCCCACGCGGAGCTCTCGTCGGTGCCGACAAGCCCACGTGCCTCACCCCTGAACTGCCCTCCTGCCGGCTCCCTTTCTCGGTAAACGGTGCCACCATCTGTTCCTGGGAACAAGTAGAAACAAGAGTCATTCTGAGCCCCTCTCTCTGAGTCCCCCCTCACCCATCTCCAATCCGTCACCAACTCCAGGGGCACTTACCTCTCCCTCCCTCATTCCATAACCATCTCTTAGACACCAGTTCCCAGCTGGGCTCGGCTCCGGGCCCGGGGAGTCGGTGGTGGGGAGACGAGCAAGCCCCCTCACGCCCTGGGGTTTACATGAGGGGGGAAACGGTCCACGGACATGCACACAACTGCGCAGTAATGAATACAGCAAAATGTGACCACGGCTGGAGGGAAAGGGCGGTGAGGTCAAGACGGCGACTGCCTGCCCAACCCCCACTCTCCTTGTCTTTGCCATTAATTTAAAAGCCTGGTTACATTTAGGTCAGCCATGTGTTCCACCAGAAACACGGCAACAAAATTAAAAATAACCTCAGTTTCCAGCCCCCTTGCCAGGAGGGTGGTCACGGGACCCAATTCTGTCAAAAAGGACCTGCGTGTTGGTGAGCTAGGGTGTCTGAGGAACGCCCGCTCTCCAGGTCTGGGCGCCCTCTCATCCCTCCTGTTGCTTCCATCTTCCCTTCTGTTCTCATGTGAACAGAGGCTTAGAGTGGGGCGGCTGCGAGGGGCCAGGACAGGCCGGGGGTGAAGGTCTTGCTGAGGGCCCACCAGAGAAGGAAGAAAAAGCCCAGACGCGGACTCTGTGGGAACCAGAGCCAGCGTCAGCCTGGGGTGGAGGGCTCCCCTCTCCTTGCTTTGTGAGCAGAACGTGCCCCAGCACCTTTCGGTTGAGCCTCTGTGAAGGGCTGTCCTTTACCTGCAATCCCAGTGGACAGGGGTGGGCCTGCTAGTACCCATGAGACCTATTGTCCTGTCCCCTCCACTCTATCGCCCTGTCCCCCCACCCCATCGCTGTGTCCCCTCCACACCACCAGACCCGCCAGTGCCTCCTGGCCAGCCACCCTGCCTCCACACTGGAACTCGGCAGTCTCTCCGCCACACCGTGGTCAGAACGGTCACTTCGGAGTGCAAATGTGATTAATCTCTGTGATCTGATGTTGTGGCCATGAAGACAGGGTTCCCTCACAGAGCAGCAAAGTCTGCAGGACCCACCAGCCCCCACGGTGCTCAGTCTCAGCGCCCCCCCACCCTGGCCCCTTCCCAGGCCTCACACTTGCCTCGTTCCCGCATCTGTTCCCTCTCCCCTCTCACCGAAGTCCGACCCTCTCCTGGCCCCACTTTAGACCATGGCTTTGTGGCCTGCCCCCACCCCCTCCCCTGGAAGCCTTTCCTGGTCCCCTTGTCCAGGTTCGGCTTCTCTCATGGAGTCTCCTGTACATAACCCCACGTTCCTCCCAAACAGAGCCTGTGGACCGAGTAGTTTGTTTGTTTGTGTGACTCTTCGGTCATCTGAGTGCAGGGCTCTTTTTGTCTCATATTGTAATCCCAGAACCTAGCACATGTCCCCATGCCCAGAACACTGGTCCTACAACTGGGTGAACAAACACGTGAATGCTTTGGTTCTTCGACATCCCCCGTTCCCTTTGTCACTCATTTCTCTCTCCCTCTGGGAACCCACAACGCACCCTCTGTGGTTTGGAAAATCAGCAGAAGGCACATCCACAAGTGAATCGATGCCAAGTAGCCGCGCCGTCGGGGCAGGCTCGAACGGAGTGAGCCTTCAACCGAACCAGCCGCCACTGGTGGCCCTGGGTTTGCTTTGAGTCCGTTCTCTCTGGGTGAAGTTAGACCTTTGGGCTTTTGTGTTTCTGTAATTCCTGGTCCACATACTCACTTGTAGGCTGTAAGGCAGTCAGGAAAGGTGTAGAGAAACACGCGGTCCCCTCTCCCCGGGCCACGACGGTGAGCCCAGGCTTTGCTCGCTCGGTCCCACCTCACCGTCCCCACACACCAAATGTGCCAGAAACCCAGTGGAGCCAATGCATTTCAACAACAAGAGGACGGCGGCTCGGAAGTGCCGTGGCTTCCCGCAGCTGGGGCAAGCGACAGAGCCGCTCCGTCTCGGGGGCGTTGACCGAGGATCTGGTCCTCGTCTGTGTACGTTGATACCTCAACATTTCTCTTCCTGTGATTTACGTATTTCTAAGGAATGTAATGACTAACACATGGCAATTCTAGGTGTGAACACAAAAATCTCTACCTTTGTCATATCTCCCTGGAAGATAATGAAGTTTCTCATCTCTTCATGAGGTCACTGCTTTGTTCATTACATAAAGAATTAAATTACTGGTTTATCGGAAAACGTACTTTCCCCCAATGGTATCCGTTCTCCAATTAGTCAGAACCCTTTAAAAATAGCCCTGGCACGGCACACGTAGGACAAAGGCCGTTGTGAAGCCCTGACATGCTGTGGCTTCCCTCGTTGCTACTGGCTCCGTGTGACAACCTTTCACGCAACAGAAATCCGTGTCGCAGGGTTCCGAGCGGGGAGGGTGGGAGCAGTCCAGCCACCTGGTGGAACAGCCTCGCTTGGCCTGCGGGCGCCATGGAGACGTGGGCTGCCATCTTGAGCCCACCCCGGGTCCCGGCTGCCGGTGCCAGTTTGAACGGCTCATTCCAGTTTCTCAATGAGTTCTGACTAAACGCCATCAACCATATGACAGGGTCTAACAAATATCAGCACTCTGCCAGGTTCAATAAACACCCTTTTCAGGGTAATGGTCCTTAATGAGGACACCAGCCATCAGTTTGGTTGGAAACACACTGTAATTATTACTGGGCAAAGATGTCTGGAGAGAGACCGGCAAGTACAAGGGCGGGGACGATGTGGGGGAGGGGAGCGCGTGGAAAAAAATCGCCTTCACTCTAGACTTTGTGCTGGTGGGAGAAAAAAAATAACTCAAGGTTTAGGTATTATTTCCAAAACAACGTCAACAATTTATGTAGGGATCGAGGGGTTAACTAGTCATTGATGGCAAATTGTATGTATCTATAATTAAGTCAAGGAGAGAACAGGAAGCTTGCTAGATGGAGCACTTGGCTAAATTGGATCTATTACATGGGCCAGGAGCACCTTCCATCAAAATAACCCTTTAGGGTCTGCCCTGAGTGTCATGGGTGTTTCCGTCATAGTGGCGGAGACAGCCTTTGCCCCCAAGGAGCTCGGTATATCATGGCTGCTTGTGTGTAGCTTGCCTCCCCAATTATAAGAGTGAGGGTATTAGACACCACCTGGAAGGTACAGAGAAATGGTCCACCCCAGCTCGGAGCAGGGTGAGACCACTTTTGGGCGGGAGGGGCAGGTGTGGGTCCTCGGCCCAGGCTGCATGTCATTTCATTTAATCACCGAAGGCTAATTTGTTGAGCGCACGCTCTGCCCTGGCTGGCCCTGGAGACTCGGAGGTAGCTGAGACAAGGCCCTGCCTGGACGATGACAATGTGGAGTGTAGGGGACTTAATAGACAGGTCCTGAACGATGGGGAGGATTTTGACAGGTAAGTGCACGTGGGGGAAGGACATCCCGTAAATTGACACAGGCTGAGTGACTGGGACGAGCACAGCATGGACATTCAGGAGATTGTCAGTATTGAAAAAAGGAACATGACTTTTATTGAGCACCTACTGTGTACCAAGCTTCGCATGTTTACCTGGCTGATGTTCACAGGAACCCTCTGAGGTAGGAGCTGTTTTCAGCCTGATGTTGTAAAGGCAGAAAGGGGAGCTTGGGGGCTCATTTCATCCAAATCCACGGGCCAGTGAGGGGTGGGCGGGCATCCACAGGCCGATCTTCCTCCTGCCTCCACAAGCTGCCTAGGATGTAGAGTCTGTATAAGGAAGAAGGCCAGCGGGCCGAGGCTGGGCTACCGAGACCTTGAATGGCAGCTGAGGAAACTGTTCTCTGTAACTGTGAACTCAAGTCTGGTCACATGAGTGAGGCGCTTAGTAGAAAGGCTAATCAGACAGGAAAAGTGACAGTGATGGATGGGGGAGGGGTGTTGGGCATGGAATCCAGGATGGGGGTGGGGTTGGGCAAGGGGACATGAGGAGCTGGATGAGAGATGCCGAAAGTGCTTCCAGGCTAGGGGCTGCAGCTGGCTGGGGAATGTGGGAGGGGGGAGGCATTGATGTGGGATCATGAGGAGACCCACGTGGAGGACATTACATCGGAGGTCTCCCCCTTTTCCACATTTCAGTTAAGGGAGACCTTTTGAGTTAGGAGAATGAAACGGTCCCCCAGGGAGGGGGCTGCCCTCCACCCTTGCCTGCCTTCAAATAGGTTTTTTCTAACTCAAGCCTAAACATAGGAAGGTCTGTCCATAAAGTATCCAGCCATGTGAGATGAAAAATAGAGACATTTATTGAAGGTACAAGACACAAGAAACATTGTACATAGGACAATGACACCCAGTCCCCTTCAAAGTAGGCACCTGGGGACCTTGCACCCTTCTCTGATCTTTGCTGATTGTAGCCCGCACGTGTTCAACATTCTTAGGTGTTCTGCTTCTTACGGGCTTTCCAAAATGGGGGTCACTTTCAGCAGATCCTCGACCATCTTTGGGATGTTTGTGCTACACTTTTGTCTGTGCTGCTCTCACTGCATTGTCCTCTAAAGCCTGAATCATCCAAATACTTTCCATGAGGAATGTTCAAGCTTAACGCAAAATCGGATGCAGGTGCGTGGCTCTACTCAGTCATTTTGAATGTGACGGCCACACAGTGCACATGCTCACTCAATGGCATCTACCACCCCCACTGACTAGTACAGTGAAGTCGTCATTGTTCACACACAAGCATTCCAGTCCACGCTCCTTGGCTGCCAGGTGACATCGATGTCATGCAAGCTGTTCTCGTTATATTAATGATGGCTAGACCTTTTCTGGACAGACCTTGTACAGGCAACTGAAAATAAAGATGAGTAAACAAATTTGTGCCCTTCACGACAGACAGGAAGAAGCCATTCTTTGGCTGGAGTCTGGGGCTGATACCACTTTTGACGCATCCAAATTACGAATCTAATCTGCTATAGGGACTTCCAGGGCTCTCGCTGTGCCCAGGCAAGTGAGGCCCCCAAGTTTAAACCTGTGCTTGACAGTGAACCTCCCTCTGGTTGTAGGTACGGCCTATAGAAGCTCCTACACCAGGGCCAGAGGAAGGCTGGACCAGGCTTCCTCTGCCACCTCCTGCTGAAACTATGATTCTCTAGCAGAATCCACCATGCATGGCTCCTGACCTTGTATCCGAAATGTCCACAGAACAATACCGAGTTGGCTCCCCTTCCGCTCCCGGTGCTCCTGGGCCCCCTTCCAACATGGTGTACATGCAGGCATTGGCAACTCACTTCCATGTTGGTCAAAGCCAAGCACAACTAGGAAACTAAATCTGCTATAAAAAATGTCGTGGAATATATGCCAGACTCCAAAGGGAAGCAGAGATGAGTCCCTCTTCGAACAGCAAGGGGGAGGGAGAGGCAGGGCTGACCGGCAGGGAGCTGCTGCCTGGTTGGGGCCGCACAGCCCCACCCGAAGGAGTGGGCTTCCCCGGGTCCTGGGCTAGTAGCTTCACACACGCGCGCAGACGTCGGTGCAGAGCACAACACTGTGTGTGCACACGTAAGACAAAGCCATTGAGCTTAATCGTGATATTTTTCTAAACACAGACATCTAAGATAAAGGTGAATGATAACAAGGGAGTTTTGCCAAAAGAAAAAAAGCAAGAATATTAGCCATCAAAGACCACAACCTTTACAATTTGGGTGACTAATAATACAGGAAATAGTTACAGGAGATATTCCAAGGTGACATTTCTGTGCCAGGAAGGCAAAGGCCGTCTAGTTAAAGGTCACGAAGGGAGACTCCCCTTTCCAACCACGTGCTGATTTGACATGAAAATCAGCATATTTCTGGGGAAGGTACAGGGATATCACTGAAAACAGGGGGTGCCTTCTAAGGGTCTCAGCATCGTGCTGCACCAGGAACCGCATTCTTGGCAGAATGCTCCCACCGAGCTTATCCACAACGCCATGGAATCTTTAACATATCGACTTTTTTTTCAGAGTGAGTTGTTTCTTATTGAAAGCGGATCAGCTGTCAACTTCTTTTACTTGGGGATTCTGCAGATGATTTTGATTATAGTCACACGGGGAAATTAACTCTTCACTTCATTCTTCTGCAGGGAGGGTTCTCCTAATGGGTAAACCTGGCTCTTTCTCTCAATTATTTTTGACGTCACACTGACTGTGATTGTGTGTTACTACATGAAAGAGCAAGATAAGTTTCTGCAAAAACAAATGAATTAAATTAATGTAAACAGAAATAGCAGGTGCATGACTGTGCCCCAAACTACAAGGGAAATCAGATTGAGAAAGAAAATGTTTAAGTAATTTTTTCAAAAAAGGTTTAATTATCAAGATTCCTGAAAAAGCTGATGATGTGCTCAGCCTACCTCTGAAGAGGCGGAGATTGGTTCCTTTCTGAAGCAGACACCCAGAACTAAACATCGGGAACAATTAAAAAATGGTGGTCTTTTCTAAATTACTCCCAGAAGAAATCTTGGAAATCTTTCATTTTCATCACTTCGGCCCAGTGAAGCGTAAAGCCATTGTGAAGGAACAAAAATACTAGAGAGAAAATTGAAATACAACAGTAATTAACAGTGTGAATAGATCAAAATCAGAATGAACTGGAAAGGTAACAGTCATCACGCAGGCAACGTAAACTGAAAGCATTATAATTTCACCAAAATCAGAGCGAAACCTCGAAGACCGAGCAGGCCCAGGCAGACGAAATCCGGCGCTGTTTCCTTCGATCGGGACGGACCAGACTGTTTGCAGCGTCTCTCAGAATGTACGGTGAAGGCGTCTTCACAGGTCTGCTTCCCTTATTTTTAGGAATTATCCCCAGCTTTTCTAATGTACCGTCCCGGGAGCGAGGTCCATTTCCTATTTACTTTGGAATCAGAGTTAATAAGCCTTTCTTAGGTTCTGGTGTGTCGTCGTCTTCCCCCCCCGCTGTAACAGAGGAGACCACGGGAAGGATGCAGCGCTCACAAACAGATTTCCCTCTGGGCTCTCCAATACTTTACAGACAAATGTTAAAGATTTATTGCACGTGAACATCAAACAGGGTTTGACTACAGTTCTCGTTTGGATCAAATCGACACATTTTACATTCATTTTGGCCTAATGAGATTCTTTCACTACACATTATATTCTGAGTGACCCCGTACATTAAATTTGTGGCATGGAACAAACCCATTGATATAACAAAGCCCTGTTCTAACTGGCTTCTTAATTTACAAAAGAAAGAAAACAGTTTAGCAACATCATAAATCTTGAACAAATGAATGTGTTAATCAGGACTCAGCAGAGAATACAAATACTATGTAGATAGGCTGGGTTATGCACGAGGTTCTTTGTAACACTGATAGCTAAACTCTTCCAGACTTGGGTTATAATCTGAATATTCAACAGCTCGGGCACATTTCATAATTCAAACCGAGGGACTTAGTAAAGACAAGTTACCATCTTAACAAGGATGGAAAATTATATTGGCGACTCATTTTTAAATCATTGCCAACAGGCTTCCGGGATTCAATATTTACTCAGGTGCACGACTACTTATTTTTAAAAAATCGGCCCCATAAAATATGCTCGCTGCTTCCTTCTAACGACAAGGAACGTGGTGGAAGTTTGTGCCGCAGCCGCGGGAATGCTGCTCCTCGAAGGAGGAGGAGACGACCTTGAACGGAGGTGAAAGGAAACTGGAAAATGTTAATTAAAATTATTAGTGCTGTTTGAGGTGCTTACCTTGTTTACTGCTAAGGTGTTACTCCCTTCTGCGTCATTAGGGGTAATTTTACTTACTTTCAAGTCTGTAATTCTAAATATCACAAAGTTTTATCTTCCAGCATGAAGTAATTCATTATTGGTTTGGACATTACTGCTTGATGTTTCCATCAATACGTGCATCTTGCACAGACGGTTCTAATTTATCTGGAGGTTTTATACATCTCCCCGAATGGCGGATTGTGATGCTACATGAATTGAAATCCTTTCTTTGCTGGAATTTCAACATCACTCCAGGTTTTTGATGTGGGGAAAGATTTTTCACTTGATGTCCCCTTTTATATGTCATCGGGTCTGGGATTTTACAGGCCGGTGACTTGGCAAAACATACTTCTCTGAAGTCTGCTCTACTCGGAAACAAAGGAATCCTGTCACTTCATCTAAAAATTATGTATCTAATATATAAATATTATAATTACATATACTTACACCCTGTGAGAAATAAGCCTCTTATAAGTTATTGATGTATTTTACACCCAAGCATTTAAGTGAAGTGCTCTCAGCAGATGCTGGAATTTGCACGTGAGGCCCAATTCCACATGGAAATCAGAGATGGAAGCCTGGATGTGCAGGAAGTGCCGACACGACACAATCATCGCCTTTATACGTGATTACGATCCTTTAAAAATTCATCTTTCTAAACTTTCTGAATTTTCCTGCAAAATCTTCTATTTCTGAAAAGTTTTTCTCGGAGGAAAGCAGAGAACTGTGTTTGATTTTTTTTTTTCCATTTATAGTCAATTTTTTAAAAATTTTTCTGTAAAGGGTACTGAGAAAGACTGTGAAGGTTAATTTTTCCTCCACGTGTTTCTGTGGAACAGTGACAAGGTGAGGTCACAGCCCTGGTACAGGCTTTTAATTAAATTGTAAACGTGCAATGTTTAGTACTAATATAAAAGGGCATCTTCAACTGATTACTATTTTTTAGCTCTGCGATTGTCCTCAAGATTTGGCTGTTTGGAAACCACCCTTTAAATAAACACAAGTGGCATTTTGAAGATGTGTGGCCATCACCCTTGCATTCCTGAGACTGTCACCCACCTCTGTTCAGAACAGTATGACAATGAAACTTGAAGTAAACATTCTAGAACAAGGTCAGTTTCCACAGTCACTTATTTGCAGGGAATCCAGTTACTAGTTGTGAAGGGCAAATAAGACCAGGAGCACATTCAGGTCCCCAGCCAGAGCCTGGTCGCGTAGCGTGTCCCCGAGGATGTGGGATGGTCCCCAGGGCTCAGGCCCCAGAGAAGTTCCTGAATCAGGCAACAGTGCTAGATTCCAATCTGCATATGGCATCCCCATCCTGCATGCTCAATAACGAGGGGGCTCCGAACACCCCCGTGAGCTTTGTCACAGGCGCCTTGAACAAAGTGCCGATGGCGCAAACACAGTGCCTTTACCAGAGACAGCTAGGCCCCACCCGGGCAGACAGGGTGGCTGGGGGCCTGTACCCCTCCAGGCGGGCCCTCCTTTCTCCTGCTTGCTCTGTCTCCGTGAAGCCGCCAGTACCAGGTCCCTCTCAGAATCTCTCGTAGTGGCTTCCCAGCTGGACTCCAGCTGCTGTCCTCACATCCTCTGTCCAAGACTCAGTGGAGATCTTTCCTTCCCCGGGTGTTTCAGGCCCTGTCCCATTGAGGTGTAAGACACTCCTGGGCTGTGACACGTGAAACAAGAGTGTATACCTACCGGGCCTTCTCCCGACACATCCTGTACCCCCAGCCCCATCTTACCTCTCTTCCTCCTGCTCCTCCAAATGTCACACTGTCCCCACTGCCACGGCCCCGTTCCAAGGAGCACTCAGACCCACCCTGGACAGAGGCATCCCCAGGGGGGCACCCTGCACACTGAGCAGCGTCCTCGGCAATCCGTCCACAGCCCTGCCTCGGCTTTATGGCCATCTCCTCACACAAGTCTAAGGCACTTTGGGGGCTGTCTCTTCAGTTAGCGCTTGTCTCCAGGCCGTCCCTGTCCCCCCAGTCCTGCTCAAGGACAGCCTTACCTGTCCTTTTCTCCCTCCATCCCTAACCGCCGGGATGGGAAGCGCCCTAGAAAGTTTGCAGGATCCAAATTGGAGTCAGCACTGGTGAGGCACCCGTGCAAGCCTCCCAGCCGGGGCATGGGAGCTGGGTCCTGGCCGGCTCAGGGTGTCCCCTCTTACGCAGCCACCCTGGCTCCCTCTCCTGAGGTCCTTCCCCCTTACCTGCCTGGGGGAGCCTGCAAGGCCAACGTGAAGCTCTTCCTTTCTAAGAGACATGGATCGCATTGCTCATGTAATCTGACCTGAGGACCCTGTAGGTACCATCTCAGTTCCCCGCACCCAGCTGGTGAAGGGGCGGCATCTGCCCATGGTGGGTGAGCTCCTCACTGGACTCACCCATAATAAGAATCAGGGTGCGTTACCTAGGACTGAAGCCTGTGACCCAGGGTGGAGCAGACGGGGGCAGTGCTGGGCCACCTTGGGGCAAGGAATTGGAACTGTTTGCCCAGCAGTGTGAGGAGAGCATGACTGTGGGCCCTGGACCGAGTAGTTTGCTAGGCAGTGGGTGGCTGTAAGGGTCGCGGCCCTGTTCCAGCAGCGACCCGGTGTCGCTCCAGAGCTGGGCAGTCCTGTCCCCTGCCCATGTCTTCCCGCAGGCCTGTCTGTGGGCCATTTTCTCCACATTCCTTAACACACTGCTCCCTTTCTCCTGAAGACCGTGGAAGCTCTGTGGGGTTTCGGCACTTTCCTCGACCCGAGAAACCAATTCCCACGCCCCAGCAAGGGACGGAGGCACCGCGGCGCCGCAGCGGGCCCTGATGCACTTACTGCTTTCTGCTGCTACTATTTTTTCCTTCCCTGCTAGAAAACATTGTTCTTGGAACAATCTTAATTTAAACTGTGAGGACACTTTTGAAAAACCAGTGATGGTGTTTCGTGAGTAACCTGATCAATTCAGAGGATGGAATTCTGAGGACCTCAGCCTCTCCTAGTAGTGAGGATGCCGGTAATACCATATTTGCCGTGTATGATGTGCACCCACGGTTTTGTGCACATTATACACGGATTATTCCACCCGTTATTGTACCCACGCTATGTATTCACTATACCCACCTATAATGCACATCCTTATTTTTCCCTCAGAAACTTGGGCAAAAAAGGACTTGCTATACACCGCAAAATACATAATTCTGAGGGTGATGGGGGCCATCACACGGACTCTTCGAAGGTACCCCATTTTACAGACAAGCAGCCAGACCCCTAGAGGTCATGGGACTTGCTCAAGGTCACCCAAGCTGGGATCTGACGCCACATCTGTGTGACTCCTAGCGTGTCCCTGCCCTGCTCACGGCTCTCTCATCCATTTAAGAGACAACCCCAAAGAGAAGGTTCTTTTTTAAGAGCTACTTAGGCTCTGGCGGGGCTTTGCTTTCCGCTTTTCCAGCCCTTCCGGAGCTTGAACTCTTCCCAATGCGATGGCCATAGCATTGGACACGAAGAGAGCTGCCTCGCTAGAAACCAAGTTCATTTTGGACCCGTGGTGTGTTTGCGCAGAGCCAAAGGCCACGGGGATTTATGGGGTTGTGGGAAGTATTTTCCCTGAGAAGTTAAAAACTATTCCGCAATAGCCGGTTTTTTAATAAACCCTGAGGTTGACTCGCTGCCAACTTGCTCCCTGCTTATCTCCCTGGTTCACTGTTAATAGTCCCCTGGGAACTGAGGAAGAGAGGGTGAGAGCGGGGACGTGGGAGACAGGGGAAGTTGCCACAGGAGACAAGGATGGCCCAGACCTTTGGCCACTGGGAACGTTTGGAGAAGTTGTACTCCGTGACCTGGCCTTGGTCAACTTCCCCTTCCCATCCGACCCTGGTCCTCACTGCTGCCGTTGGCCACAACCACAATACTCTTTAAGAAGAAGGAGGCATCGTTTTCCTTCCAGAAAGCTGGCTTTCTGCTCTCGCCCACTCTGAGCTCTATCAGCGGGACATGTCAAGGGCGATGCTGTTCCCCCAGATGAGGGCCTTCCAGCCAGAGGCCATGGCTCCGTGGACAGCTCAGAGGCATTCTCGCGTGTGAGGGGCAGGCCCTGGAACAAGATTGAAGAAGAGAGACTTGGATGATTCAGCTGGTCCGTGGCCTTGGCACCGTCCATGCACAACCTCCTGCTCTTCAGATAAGAAACAGAGTCGGGACTTATCCAGGGTCACAGGTCAAGATGTGCTGACTCTTTGAAAGTAGATACGGATTCTTTTCCGGAGAAAAGATTCTTTTCTCATCTGCCCTGTGGTTGTGACTGCTGTCCCTTCCAGTGACTCGGGCATGTCGATGGAGCCTGCTCCTCCGCGGGACGCTGAGTTCTATGTCCTCTTGCCGTCCAACCGGTTCCTGACAGAAATCCCGAGCTTCGCCCCCTGCCATGTAAAGCTGTTTCTCTTCCTCCGCTCTCTCCTGCTTGGTGAACGGCACACCTTCATTCTGTTGGCCAGGCCCCAAACCTCGGAGGCACCTTGAATCTTCTCTCGCTCCCCCACTTCACGTCCACTCCAGCAGTGAGGCCTGGCTGACTTCGGCCACGTTTGTGTCCCCACCAACCTGGCTCCAGCTGCCCCACCGCCTCCAGGCGTCCCGAGGAGCCTCTGAAACTGTCTCTCCCTACACTCTTGACCCCCAACCGCCCCTCCTGCATGCAGAGGCCAGAGTGACCTTTCGGGAACCTGTAAGGTCCCTCTTGCCCAACAACCTCCCCACAGTGGCCCCACGGTCTGACCCCTGCCCACCCCTCCATCTTCCTCGGGGGCCACGCATGCTCTAGGCTTGACGGCCTCCTTTGTTCTTCACAGACGCCAAGTTTTTTCTTTTTCCTCAACTGGAAGCACTTAGGTGACGCCTCTGGTGCGCCCAGAAGTGGCTCTCTCTGGACCTTGCTAGAGCTGGTCCTTCTCATCCCTGCCCCAGACCTGGGGTACCTCCTCCAAGGAGTCCCCCCTGGCCATCCGCTCTAAAATCATGCCCTTGCCCTCATGTCCTCAGCTCTTCTGATGATTTCAGAAGCCAGGGCACCTGGACGTCAGCGCCAGCAACTTCCAAGCAGATGGGCCTGGACGCCCTCGCTGTCCTGGCCCAGGGCCGGGCTTGAGAAACGGCTGTGAAATAAAACCAGTCACACCCAACCAGGCAACTGCGCTTCATGCCACAGAATCGTATGCTGGTGGTGCTCACTGAGCTGAATTTTTTGTTATGTACATTGTACTACAATTTTAAAATACCGAAGAAATTAGAACCAATGTGCTTCATTCTCAGTAGTCAGCCCTGGAAAGGTTTACCACGCCAGCGGTCAGAAGGAGACGGAGAGCCACAGTGACTGGCCCAGTTGCTGGACGGGCAGAGTTTGACACAAGCATCTGTTGCTAAGGAGATAAGGAAGTAACACACCATGGTGGCTGTGCTGTCTCCTAAATATAATATTTTCCAACAGGAAAGGACAGACCAACCATGAATCTCTGTGTTATCATATGTATACATCTTCCGTGCAGTCACACAAACACAGTTCAGGCCGCACCAGTGCTCCCGGAGCTTCATGGCCAGCTCACCCACAAACCCCTGAGACAGGACGTCCGACATCAGGCTTTGCGTTCCGGCTGCCATCTGCACGTGGCTACGCACTCCTGTGTCAGGTCGTGCATCTCAGGAGAGCTGCAGAGCGGGAATCCAACATCCTGCAGCCTGAAGGAGGAGTCACAAGGGACATCCAGCCCACAGCCAGGTCAACGGCAGGGAGAAGCCACCCTGTCCTCTCGCCATCTGCTCCTCTGATCCCCACAAAGCCGCGTTGCCGTAATGCCGCTGGTCCCTGGCGTTCCCCTAGGTGTCTTTGAAATGTGGGAGGGGAGAGATGGAGAGCTTCTCAGTCATTCCGAGTCCTTTCTTCCTACTTCAAACATCTCAGGAGCCGTGTGCACGGCCGTGTTGAAGGAGCCCCGCACAGTCCCAGTGGGTATAAGATTGAAACCAGCGGCTGGTCCCAGCACTAAGGAGCAAAGAGGACGCTTTTCCAAAGGAGCTTCTTCATATTCACAGCAGTTTTCCCATCTAGAGACCTGGGACGCAGACTCAAAAGAGCAAACTGAAAATAAGCCAAGTTGCAGGGGACGGAGAAGCCTGGGACGTTCAAGAGTTCCCGAAGAGTCACCGGTGTGTTCTTCCCCCGCAGCCCCGGACGCTGCTGTGCATGGGAGGGAGCCTGAGGTCACCTTGGATGGGCAGCTCCGCCTCCCACGAGGTCTCTGCGCACGGCGGGAAATCAGGACACCTACTCTGACGTCTGGCAGAGACAGCTTAGGAGGAGAGCACTGTTTTACTTGTGTTTCAGCTTGGAATGTGGCTGTGCCTGACCCCAGAAATGCCCAAAAACTGTTGGTATTTGCAGAAACTGTTGAAAACCTCTTTAAAGAAATGAGAAAAGTAGACGTTGATGTGAAGATGAGATCACAGCTCTGATACTTGAAGAATCGTCTTTCCTTTCAGTTGGCCGTTGAAATAACTTTGAATTGTTGTGATGTTATTATCTCTTCTTCTTCCTCTTCTTCTTCTTCTAGTTCTGTGGCAGGCATTTAGGGCTCCAATTGTTTCTGCATGTTCTTTGTCTTTGCACTGTTTGTGGGGGGCACAGCTGGCTGTCCCTCAGCTCCCGAAGTACTAGTTGAAATGCCAGGACTTTTGCGTGCCCACAGGAGCACTAACTCTGTCTCCCTGTAGCTGCCTAGCGAGGACGTGCGCCGGTCCATCCCTCGTGACTGGCGGAGAGACCTGGACAATGGAGGGCCTTCTTGTTTCAGATGAAAGACCCACTGCCCAAGGACAGAGAAGGGTTAAGATCGGGGCAGATGCTCTCGGTTAGAGCAGATTTTCGTGGGCTGGACGTCTCCCCTGGTCTGTGACATTTGGCCACCACGGAGAGAATCTGGAAAGTGAGTGAGGTCAGGTGGGTGTCTCTGGAGGAAAACACAGAGAAATACTATAAAGTGTGTGTAGCTAAGCGGAAAAATTGGCATCTGCCGGCTTTCTGTTTTCTTTCTTGTTTTTTGGAGTCATAGGAAATCACGTGTGAGCACGTGTGTGTGTGTGTGGCTTGAGCTCTGGAAACCAGAAAGAGGCGGAAAACGAGCAGGACCACTCAGAAGGGGAGCCGGAGGAGCAGGCGGATGAACCCCACGCCCCTCAGAGGGGTGCAGGTGCGGACAACACACGCCGTCACCTCGGGGTGAGATTTTGCTGCTTGCATTTTCCACTCAAGCTCACAGACTAAAAGGGAGAGCCAGCCCTGATTGGGCTGATGCCACCCCCACCACTGGAGTGGACACACAGACAGGTCACCCTCTCTCTCCATGCACATGGCTCCCTGTGCAGAGGTCCAAGGACACCGCGCTGGGATATGAACAGGGCCCTGGAGTCAGGTGTGTGGAGGGGCCATGCAGTGGGTCTCACAGAAGCCCCTCTACTCAGGGGGTGGGCTGCCTATGGGTCACGTGGTGTGTAACCTCAGGTGCTTTCCCACTTCTTCCTGCTTGACCTTTGTTTTCTTAACTGTATCACGATATTTGAGCTGACGGCTGTGTCTACTGTGGGCACAGTGGCGTTCAGCTCATTTAGAGCCTGTTTTCTGCTTGTCACCTTGGGACGAGCTGCCCCTCTCTGGGGAAGTCTGCTGCCTGTGGAGACAGAGACCCCAGCCTTGCAGAGCACAAAGGCACGAGGGCCAGAGGCACAGCCTCCTGACCAGTCATTGGACTGGTGGCAAGTCAAGCCCACCTCGCTACTTCATGGTTCAGACCCATGATTCTCCATCAGGGCTTCTCCCTGGGGGATACAGTACCATGTGGAAGCACTGGCGCCTCTGTGTATCTGCTTCTGAGAGAGGGCGCCGCTCCACTAGAGCCCCATCTCTAGGCAGCCCCGGCAGACCCTCCCTCCAGCGCCTCACCAACTGGCAGCTGCCATGTGGCTCCATGTCTGTCCTGCTTTCCAGTTGCTCGGCCATGTGCAGTCAGTCCCCGAGATATCATGCGGGGTCCACACCAGTGGACCGAACCCCCGTGAACCTCGGGTGGTGGGGCTGCCCCAGGCCCGTGCCCGGTGCCTCCTGCTGGGGTCCGATGTGGACAGTGGTCCAGGCAGAGAGGAACAGGACACAGGGCCCAAATCACCATTGCCCACAGAGCCACCACAGGGCACTCACCTCACTGCAGGGGCGGGGGGATCTCAGGGCCCACCTTATATAAAGGATGAGAAGTGGCTCATTCAAGGTCACCAGGCAATGGGGCAGAAGTGTCAGGACTGGAATCAGGCTCGGGGCTCCACCTCCTACGTCTTACTCACAAAGATCCTCAGGCTCCTGGCCAATGAGGCCATTCGCATTCCTGCCGTTGGGAAACAGCAGACCGTGCCTTTCTACCTAGGTAGCTTTTACTGAACCGGTCTAATTGTATTCTCATTCTCTCGCTAGGTAGGTCTAATTATAGTCCAATAATAAAACGAGTGGACACTCCATACTGGCTGCCAGACCCTGGGAGGCAGCTAACACACATTTTTCTCATCCTGGCCGTGACCCCGACCCTGGGGTGGAAATAGTTTCACTTCACGGCGGGAGAAAACAGGCTGGCTGGAGGCGGCCTTCCCAGTTCACACTAGTTACGCGCGTCAGAGCTGGGACACAAATTAAGATGAATTGCCCTTTGGTACTGGCTTTTTCTATGTCATATTGCAACTAGATGCAACTAATTGCTTATGACTTCCCAGCGACGCCCAAATGTCATCGACCATAACGTGAGTCACGCACGGTGCTTACGAGAGAAAAAGACTCTGATTGCTCTAAAGAATGACATGAGAGCTCGTGTTTGTGTTCGTTTTTGCCGTTTGAAAACTGCTCAGAGGGAAGCCTCTCTCCCCAACCCCCAAGTAATGAACAACGCTTTAATCTCGAGTTAGTGATGCAAAGTAAGGTCATGATTGCAAGCTGGGACTCCAAGGGGTGGTGAACTTTCAAACTTCAGCAAATTGCCTATCTCTCCTGATCTCAGTTTCCTTACCTGTGCAATGGAGGGAACCTCAGTTCTTAACTCGTGGGGGTGATCATAGGAGTTGACTGAGACCACACTTCAATGATATTGGCTTTATTATATGTGTAGGTGAAGGGTGCTTGCTTTTATTATATAACTTCATATGTTGAAGAGTTCCTGCTTCCAATATCTACAATATTGTATTTGAGAGATTTGAAATCATTTAAATCAAAGAAATTACTTCAACCATTCATTGTTTCCTAAAAATTAGAAAGCGTTAGAATCATGATTAAAATGTTTATTATTAGGACATGTCATTTAAAGCAGAGATTGTAGTATGGTAGCCCACATATTCAGTCTTAGCAACAAATGTTCTCTGTTTACCCTACAATGCTCTAAAACCTTTGAACTGACATTTTAAAATTAAGAGCTTTTACATAAAAAGCAGATTCCTGGTTTTCTCTCAGAGGAACTTGTATTAGTCAGGATTCTCCAGGGAAACAGAATATATATTTTACTGAATCGGCTCCCAGGAATGTGGAGGCTGAGAAGTTGGCCTGCCTGGTGCAGACACAATGGAGGCCGGGGGTCGGTCATGCAGTCCGCGTCCGGAGGCGGGAGACAGAGGAGCCGATGCTTTCATCCCCCACCTGTGGGCAGGAGGAGACCCGTGTCCCAGCTTAGACACTCAAGCATGAGCGCCAGTCTCCTGTGTGCTGTCTGTCCGTCCTATTTCAGTCCTGAATGGGTTGGCCGAGGCCCTCCCACACTGAGGAGGGCCACCTGCCTTCTCTGTCTACTGATTCAAACATCTGTCTCATCCACACACACCCACACAGACACCCCAAGCTTAGCCACTTCCATGGGCATCCCATGGTCCCGTCAGGTGGACACATGAAATTAACCCTCTCAGGCCAGAAGCCTTGGGCCCACATTCCCACCTGGTGACAGCCTGGTGGGGCCAGCAGAGCCCAGCCATACCGTCCTCTGTCACTTCTAGGCCCAGTTGGCTTCATAACGTACCTTACCCAGCTGCCCCACCAGAGTTTCTGGCCCCCGCTCTAAAAATTAAATCTGTTCTACTTTTACGTTGGCTTAACATAGAAACACATATTGGAACAGTTTAGCATAATTCGCCTGACTATGTTTCAAACACAGAACTCACCTGTGTGTTGGTGAGGCCGCGTAGCTCACCAAGGTGCACGCACTGGGCTCTCCCAGACTTGGACGTCCTCACCTGTAAAGTGTCGATTCCCTCCTGATACGCTGGGAAGGTGTGAGCTAGTGTCACCCGGGCTTGGGGGTAAAGAGGGCGAGAAAGGGCTGGTGCAATGTTTTGAACATTCCCTCCTGTCTTCTCACTCCTGGCATGTTTTTCGGGCCCTCACCTCTTCAGTGGCGCAGGAATCCTGCAAACGCTAGATGGGCCCCATGTGTCAGGCTCCTTTTGGCCCCAGAGACTCCCCAGCACGCCTGTGAGGCTCTCAGCATCACTGTGGGCACCCGGGCCTCCCCACCACTTGTTCTTCTCCCATGCACGTGGCAGATTTCTCCTTGTCCTTGGCTTTGTGATATCTGCTCTGGATGCTCCTCTCCCCAGCCACCGGGGTCTGGCAGAGAGGAGAGTCGGTGACAGTCGGTGACAAAAGAACGAAGGGACAAGGCAGGAGCTCCCAGAGTGGACAGGGCAGCTTGACAGAGGCCGGAGCGAAAACAGTCCTCAGAATTACTTTCCAACAATGGTGAACACTCTGGGTCTGTTTGGACATTCGTGTCCTTTCACCAAACCATGACCAAGAGGTTTCTCTCCCCAGGAGCTGGATTTCTTGTTCGGTCCGTGGGGAGGGTCGGGGGAGAGAGACAGGCTAAGACATAGGCCCTGGTCTTAAGAGAACCAGAGTCTGAGGCGGTAAGTATGGAGCTGATATTGGAGGTGAGTGTGCAGGAGGTAAGCGTGCAGGAGGTGAGTACAGGAGGTGAGCAAGTAAATACGGGATGCAAGTACGCACTGACAATACTCGGGAGAGGGATGCTATTGAGAAATGTCAGCCCTGGGGCACCTCTCGCCCTACTGGGGCCTCTGGGAGGCTTGGAAACGCAGAGGTGTGTGAGCTGCCCCTGGGGAATCCGACACGGGTTTGTCCTCCCTGCCTCTCTCTGAGCAATGCACATGAGGAGGTGGACAAACAGCTCAGGGAGGAACGTGGGAGTGGCGTGTGGCCGTGTCCTAAAGCTGTGCTCTTCAGGAGAACGGGGTGAAGCCCACCGGGGGCTGAAGAGTCAAACACGTTCAGTGAGAGGAGAAGACCCCCACCCAGGCACACTGACTAGGAAAGGGCTGGGGGCCGTGGCGGAGGAGGGCGGGGCTCTGTCTGCTCCCAACCTCTGCAGAGTTGGAATCACCCCAGACCCTGGTGTGCATCCCACAGGGCGGCTGCAGTCAGTCAGTCTGTCCTCAAGGCCCTCAGAGAGCAGCCTTGCGCCTTCCACCCGTGTTCCAGGAAGGAAGAAGGCTGAGCCTTTAACCTCCTAGCTCCAGGACAGTGTCCCCAGGGAACGTATTTCACAAGCCTTCTGCACCCCTCACTGTCACCCGATTCCCCAACTCCCTGAAAGGCTAGTGCTGATGCTTCTGGATCCTGAGGGTCCTTTTGGTGGAAGAAGGGGTGGTCCACAGCCCCCATCCCCTTGGACCATGAGCACGCCCCCAGATTTCCTGGTGGAGAAAGACCCCACTGCAGGGACCTGAATGGGCTGGGGCTCTGCCCAGTGGTGCTTTCGGGAAGTCCTTGGCTGGGCCAGAGGTCTCTGCAGCACTGGAGGCGGGGCAGAGCCCTGAGCCCCTTCCCCCCGCCCCCCCCCCGGTGCTTCCATGGGGTGTGAAACCCTGTGCAAGATGCCCCAGAACATCGGTCCCAATCATAGCCCGATCGTGGTGGCCAGCCTGGCACCACGCTCCAGGACCACGGCCAAGATTCTGAGCACAGTCCCCGTGCTCTGAAAATCCCAACCTTTAACGTCCATTCTGAAGATGTGATTTAATTAAATGCTATGTGCTTGAAACTGGTTCAAATCAGCTTCTCCGTTTCTGACGGCGGTTTCCCACGTGAGCACATGCAGTCGCGATGCAGAACGTATGGACCATTAGCCGCCTGGGATAAAATACTTCTACGCTATTTTGAATTTGAAAAAGAAAATAAAACCACTGCCCTTAAATCGGTAAACCAATTCCAGCCACCATAAACTCTTAAAAAGCCAGACATCTTCTACAAGTCTTTTATGAGCACACATGGCAAAACGGCTGCAAATATCATTGTTTGTGCATAAAATGAAAATTAGTGCTTTTGTGTTCACCTGTACGCTTTCCTTGGAAGCCAGGGATGGCGTTAGAAACCTGCAATTCTCAACAAAAAGAGAAAAGTTCAGTGCTGATGGCTGGATGTTTGGACCTCCCAGTGCAAACATTAACTGGCGGAGAGGCCCCTGGAATGTAATGAGCAGAACAATGCTGGGCCGGCAGCCAAGGGCAGCAGCCCCTGGCGCCGGGGAACCAGGGATTTGCCTCCTGGTAATCGGAGCTGAGCGGGGCCCAGCACTTCTGTGAGACTGGAAATGACACACTGTGATCCTGGACTCAGCCGGAGGGATTTGAGCGGAGGGGTGCTCTGGCAAGGCGACATGGCCTGCACTTTCCACAGCCTTTTCCAGAACGAGCTGAGGAAATACAGAGAAAAGACTGAAGTCTATTACATTTGATCCAGTTAAGTCAAGAGTGGAAGCTTTTTAACTGCTGTTATTATTTTTTTTGTGCGCTTTCTCATCATGTCCTACCACCCAGAAAGCGCAGACGGGAAGCAGAAACTCGAAACGGCTTTGCCTTGAGCAGGAGGGCACCCCAACATCGCATTATTGACAGGGGGGCTGAGACCCTGGCAGCTGCAGAAATTGTACAGTTGAAGTTCGATTCCCTGGGGCAGGAACAATATACTGTGGGTATTAATTCTGTTTGGAATTGTTAAAATAAGAAAAGGTTAGGGGCCGAAGGGAGGGGCCTGCCTTTTCTTCCCGGGAACAAAGAAAGATCTCTCCTCTCCCCTGGAGCCCTTGGAATGTCATTCCCAACCTTTTGAAACTGTATCTGATTATCCACGTGGCAATTAATCATAATTAAGCAGGCCTGAGGTTTGGAGACGACCAGAGAAGGTGGTGGAGAGCTGGCTTGGGTCCTGAGAAGCCCCGTTTCTGTGTTTGGGGGCAGAACCCCTTTTTTGGAGCGGTGAGAGAGTGAGGAGAGGCCGGGGGCGGGGAGGGAGGGGCAGGGCAGGTGGGGGAAATTTGCGGGGCTTGGGGGAGGCCCAGGCTTCCCCTTTCTTTGGGGATCTAGGCTCCTCACCAAGTTCCAACGCATCGAAGCCAGGTAACAAATTACCTTTCTAATGCCAAGTGATTTGGATCCGTTCTTACAAACCAGCTTTTTTCAATTTATTACAGGAAAACATTCAATCATTATGGGCTGGCACCGGGTCTGGGGCACATGGAACTCTCCTCCGCCCGCTCCGCCCCCAATGAGCATTTTAAAAGCTTAGCAAGCCCAGAATGCCGTCTTATTAAAATGTTTTATATATTTATAATTAAAACACGGGGCTGGCATTCAAATCGCTTTCACAGATGTAACCGGACGCGCCAGGCTCTCCCGGCCTGGGTCAGGGGAGAGACAATGGTCGCTTTAACTCCGGACTCCGGCTCAGGTTTCTGTTTGCACTTGGGCCCAATTTGTACCGTTTATGATTAGGTTTAAGTAAGTTGATGTGCTATTTATTTAGGAGAATTGCCATTGCAGAATATTACCGTGTTCCCTCCACGGCGCAGGGTGGCTGCCCGGGCTGCCTGTCATCGCGTGATCACTGCACTGGGTGTCGTCCCTGCCTGTCACCAAGAGCCAGTGCAGGAGGACCTGGCTTTCCTGGTGGCGCCCCAGGGGCGCTGGGCCGGTTGCCTGAAGCCTGCGTGGGGCTGGGTGGCAGCACGGAGAGTTGAAGTCACCCTGACGTCCGGGATGCTCTTCAGCTGCAGGGTTCTTGACTGTTCCCGATGAGAGTGGAAAGGCAAGAATCTGCCCAGGAGGGCAGAGTGTGGGCAATCTTTCCCCTTGGATGGCATGAAACTCGGAAGCTTTGCAACATCACTTAGAGCAACCCAAGGCAGCTTATGCCCTACCATGTCCCCCCCATTGGTGAGTGAGTGCCCTCCCGTAAATTTCACTTCTGAAGGCAGCGAGCCGTAGATGCTGCTCCTTGACAACTTAACAGCCACCATGTGGAGTTCATGTCCCCTTACCTGCACCCTCAGTTGGCCACCACAGGCTTCCCAGCCTTACCTGGTCTCTCTCCTGAACCGACGGCTGGTCTGCTCATCTGGTCTACTCCTATGGGCACGCCTCCGCTCATGCTTTTCTTATGCGTTTCCTTCCTTCCTTCCCATAGCCCTACCCCCAAATTCAGACCTGCCTCCTCTAGAGGTTTCCTCTGTATCCCCGTCCCCCAAACGTAAAAGCAACCCTCATTGGACCTTGAACTCCACAGGGCGGCTGACCTCAGCCTACTTGTCCATGTAGCCATTGTGTGAGTACTCCATCTGGTGTGTTCACACACCTATTTCTCTTTCCCGGCCAAGTGGGCATGATTATTCCCAATCTATTGACAGACGCTTCGCCCTTTGACTTCATCCAGCAGTCGTCTTGGGCAGAATGTGGGGGCAGAAGCTGGATGAGCAGCTGTCGGTGTCTCACACTAAGGTAAGCCCCACCCGTTCTGACTGCAGGGTACATCCAGGGCCTTCACGAACCTGGGTCACATCCATCTTTATATTGTCCTCACTGCTCAAACAGGGCTAAGCACACGGTAGGTGCCATGGGGCTGTCTGTCTGTCTGTCTGTCCGCCGAGGAGCCAGGCTCTCCCCACAAATCGTGCAGTTGTGGCTGCCTGTCCTTAGCCACGCCCCACCTCAGAGGTGACCCTAGGGCTCACCGCCCCGGGCTCCCCTTCCCGAGCACGGCAAATCCCATTTTCCGGCCGATTACCCTCCGTCACTTGTTGGGTTAGGCACCTCCTGGAAAAATGGCAGCGACTGCCAGGGGACGTAGGTGCCAGGGTTCATGATTGCAAAAGCCTGCTTTTCACTTTGAGAAAAGGCCTGGTCCCCAGACTCCTCTCCCACTCCCCTTCATATATGGTTTTGCATGTGACCAGCAGCTGGAAATCACATAAAGATAAATTAATAACGAAGATTCAGATGCCTTCCAAAAGCAACGGTTATGGCAGGAGAAATAACTGAGTGTGACTCACTGTTTCTGGCTCGTGCAACTTCCCATTTTCCTAAACACAACTACTGCCTCGTTTGCCTTTTCAAGTCTTGAAAACAGACAAGATAAACATTTTTCAGAGAGGGGGAAACAGCGGACTTTTTATAAGGGGGTTTGGGCACTGTTTTATTGTCCTGTAGGTCTGGAATCCCCGTTTATTTCTGGAGATAAATTTTTTAAACATCATTACGCAAGTGCTTCTCTGGCACCTCCTTCCCCTCCCGGCGGGTGTGGAATGTTCCAGGCTGCAAGCATGCAGGGGCACCCAGCACTGGGACCCAAAGTCCCCTTTGTCCAGTACCCTGAAGAAAAGTAGCCAGGTGTAGGTGACGAGTCGCAGTGAATTCAACATCATGCATTCCCGTACCCCAGGCTCTGCCATGTCTGTCATAGGGGCAATGCTCTGAATGTCACACGTGAGCCAGGCACCCACGTTGCCACCCAGGGTCTCTCCCTTACCCACAATCCGGGCTCTGAGTGATTGTCCATGTCTTTAGCAGCCAAAACCCAGACGCACCTCCTGATCCCGGACACTGTCGGGGTGCCGTGCCTCCCCCTCACTGCTCCACAGGAGCCTGTGAGTTCGTTCAGCCCTGTGACAACTTTGGGTGTTCGTCTGTGTGCTGTGCTCTGGTAGCTGGAAGTGCTTAGATCATCTGCATCAAGTTTCAGCAACACGCATCGGCCACTCCGGCTGGAAAGAAACTGATGACTAGGGGGTCTAGAGTTAACGCAGTGATCGGGGGTGGGTGGAAACAGGTTAGAGAAGTTCGGAAGGCAGATCTGAGTGTCTCTGGATTCCTGTCCCTGTCTCTTTGTTTTTGTCCTTCCACTACCCTCCCTCCAAGAGGAGCTCGAAGCATCAGCTTCCGTTCACTTTTCTGCCCCGAGACTCAGGATTAGCGAGAAAGAACATGGGCTGATGGAGGAAACGCGGAGGTGGACAGGTCCCTGGGATGCCCTCTTGGAGACCTCCCCTCAGTCCCTCCCATGAGGTCCCCTGGGCACTGATGACCCAAAGTGACATAGATGTCAACCAAGTTATCCAGACTCCTGGACAGAAGCATGATGGCAAGTGGAGGGGCCACATGGGAAAGGAGACAGAGAGGCCACCCAGACGGCAGACTCTCTTGACTGTGAAGAGGACGAGCGTGGAGTCCAGGCTAGCCATCCCGACTGTTCGCAGGCCGTGTCCACAGGGGTGGCGAGTGTGAATGGTTTCCCCCGATGCTCCCATTCTGGTGCCTGTGAGCCGAAGCCTCCGATGTGTTCTGGAGGCTTCTCCTGTCGCTCTCACCGGTGCCTGGCGTGGGCCAAGCAAGAAGGCTGGTGCGGGGGGCCCACCCCAGGGCGGCATACACCTCCCCAACCTGCCCACAGCCGGGACAGGCCCTCCTGAGCCTGCAGCCGTCCCTGGTCCACTTGCTGGGGAGAAACCCAAGTTCCTCGATGGCCGCTCCTTGTCAGAGCTGACGCTGCCTGGAGTGAGAGAAAGGCCAAACGTTTAGCTGCTGAGTCGGAACCTCAGATACCCAGCGCTCAGAGGCTCCTTCCCCCCACGCGAGCCTTTCTAGTGCGGGTCAACGTGAACCTCACACAGGATGAAACAGAAGCCCAGTTTCCTGGACTTTTGAGTTCATGAAACTTTGGACCAATACAACTTTTTGTCTCTGAGAGTAAAAAAAAAAAACTTAACCGACCCATGAAAAAGGCTCAAAACACCTCTGACAATTCGAAGCACACTAAAAGCGCTATTTGGACACAGCGCTTACCCAGAAACTCCGGATGACATTTTCCACACTGATTATGACGTGGGAAAGTTTTTGGCACAAGTGTTTTTTCCGGAAACAATGTTTGGAAGACACCCCGATATGGCTCTGAGCGTGAGTGAGCACCCGTGCTCTTACGGGCTCTGAACCCTTCGCCCGGCCATAAAACATCACGTTCTTCGTGCTTTTCCCCTAAAAGATGTGAAGCTCGCGGCCGTTTTGAAAGCTCCGGATGCAGCACAGGTGCCCTTTATGGTTCATGCTCTGGGCCCTTAAAAGGTTTCGTGTGAAGCCTTGTCTCTCTAAGTTTATGGTTCACGTCAAGCGTGGGGTGGGACGGCTGGGTCCTAGGGGCTGGGGAGGAGTCCCAGAGCCGTTCACGCCTCAGCAATAGCCCTGCGATGTATTAGAGAGGAAGCACAAAAACATATGCCGGGGAGGAGGTGGGGCCCCCGGCTGGCTCGTCCATCACAGTCCCGGCCCACACCCTGGGGGACCCTCGGCCACTGGGTCTTCTCCAAGGCCTCGTACATCTGAGACACGTTCCCACACAGCCCTTCCTCCTTCAGTTTGGGGTGGGAAGTCCACACGAGCAAAGCCCCCTCGTTTTGGCATCTGGATCAGATGACAGGGAGAGGAAATTGGCCTGATCGGGACAGAGATGGGGTTCATTTAAAAAAAAAAAGTTAACACAACCGAAGAAAACTTTCCAAAATCACAGAATGTGCAGCTTTTGCTTGGGGAGGTTTAAACGTTAGGTGCTCAATTCTGCCCAGCACGGACCAGGGAAAGTGCGGGGGTGGGGAGCGGGGCAAACCGGCCCCCCAGATCTGGTGCTGACGGCGAGTTGTGTGCGGCCTCCCGGGTCTGCGAGGGGGAGCCCTCTCCAGCCACGTGTCTGCCGTGTGGTGCGGTGACACCAACAACCACATCACCTTTTCTTCACTTCACCAACGGGAGGTTTTGAAATGAATCAGTCTTATGGGAAGATGTGGCAACTCTTCCAGAAAAACATAAAATCAAATTTTATACGAATTCTCTGACTAAAGGAAAAACTTGGGGAGATGCGAAGCGGAGGCATCAGGTGCCCAGAACATTCTTTGGAAATGGAAATACTGTCATCTTCAACTGATAACTGTTGGCGTCCATTCCACGTCATCCGGGAACAACACATGGCCTTGGACCCAGCCTCTCTCTAAAGCACCATGTGACTCCCAGGCCTCACGTCACCCATGGGAGACCTTTGCCCCTCATCTGAACCTTGGGGGACCCTATTAGGTTCATGGTTACCGAAGTGCATGCGTGGCTGTGTGTGTATTTCTGACTCCCTGCGATGGTTTTAAGTGTCCTGTCTAAGGAAAACAGCGTAGGGAGAAGAAAGCTTGAGACTGGCTAGTACTGGGGAATGCTGACGGAATCACACCTTAATTTGCACTGGAAACATTGGCACCCGTTGTGGCCGGTCATCAGGCTCTTGCTGTGACAACTCCTGGCCCTGTTTCGGATGTTGACAGCCTGAGAGTAACACCACTGACCCGCCCCTCTGCTCCCACACTTCCCTCGGATGCTCGGTGTTAGACACACGTGAGTCTTGCAGACAGGGGCTGAGCTGAGAACAGCAAGTCCACCTAAGTCAGCCTGACATTTGGGACAGCGCACGCACCCATGTGACCAAAGTCCCAGCCAGGACACGGACTTGCCCACCACTCCAGAAGGTTCTCCTTTGCTTCCTGAGCGGCCTCACCCTTCTCGAGAGACCCGCCGACCGACTGTTTCTGCTCCTGAACCCCACGTCCGTGCACTGGCTCAGTTCGTGCTCTCATGTCCAGCTCCTGTCACTCAGCTCGACTTGGAAACTCACCCACGCTGCTGTTGTACATACATGGCGCCGTCTGTTACTCTTCTACCGTGCAGGATGCGCATCTGTGGTTTGGGCCCAAACCTCCAGGAAAAAAACCCTTTCATGTCAATGTTCTAATCCAGTTATTTATTCATTTATATTTAGAAACAGAACCGATGATCATGTTCGACGGTATTATTTTGCACGTGGATATTGTTACTGCCTTCTACAGTTACACATTTATCACGTAGGCATCAATAAAAGAATTAAAAATATTTATATAGATATGGAATTTGTACTGTCCATGTATAATGCACATCCGTATTTTTCCCTCAAAAATTTGGACAAGAAAAGTGTGCGTTATACACAACAAAATAGGGTAAATTACGTTTTCCATTTGCAGGTGGCTGGTTGAAATTTTTCTGTGGTCCTTAGCCTGTGATCTTGTGCTGTTTGCTCGCTGGATCCAGCAGCTTTTTCCAGCTGCCTTAGGGTTTTCAGAGTACATAATCATGATAACTTTAAATAGTTTTCCTCTTTTTTTCCAAGTGTATGGGTTTTTCATTTTCTTGCTTTATTGCTTTGTTGAATCGAAGTGAGAAGAACAGACACTAATGCCTTATATGAACCTTTGAGGGAAGACGTTCAACAACATTTGACCATTAACTGTGATAATGGACGTGGACTTTTTATCAACGCCTTTGACCCTAATGAGCAAGTTTGCTTCTCTGCGTAGTTCGACGCAGCGATTTTGTCTTATCGTGAGTTGGTGTTGAATATCAGCCAGTGCTTTTCTCTGCATCTGTTGAAATGATCATGCGTTTCTGATCCTTTATTTTGTTACGTGGTAAATTTTACTGGTTGGTTTTTAAGCATCAGGACAACTTTGCACTCTTGGGACACCCTTCACTTTTAGGACATGTTATTGTGTTATCCCTTTTTGCACGTGGGGGAACTCGGTCTATGAATGCTCTGTTAACAATTGCGATGTGTCTCTTTGTGAGGAGCGTTCACGTTTTCCCTGTCCAGTGTCAGGTGCCAGTTACGCCGGCCTCAAAAACTGTGCTGGGAGGCGGTCGTCCCCGCTCCGTTTTCTGGGGCCATCTGTGTGTGATGGGGCCTCTGTGTCCCTACACATTTGACGCAGGACTGCTGAAACCCCTTGGCTTGTGGAGGTGTTTGGTGGAACAACTTCTCATAACAAGCCTAATTGCTTTCATTTAGGTATTTTAAGTTTACCCTCGTCTTAGCTTTGCTCCATCTCATTCTTTAAGGAATTTGTGCGTTTCTGCCACTTTGTGGAGTTTACCGGTGTCAACTTGTTCACAGTCTTCCCGTATTGCCCTTCTGACGGCTGCAGCAGGAGGAATTAATTGACGGCATTCTTTATTTCTCTCAGGGTGTTACTAAATATTTTCTTTCTCCTTTTCCCCTGATTAGGCTTGCCGAGGTTTATTGGCTTTATTAATATTTTCAACAAAACTAAACTTATCTGTGTTAACTTTCCTCTGCTGTTTGTGTTTTTGTTTTGATGATTCATCAGATCTTCACTTGTTTACTTCGCGATTAGTTTTATGTTTGCTTTTCACATTTTATCTTCTTAAGAAGAAAACTAATATCGCTGATCTTAAATCTGTTTTTGCGTAATATCCGTATCCAAAGCTACACAATTTTCACTGCGTACTGGTTTTTCTGAATCTCAAGCGTTTCGATGTTTGCTTCCATTGCAATTCAGTTCAACATATTTCCTTGTGATTTGTTTTTCTCTGAACAATGTCTTATTGAGAAGTGTATCATTTAACTTAAACATGCCTGCGATTTTTATAAAGATTGTTATAGGTTTCCAGTTAAATACAATTTTAGCTACAGAATATACACTGCAAGATTCTGAAGCTTTCTGAAAGTCACTGAGATGTTATGGCCCGGCAGATGTCTCCTCTTGGTGATCATTTCCTGGGCACTTAAAAATAGTGTCCAGTCTATGGTTCAAGGCCACAGCATTTTGTACATTTCAATTAGGTCAAGGCAGTTTTCAGAGTTACGCAGCGCTTGTGTATCCCCACTCATATGTTATCAGCGATTATTTCAATTACTGGGAAAGAAGCATTAAAGTCTCTAGTTATGATTGTGCTATGTCTAGCTGTCCCTTCAATTCTATTAGTTCTTGCATTATTTATTCTGTAACTGTTCTCGGGTGCACCCACATTTATGATTGTTACGTCTCCCTCAGGAAAGGACTTTTCAACCTCATGAAATGAGTCTTGTTATCTCTGGTAACATGTTTTCTGAAATCTACGAGGTCTGTCCAGAAGGTATCCAGCCAGGTACTATGAAAAATAGAGATATTTATTGACGATACAAGATACAAGAAATATTATACATAGGACAATGATGCCTCCGTCCCCTTCAAAGTAGGCCCCTTGGGACCTCACACAGTCCTCCCAGTTGCCACCAGCTGCCTTGTCATGTTTCCCCGAATCTCATCGATGGTCTGAAATCTCTCCCCTTTCACAGGTGATTTTAGTTTTGGGAAAAGCCAGGAGTCACAAATCTGGGCTGTAGGGAGGCTGAGTCACTGGGGTGATTTGATGTTTCACAAAAAACTCTGCACGAGATGTGATGCGTGAGTGGGCTCACTGTCATGTTGAAGCTGCCAATCACCAGTTACCCACAGCTGCAGCCTTCTGAATCATCGAGACAGTGTCTGCAGAGGAATGTTCAAGCTTAATGCAAAATTTGATGCAGATTCGTTGCTCTACTTGCTTATTTTGAATGCAGTGACCACACAGGACACATGTTCACTCAATGGCATCTGCCGCCCCCACTGACTAGTACAGTGAAGTCGTCATTGTTCACACATGCACATTCCAGTCCACACTCCTTGGCTGCCAGGTGACATCGATGTCGAGCAAACTGTTCTTGTTATGTTAACAATGGCTGGGCTTTTCTGAACAGACCTCGTATTTTCTATTACTAATATAATTATGCACATTTTTTTAAGCCTCCTGTTGGGATGTTACAAATTTTCCATCTTTGTCTTTTCAACTTCTTATTTCTTTATATTTAAGCTGTAATTTCTGTGGACATCATCACTGGGTCCTGTTTCTGGGAGCTTGGACATCCCCTGCCTTTAACTGGAGACTGTAATCCGTCTACATTTAATGCAACCACCTTGCTACTCATTTCTCTTTGACCCGTCTGTTTTTTATTTCTTTTTCCTTATTTTTATCTAATTTTGAGTTAACCAATTTTTAAAATTCTATTCTCTATATATTTTTAACTATGCCTTTCACTGGTAATGCTGGTAGTGGTATATTTCTTCTTTTTATTTTATTGTTTTGCATTTCATGATTACCCTGTGGATTAAATTATACATTTTAACCTATCATTTTCTATTCAAAAGTAATATTGTGCCACTTCAGGTAAAATATAAAAACCTTGAAGTATTGCTTCATTTAAATTCACTGTCCTTGACATTATTTTTCATATATTCTACTATTGCTATATGTTAAAAATCCCATTATATTATGTTCAACAGTTTACTATGAAGAAATTAGGAAACTATAAAATAGTTTTTATATTTATTCATGCATTTACCATTTATAGTGCTGTTCATCTCTTCCTGCATTTCCAAATTTTAATCTGGTATCCGAACCATTCACAAAGAACCTCCTTTATCATTTCAAATAACGCATGTATTATGGAAACTAATCTCCTTAACTTTCATTCCTCTGAAATTTCTTCTGTGTCCCTTCATTTTAAAAGATGCTTTTAATGGTGAAAAATAGAGAATTGACAGTTTTTCTTTTTAAGTACTTTAAAAATGCCATTACTTTTTCTTTGGTTTCCTTTATTTTTCTGATGAGTAGTCAGCAATGGTGTTTGGTTTTCCCCCCTGTGTATTTAAGGTATTGTTTTCACCCGACTGCTTTCAACCTTTTTCTCTTGTATTTGGTTCTAAGCAGCGTCACTCTGATGTGCGTCGGGTGTACCCTTCCTTTCATTTGTCTTGCCAGGGAACACGGACTTCTTGAATCGGCAGATTGGTCGACTGGTGTTTCTCACGAAACGTGAAAACAGTTCTCGCTATGATTTTCCCAGTATTTTTTCCCTGACTTGGTTTTTCTCTCCTCGCCTTCTGGGAATCCAACTGAGCGCTTCTCCCATTGCCTGTTACTCTCCTTCAGGTCCCCGAGGCTTCACGTATTGCTTTTTAGGTCTTCCCCCTTTGTGCCTTTCAGTTTGTCAAATTCCCGTTGGTCTGATGTCCAGACCATGGATCCCTCCTTCTTCAGTGTTCACCCCACTGGTAAGCATATCTGTATTAATTTTTACTTCAGGTATTTGCTCTACTATTTTGGCATTTGCCTTTGGTTTATTTATTGATAGGTGTCATCTCACTATTCGGATTTCTCCTCTGTTCACTCTTGCTGTAGCTCTTGACCTTCAAATGCCTCAACACTTGAATTTCTATTGTCTGTTTCTCCTCTCGATTGTAGGTTACCTTGTCCTGCTTTGTCTCATAACTTTGGACTGTATGTGAGCCATCATATGTGACACATTGTGAGGAGTATTTTTGGTGTCTTTATGTCTGTTGAGTCTGTTCTGGCAGGTACTTCAATCATTGGCACATATTATGGTGTGACCCTGTCAGCTTGCTGTTCATTTTCGTGAGGGTGAGGATGTTTCAGTTTCGGTCTTGGTGTTAGGATGTGACGTTCTCATCTACATCTGCATCTGTGACTGTCTCTGCATCTCTATCTGTATCTGCATCTGTGACTGTCTCTGCATCTCTATCTGTATCTGCATCTGTGACTGTCTCTGCATCTCTGTTTGTATCTGCATCTCTATCTGTATTTGCATCTCTATCTGTATTTGTAACTGTATCTACATCTGTATCTGTAACTGTGACTGTCTCTGCATGTCTGTCTGTATCTGCATCTCTATCTGTATTTGTAACTGTATCTACATCTGTATCTGTAACTGTATCTGCATCTGTGACTGTATCTGCATCTCTATCTCTAGCTGTATCTATATAAAAGTTATTTGCCCTAATGAAGAAAACATTTCTGTTTAAAATTTCTTCAATGACCCAAATAATCAAAAATAAAGCAAACAAACTATAAAAAAATCTATATAGAGAAAACACTAAAAATCTGCTGAGTGATTTAAA
>VMDR010000323.1:0-268399 GCA_007922815.1 Macrotus californicus
GGAGGCGGGCCCGGGGGACGCCTGTCTCGTATGTAGGTGGACGCACAGTTTCCACTGCTAAAACTGCTCCCCATTCGACATGGTGAACAACCGCGGAGCATTTAATGGGGCCCCCAAAGGGCACCCTGACTTTCAGGGTTCCCCTCACACACACCTGAGAACTGCGAACAGTCATGGTTAGTTGAAATTTCCTTCAGAACCTTCCGAGGCCCCCCACCGTCACCCCCACCCCCACCTCACTCTAGCTCCCAACCTCTGGCGCATGTCTGCCTGAGGGCCGCCACACTCATGCCCACGGGGGTGCCCTCTCTCCTCCTGCTCCAGCCAAGCCCACGCCCCCTTCAAAGCTCATTCTTTCCCCCCAGGCAGTGAAGCCCCCTCGGTGCCAGTCCCCACCCCAGGCCCTGGAGCTCCCAGAGAGAAGATTGTGTCCCATGAGGGCTCCCAGTCTTGGCAGGGACCCAGGGAGCACACTTCACTTCTAACCGTCAGAGCTGAGACACACGAAGGGCCCAGGCGCCAGGGCGAAGGGCGCGCATTTGCTCATCCCCCACCCCTCCCAAGATCCCTACAGGGCAGTTACTACAACTGCCTCCATTTCGCAGACAGGTAAACTGAGGCCTGGAAAGGTCACACAGCTCGTCCAAGGTCACAAAGCCAGTGGCCTGGAGCAGGTACTCTGGTTGCAGAGCTCACTTTCTTATCTGCCAAGTGCTAAGAGCAGGTAGGCCCATCTGTCAGGGGTCCCGAGGGAGGAGCGACTGAACCTGCCCAGGAGCCAGGGAGGCTTGAAGGAGGAGGGGCAACTGTGCTGGGTAGCAGGGGTGGGGCTTCAGGCTGAGAGGACAGCATGACAGCAGCCCGGTGGGGGGAAGGCTAAGCTGTGTCTGGTGGGTACAGCTCTTCAGAGTGGCTGGGCTGTGGCTGGCGGGGATGGGTATCCCCAGGGCGCTGCCAGGTCAGCAGGGCCCTCGAGTCCTCCCTGAACAGCCCGGATTTAGTTCTGTGGGTAGCTGGGGCTGGAAAGGCTGTTCTCACAGGTGGGACAGGTGAGCCCACTGGCTACTCTGGGGGCTGGAGGTGGGGAGGGGCACTGGGGCCACAGCCCTTTCTCTCCCAGCTCCTGCCCTCACTCTGTGATCTTGGGCAAGAAGCTACATCTCTGAGACTCAGTTTTCCCCTCTGTGAAGTGGAGACAGAAATAGCACCTGCCTCCCAGGGGGCTGAAGGCAGGAAGAAGACACTACAGACAAACGTGCCCAGCAGAACCTGGCCCGGCCCGTGTTACTGTGTCACTACAAGCCTCAAGAAGCCCTCCCCAAGAAGGGACATGAGCGGGTGACCCACTAGGCCCATACTCACCACCACCTCCAGGTCAGAGTTCAAGTGTCGCTGGGTGTCTGACATCTGCACCAAGATCTCACCTACAGGCCCAGAGAACAACGGTTTCATGAAGGGAGCCTGCCCTGCCCACCCTCTTCCTGCCAGAAGCTTCCAGAAGGGCCTGCCTGAGGCTGCATTTCTGGACCAAAGTCCTGGGATTTCCCATGTGGCTCTAGGATTCGGGCAGCACCTGTCTCAGCACCTGTCCCAGCACCTGTCCCAGCCTGGCAGGGAGCGGTAGGGAGGGGCTCGGGCTCCAGGCCCTGGGCTGCGAGGCCTGTGCTTTGGGCGGGGTGGGACTTCCTGGAAGGGCAAAACTGTGAAAGCAATGCCCTCTGGGACCCGAGACTGAGGGGCAAGGCAGCCCTGGGCCTGAGGGGAAGCAGCAGGAAGGCAGGCAAAGCGTCCATCCAGAGCCTGGACAGCAGAGGCCCAGGGTGGAGGGTAGGGGCTAGGAGGAGAGCACCCCAGGCTCAAAAGGCATGTGGGAGGTATGGTGGTAGGGGGGAGCCCTTACCAAGGATCTGTGATGTAGAACTCTGCAGGGCCTGCTCCCCGATCTTCTGGATGGCATTGAAGTATACCTCAGCCGCCTCTGACAGAGCTGTGTGGAGAAAAGGAATAGGTGCAACCCCCTCCCCCAGCTGCCCCACCCTTCTGCAGACTCCTCCCTCCATCAGGACAGAGTGTTTGGGGGACACTGTGGGGTCTGGCTTAGGTACACTGGGAGGGAGGGGGTGTCCTGGGTGGCCTGGGCTGCAGCCTGAGATAAACGGGATGGGAGGGGTGGGCTCTCCCTGAAGGGCAGGGCACGTGCTGGTCAGGACCTTGGTGTGGGCCTGTCTTGGGGGATGCAGGCATCTGTGTGTGCCCATTGGGAGGGTGGGGGCAGGTGAGGGGTGGGCTCCAGCTGCTGGTGGGGGAAGGAGACTTTGAAGAACTAGAAGGCAGGGAGAGTTTGGGGGATACTTGGCTCCAGGTGTGTCCTGGCCTGTCCGCCCCACAGATGGACCCTCTGCCCACAGCCCTGGTGCTGCTGGGAAATGGTGAATGGCTGTCTGGGGTGGGGTGCAGAGAACATGGGTGGGGGCGTGCATGTCTGTGTGGGGTGGATGGGCCGGGGCGGGGGTCTGTGGCTGGGCACTCACCGTGGAAGGCCCGCAGGTAGTTGTTCCCCAGGTACACCAGGTTCTCCAGGGCAGGGTTGAACTGATCCAAGATGCTCTAGACCCCAAGGGCAAGAGGAGGGGTGGGAACAGTGGGACAGGAAGAAATGATGGCCAGAGGTGAGTCCCTGGGCCTCCAGAGCAGGGTACCCTTACCCCAAAAAGAAGCCTCCAGAATCTAGGCGAGTCTACCTAGAACCCTGTGGTCACCCAGAATCCTGTATGGGCCTCAGAGGCCATTCCCTGTGGCCCGGCTCCAGGCCAGGGACCCCTGGCCAGATCCTGATCACACATCTGCCCCGGTGGGACCTCGCTCCCAAGACAATGCCCTTGGGGGGTCCGCCTCCTTCCACTGGGCTGAAGCCTGTCAGTCCATCGCAGACCCTAGCTGGGCACAGCTCAACCCTGGCCTGAGTCCCGGTCTCACTGGGCTGGACACACAGACTGTCCGCAGTCACCTCAGGGGCAAGGGCAGAGCTTGCCCTCCTCAGAGAAGAGCCCTCTGGGAGCCCGGCCACCCCAGCCCCAGCCAGTGAGAGAGCACTCTGGGTGGCAAGATGACTCTGGGCTTGGACTTCAGTCTTGGTTCAAATCCCTGCAGCCCCGCTACCTCCCTCGGTGACCTTGAACAAGCTGCTTGACCTCTCTGGCCTCAGTGTTCTCATCTATCCAACTGGGTGATTTTTTAACCCTACAGGTGGGGTGATGTGAGGCTTACATGGGAAAGGGTCCTACACACAGGTGGTGCTCAACAAATAAATGTCTGTGGGGACGGCAGCAACCCCCCTGGAGTGAAGCAACAAGGTTCATCTGAGTGAAGGACTTAGGAATGAGAGAGAGAGACAGATGACAGACAGAAACAGACAGGCAGAGGGACAGAGAGAAACTGCCAGCTGGCCCTCTGGCCACCCTGCTCCCAGCTACAGCCACACTGGGCCCTGCCCTGCCTCACCCAGCACTGGAGTGCTATCTCAGCAGGCCTGTCACTCACTGGGGGACTGCCGACAAACCCCTCCCTGGGAGTCTCAGTTGGGCCTGGGGTGAATGACTGCCCCCAGAGGTCCCCACCGTGCCCAGCATTCAGCCCAGCCTGGCCCCACGTCTTCCTTGCCAGAACACACCACAGCCGTGCTCATCCTCCGTCTCCCTGAGCTGGCCCAACCTCCAAACCCTGGGACAGGGCACTCCGGCCCCGGACCAGCTGCACACATGCTCACCTTGTAGATGGCCATGGTGGATCTGTAGAACTGGTCCATCTCGGGGGCCATGGGGCGGCTGCACCCAGGTGCTGAGCAGAGGGCTGGTGGCGCTCGCAGGCCGGGGAGCACTGGGGTCCGTGAAGCAGTGCCCACTGCTCAGCAGGTGGTACAGGAGGCCGCAGAGCGGGACCTGGAGATGAAGGCTGGCCGCGGAGGGGGTGGCAGCTTAATTATTCACCAGCCAGGGATGTCAGAGCGCGATCTGGATCTGGGGCGTAACCGGACCCCACAGGGACGGCATCCTGTGACGCGGGCCGGTTCGTGTGACCTGCCCTTCAATTATTTACCCCTCTGAGCCGTGGCCGGCGGGCATGCGTGGATAAGCCACTCTCCTAGGTCACCTCCACCTCAAGGACAAGGCTTCGCCAGGCCAGCCAGGACCCCTGGCTCTGAGGGGGCCCCTGCCCTTCATCTGCCATAGCAGGTACTACCCACCTGATTGGGCTGGGACTGCTCGTTGCCCCTCCCCAGGGCCACCCCAACAGACCCCCTGGAGGCCGAACACACCGGTGGGTCGCCACTGTTGTCAGGCTTCGTCTCTGCCCTGATCCCCTCAGACCAGACCTGCACCTCAAGGGCCCAGGCCCCACTGCGCCTGCCCAGCTCCTCTGCGAGCTGGCGAGGGGACAGCACCAGCTCTAATGTCACACAGATCTGGGGGCCAACCTTGGCCCTGCTCGCTCACTGAGACCGCCCGAGCCCCGTCTCTCCCTGGCCTTCCACCCTGGGGCAGGTGGGCCTGGCTGCTGCCTCTGAACACCCTCACCAGCCTGATTTTGGGGGCCTGGGGAAAACAGAAGGCACCTCCACCCCAGGGAGCCCAGAAAACAGAGCAGCCATGTGAGTGGGCCCACGAAGGCCATGGTCAGGCTGAAGGTCAAGGCCGCAGGGAGCTGGTTAGTGGGGGGCACAGAGAGCACTCATATCACAGTGCACACAACCCGGGGCAACTGGAACCAAACCGTTTATTGCAGTCTGGGGCAGCCCCACCCCGCTGATAAACCAGTCTTATTGGGAGAATAACTTTAGTCTCAGGAGCAACCGTTGGGAGCTGAAGCACACAGGGCGGGGCAGCTCTGAGGGGTGCAGGCGGCTGGGCATGTACTAAGGGGCAAAGTTGAATGAGGCACCCACTCCTACAACGTGGGCTGTCCCTGCTGATAGGGTGGGTGAGGGCCAGTGTCTGTGGCTTCTCTAGCCCCACCCACAGGGGAGAAGGCAGAGGGTGGACAGGGCAGCTGCACCCCCAGAGGACCTGGGAGAACTGAGGGCTGGGGTACACCTGGGCACCCTTAGTGTTTGACACGAGAGGTTGACAGGCCTGAGAGTCAGTTGTCCTTGGCAGTCAGGGAGTGGGCCCCAGTGAGACTCTAGGCTTTGTATGCCTGGAACCACAGAGAGTGACAAAAAGCAGGAACAGAGCAGGAAAGAGGCCTTCAGCCCCAGCCTCAGGCTGGAAGCCCAGCGCCTTCTGAGGCCCTGTCTGTGGACAGAGCAGCCTTGGTCCAGCTCTGCCCAGTGGTGCGGTGCTCAGGCCTCAGCCACCTCCCCAGTGGGGTCGGGTGGTGAGCGCAGCTGGGGCCTGGCAGCCCTACGGTGACAGCAGCAGCTGGATGAGATTCTGGAACTGCTCTCGGTGTTCATAAATGTAGACCTCGGTCTCCCAGAGGGCGTTGACCAGCACCGAGTCACTGACCTCATCCAGCATGATGTCCATCCCCAGCTGGGGGTTCAATCTGCCCAAGTCAAAGAGGAGGGGTCACCATAGTACCCTTGGCCTCGGTGGGGGACAAGAGCTAGGATTCGGAAAAGGGAAGGTCCGTGCCAAGGGCAGGGGTGGGAAAAGGCTGAGGGCCAGGGCTGGCCTAGCCTCACCTGAAGTACTGGATGCCGACCATCTCGCACCAGGCCCGGGCCCGGTCCACGGCCCGCCCATCCGGATCTGTGCACTGGTGAGAAGCAGCCTCTGTGAGCGCCCAGCACACACCACACCCACAGCGCCTGCCCAGGACCCCCCGGTTCCCCTCTGGCTTAGCCACTCATCAACAGAGGGACTCCGGGCAAGTTCTCTCCACTGGGCTGCAGGGACTGTCCCAGTTGTGTAAGCAGAGGGACCCAGTCTATGGCTCTGACAGGTAGCTCAGCTCAGCAGGGCCCATTCAGGGCCAGTGAGCATGGTAGGGGCAGGCAGGTGCTGAGGGGACAGGCCTCCACACCCACCCCCCCTCCGGCTTTCGTCCAACTGATTTTCTGGGCTCCACATGGGGCTGTTTGGAGGAAGGGATCCAGAGCTACAGCTCGAAAACCCTCACTGTAGGTGGCCTCTGAGGGTCCCTGCTGGCACTGAAACTCTGCATCGGGGACCTCCTGCCTCTGGGCTGGCTAAAGAGGGCCGGGAGAGCCTCCCTGACACCCAGGGTACCCAGGAGAGGTAAAGGCATCATCCTGGGGCTGAGGGGCCCATACTCACACAGTCCACCACCATTTTGCCCAATTCCTTGGCTCCAAAAACAGTCTTAGCCAGCTCCCAGGGGTTGCTGGGACGGAAGACGTCCACACAGGTCACGGGTACCTGTGGGGACTTCCCTGTCCCCAGAGAGACGACGAGGGAGAGTTTCTTCACCTTGTCGCCCTGACCCTGTTGGGGACAGGACAGGGGCAGTGAGAGGAGACCTTGCCCTGGTGGGCCTTTCCCAGGGGTGTGACAGGTGCAGCGCTGGGGTCCTGGGGGAGCATGAGGAGGGGGCCAGGCCTCCTGCGGTAGCAGCCCAGCCTGTCCCGCCTCCTCCTGTGCTCCGGAGCAAGCTCTGCTGCCTACCTGCTGGGTGACCTTGTGGAGTCACTCTGACCCAGTCTCATCATGCACAGCAGGAGGCAGCTTAGATGATGGTGGAGGACCCTTCCTCCCCCCACAGCCCCCTCCTCCAGGAAGCCTGCCCCGCCCAATGTGGCCCCTAGAGGGCGCTCACCTCTCTGAAGGCAGAGCCCCTGCCTCCCCATCAGGGGCTGCACCCAGAACTTAGTGATGACCCCCGTGGTGACCAAGGCCAGCAAGGATATGGGACACTCAGGGTCAGGCACTGTCCTAAAGACTTTATACACAGGAGCACGAGGAAGCCTCCTGACAGTCCCCAGACCAGTCCTGTCAGTGAGCCCACTCGGCGGCTGAAGTGAAGGGCGAGCAGAACCAGGACCCAAACCAGAGGCCCCCACATCACTTAGTGCCGACTGGGCCTCGCAGTCCCTCCTGGTACAGTGCTTTGGGAAGACCCCACCACTCAGGCAGGTGCCAGCGTGGGATAAAACTGCGGCTGAGCGCACAAACCAATGACCGCGCCAGGGAGACCCATCTGCTCTCCTCGCAGTCCACCCTTCAGGGGTGCTGAACGGGGTGGCTGCAGTGGGCAGTCACTCTTGGACCCTCCGACCTGAGGTGGCTCTCACCTTGCGGATCATGTCCTGGTTGTACTCATGGATCTCGGTCATGGCGTCCAATGTGGGGTTGTTGGCCAGCAGCCCACCATCCAGGAAGCGCCCATTAGGCCGGAAGTAGGTGGGGGCTGCCCCACTGCTCCGGGCTGCCCGCCACACCAGCTGCTCTGGGGGTGGGGGAGGAGGGTGGCTCAGTGGGACAAGGGACTGGTATAACCCTGAGCTCTTTGGACCTCAGTGGGTGTGTGTGAGTGTGTGGGGCTGCAGGACGAAGGAGAGGCAGGGAACTCTTCAGGAACAGACCTGACAAGGCCACGCTCTCTGGCCCCGCCATCCTGGCTGGAGGCAGGTGTGGCTGAGGGCCTCCGGGGGCCTCCTTTAGCCTGTCCAAGGCCTGACAACTCCCCAGCTCTGTCTGTCCTCAGCCAATAAGAATTCAGGGCAACAGGTGGGAGAGTGGGGGGCTAGGGGTGCCCAGCGGCAAGCCCACGACTCCCACCCACCACCCCACAGCCTTGTGGGCCAATCGCTTCCCACAGATGCATCAAACATGGTTATAACCTGAGGGATGAGTTGGAGGCTTTAGGTTAATATTCTGGCTGAAACGAGGCTCCCGTACAGACTCCGGAGCCTCGTAATTCCGGAAGAGATGGAGCTCAGCCGGCTGCCGGTCAGATAGCGTCCCCGTCAGCATCACCCTGGAGAGAAACAAGAACAGGACAGCTGAAGTCCCCGTCCTACCCGCCCCTGGCAGTCCACTTCTGGGAATTCATCCTAGGACGCTCTTGCACGTGTGGAGGTGGGCATGCGTGAGGGTCTCAAGGGCAGCATCACTTGTCAAAGCAAAGGACTAGCGATAACTGAACTGCTTCCTGGCGGGTCGGGGTTCTGTGTCGCTGCCCAAGGACCAGGAAGCGCTCTGTGTACTTACCAACAGGCACCAGGCACCGGGCACCGGGAGGTACGGTCACATGGCAAACAGGGCCCAGGGCAGCGTGTGCAGCACGCCATCACTTACTTAAAAACAAACCCCCCAACACCCACATACCTATCTGCTCTTTGAAACCTCTGCAATACTCTGTCCACCACATGAGTTCGCAGCCTGTTAAAGACGACTCCCACTTGTGTCGAGACATCCGTGAACACTCTGGGGAGCGAGGACCGGCACGCACCTGCACGGCCCCCTTGACACCAGCACGCACGAGGACCCTTACCCACGTCCTGGCTGTCTAACCTGGGGATGCCGTTTCAGGGAGCCTGTCCTGAAGGAGCAGCCTTGGTTACAGCGAAGACTTCCCACAGAGGGGGCTCTCTGGCTCAGTGTGGTTTCTTACAGTGAGAAACGGGCCCGTCTCACTGGGGACAACAGAGGGACGAAGTGCACACCGAAGTGTTTCTTGCCATTCAGATCATGCTTGCCAGGCGTTCAGAGTAACCAGCAGTGCATCTGTTACATTGCAAAGATGGATGGAAAGGAAAGGGAACAGAAACCCGCGTGGGGAAAAAATGCCAGTTTTCCATTTCTGGGAATACTGGGGAAACGCCATTTGAATAATCTTCCCACTGAACGAAAAATTAAATGCTGAAGAAAATATTTTTGGAAAAATCAACTTAAAAGCACAGACCTGACGAGACGGACAGGGAGTGTGGAGACTTCTGAGGGTCAGCAGGAAGAGGCCCCGGAGGGGGCTGGGGGAGAGGGGGAGGGGGGGAGGCGGACTGCAGGGGCGGTCTTGACCCGAAGGCGGCACCAAACTCAGTCAAGTGCAGCTGTCAGCATTGACAGCCACATGGGCCAGAGGGACGAAGTCGAACCTCAGGGCCAGCAGACAGTTAGGGTCCAGTGAGAGACCCTCCTTATACTAGGTTGGGACCCCAAAGGGCTACACTCTCAGACAAAGTGGACCAGAAATAAACCTGCGCCTTTCCCCCTGGCAGGGTGTGAGGGGAGTTGCCCTGGCCCTGGACGAAGGCCGGAGAAAACGCTCCCTGAGAAGGAACGACCACAGCTCCCTCCCCTTCCAATCCACATCGCCGGGGTAAGTCTCAAAACCTTTGCATCAAGAATTTCCTGAGCGTGGCCCTAGATGGGAGTGTGCCTAGGCACCTTGAAGACACAGCACAAGACACCCTGAAGGAAGACACCCTCACTCTAGCCTCACAGAATCTGCACATACTCTTCTTCAATACGAAGAAACACCACACAGCTCAAAAAAATGGGGAGGGGCACCATGAAATAAAACACCATGAATGAGAACCAGCAAAAACCAACATGAATGGTGAAACATGCCGACACAGAGCGCAGACATCTGCATCCTCAGACGAAGACTACACAACAGTTGTTCTTACGACTGAAGGCTTCAAGGACGAGCCTGACAGGACATCTTCAGGGGCTAGAAAACTAAGTGATGACCTAGAATATATGAAGATCCAAAAAATACTTCTGGAAATTAAACAACAAGCCAACAGGAAAAACAGAAAAACGACGCAGTGGATATGGGAAATGGAAATTTAAATGGAGCTGCAGAGAGAACCTATGAACTGGAAAATGGGTAAGCAGAAATTACCCAGAGCGCAGCACAGAGAGGTGGAGTGACAGAAGACAGAAGCACAACTGAGAGACACGAGGAGAGAAAGGCCTAACTGTGTCCGGCTGGGGTTCCAGAAGGAGAGGAGAGGAAGAACAAGGCAGAGGCAAGTGTCAGCAGAGGCGACGACCGGGCTCCCTGTGCTGGGGGGAGGCAGGAGACCGACAAATCCCATGCAGGGCATGTGGGAAGGAATCCATGCCGGGGCAGATCACAACACAACTAACTGCGGAGCACGGAACACAAAGAAACACGTAAAGGCATCCAGAGAAGACGGACCAATCACCTTTAAAAGAGTAACAGACTGGAACCGACTTTTCGTGTGCACTGATGGCAGTGAAAAGAACAAATGATACTGTGCATGCTCCACAAGACAGTCACCCACCTAGAATGAGTGTGAAATAAAATAGTTTCAACTGATGAGACTGAAATGAACCTCTTTTCCGATAATTCTGCTAGTGAGGAAGGCACCACCAGCAGACCCTCTCCACAGGGAAGTCATAAAAAGGGATGCACTTCAGGCAGAAGGAACATGGCCACAGATGGAGCCTGAGAGGCAGGGAAGAATGTAGAGCAAAGAAATGATACATGGATATACACATACATGCACACACATGCATGTACATATACATGCACATACATGCCCAAACACATACATGCACACACATACATGCACACATACATGCCCAAAGCTGTGCCAGAGCCAGCTCATACTGGCTTGTGAAAACCCACTGCTAAATCTCAAAGCTGGTCGCTGAACCGCTGGTAGCTTGAAACTGGCCACACTGGGAGTATTTGTGCCATTGGAACCGGCAAAGCCTGTGCCAATCGGGCTTCCTCCCCAGGGATCTGATTTACCAGCACACTGCTCAGTAAAGTCTAAATAAACATCAATTTCAAAAGACAATAATATCTCATAAGACTTTAAAAAAACGCGGTAGATTTAAAATGTGGAAAATTGATTATAGATAAGGAAAGGTACAGGGAACTCATGAAATCAAGCTCACTCACGAACACGGATGCAAAATCCTAAGCAAAACATGAGCAGACTGAACCGACCAGAATTCTCCCGGTAAAAGGCACCGGGACATGCACAGGCACCTACACACACAGCCGTGTGCCCAGCAGTGTCATTCACAACCGTGAGCAGGGGGAGAGGCCCAAACGTCCGCCAAGAGATGAATGGACACAGGCCGTATATATGCCCCAGGGGATCACACTCAGCCTTTAAAGAGAAGGGGGTTCTGGCACACACTACAACACGGGCGAGCCTCAAGGACACTATGCTGAGGACACTGTGCTACGCCAGCCACGAGGAGACAAACACCGTGTGATCCCACTTGCGGGAGGCGCTGAGAGCAGCCACACTGAGAGACGCGACGTAGCAAGCCAGGGGCTAGGGGAGAGGGACGGGAGATGTTCAAGGGAGCAGAGTCTCCATTCTGGAAGACAAAAAGTGTCCGACTGGCCCCACGACAGGGTGAAGCGCTGAACTGCACACTGAAAGTGGTCAGGATGGTGCATTTCATGTCCGGCGTGGTTCACAACGCTTAAAATTTTAAAATCGATGAACAAACGGTATTTATAAACACCAGCTACAGTTGGGAAATGAGATGTTTTCGGTGTATAATTTACAATAGCACAAAACACACACAGGGCCTTGAATCAAGAGAAGAGGCAGGTCAGGTCCCTCCAGGTAAAGCTACAAACGGCACTAAGAAGCTCGGCACCCACAGTGTTTCACACTGATCTGCACTCGGAAGACTCGGTGTTTTCAGGTGTCAGTTCCCCCCAGACAAGCCCACAGATTCCGTGTGGGATCTCCGGGCAACAAACCTCCATCAACATCGCACCTAGACTTGATCTTCCGGAGAATCTGAGCTCATCCTACCATCTGCACGGACGCACACACATCAACAACTAACCTTTATACGGACTCGCATGTGGCAAGGGCTTTACAAACACTAACGTATTCACTCTGCAGGAAAACCCCGGGAGACAGGTTCTCTTTTACTAGAAGAGGGAACTTGAGGGTGCAGGCCCTTAACCGCTCCTGCACGGGGCCTCCAAGGAGACTCTGGAAGGGAAAGGACAAGGTGGGAGGCCCTGCTGCCCAGGGTGTCATGACTGGTGCCACACTGCAGAATCAGGGCTTCTTGGTCTGGGCACAGACGTCCAGCCCAAGGGGCAGGACACACGCAGCCAGAGAGAGCCGAGCGAGGGCCCTGGCCCCGGCCGGAGGAGACAGGCTGGGGGAACTGGAATCCACGTGGGAAACACGAGGCCGGGTCTCCCCAACCACAGAGCACTCCAGGCTCACAGAAGGCTGAAACGCACCCAGCAGCTCAAGAGCGCTTTCTGACCAGACGCAGGAGCCTGGCTGCCTGCCTTCCGTTAAGGAAGGCGTCTTAAACGCCACGTAAAAGGCACACACTGTGCAAAGGAAAACGCTTAGGAACTCTCCCACGTTAAGAACACCTGTTCAGCAACAAAACACCTTGAAGAGGTGAAAAGACAAGCCACGGAGTGGAGAACAGATCTCAAATCCATCAAAGGACTAGTCTTCAAAACATAAAAGATCATTAAGAAGCCTATCATCTCCAAATCACATAACCCAATTTTGCCCCAAATCGGCAAACCACTGGAACAGGAATGTTACAAAAGGGGAAATCCAAAGGGCCTCTACACCTACGACAGGAAAAGCTGTTTCAACCTCCCCAGTCATCAGGGAAACGCAAATTCAAAACGCGCAGAAACACCACCTTACAGCCCCCGGGTCTGCAGAGGTAAAAATGGCTGACAATCAGCAAAAATGCAGCAACAGGACTCTCAGAAAAAGGCCCTTGGAAAACGCTCGGGCAGAACCTGAGGGGTGCGGCCAGGCACGCTGAGACCCGGCAGCCCCACTCCTGGGCCCGTGCTCCAGGGGGCCCCGTGCACGCGTGGGTCAGAGGACCAGCCCCGCCACGTTCGCTGCGGCGCTGTTTGCAAGAGCGCCAGCCCGGACGCCACCTGCGTGTCCGTCAAAGGGATTCAGAGAAACAGCAGCGGGTGCCACCTGACCAGCAGGAAGGATGAAGGAAGCACAGCCCCACCCGAGAGCAGGGCCCACGCTCACCAACGCAGCAGTGGTGTCAGAGAGAGGACACACAAAGTGACTCCGTCTGGGCCGGGCACAGGCCAGGAGACCCCACTGCACAGGCCGGGGGGCGGCTGGCTACCCCAGCGGGAGGACAGGGGCTGCGAGGGGGGTGGGGCTACAGTCAAGGGGCTTCTGGACCGCTGGCAGGCGGGCATGTGAGCGCTTGCTTTCTATTGATTCACTGAGGTAGTTTATGTACTTTTCTAAAAGTGAGTTTTATTTCACCATAAAAGAGAGAGAAAAAATCTAGGATAAAATATACAAAAATGTTTTTAAAACACTGTACTTTGATTAAGTCTTGGATGGTATTTTCCTCTATATTTTCCAAATCTCCTTAAAAGACTATATATTATTCTTCAATGAAAAAAAAAAAGCTTTATTATAAAAATAAATCCTCCCAAACCCTCTAGGTCTCGCTCATACCTCACTTCCTCCAGGAAGCCCTCCCTGACCACCTCGCCCTCAGCCCTCTTTCTCTTGCTCCCACGGACGGTCAGTGATGAACACTTCCCAGTGGCTGGCTCTGGGGCAGGTGCTGTGCTAGGTGCTAGGGCTGCAGAAGCAGCAGGGCAGCCGTGTTCCCGCTTCTGGGAACTCCCTGTCTGGCAGGCAAGACAGGAATGACACAGACAATAAAGTAATTCCGGGGCGGGGGGTGCTACACAGCAGTGGTGCTGGAGGCTCTTCTGGAACCTCTTAAACTAAGCCCATACTGCCTTCCTCACATGGCTGCCACTTTCAGGTCACTTATCTCCCAACCACACAGCAAGCCTTGCCACCTGGTGCTCGCATCTACCCCCCCACCATCATGTGCGTATGCTCACACACACGCTCACACACACACACACACACACACACACACACACACACACACACACACACACACACGGATCCCAGGGAACAGCCGTGCTCAGCACAGAAGTCCTGAATGTGTTTCGGTTGAGAATCGACCCCCTCTGCCCCTAGGGCGTGCCGTTTGGGTGGAAAAACATCAGACGCGGGTGGAGGGTGTTCTCCACCCATGTTCTCCAGAAGCCCCTCATTTCCATGGGAAGAAGCTACTCCCTGCCCCAGCTCTAGTCAGACCGGGGCTGGGGGCCTCCGCCCCAGGGCAGCAACGGGGCGCAGAGCTGGGGCCACGCCCCAGTGCCCCAAAGGGCAGGCTCACTTTGGCTTCCTGACGTCAGTCATCTTGGTGTGCTCGCCGAACTCCCGCTTCAGGAACTCCTCCAGGGGCCCCGACTCGTAGGGCCTCGAGCCCCGGAACACCTCGTCTTTCATGCGGAAGTACACACCACGCATGTAGGCCATGGACTTGCCTAGGAACAAGGGGGTCGGAGGTGGGGAGAGGCCCCGGGCCTGAGCACAGTGGCGGGAGGCACTGGCCAAGCCCCCGCTCTGCACCTGCCCCCACAGGCGGATGCCCCTGGAACAGCCCAGAGAGCTCCACCAAGGACATACCGTTTGAGTCAAGGCGAGTCTAGCCTAGAAGCTGACAGGTCTTGACCCCGACCCGCCCTGCACCCACCATCCAAGGGCTGCCCTCTCACCGTGCAGAATGGCCAGGGCCAGGATGCCTCCCGTGCTAGTCCCAGCCACCCAGTCGAAGAGGTCCTTGGTGGCGACGCCCGAGGCCTTCTCGATGGCAATGAGGAGCTGGATGATGACCAGGCCTTTCACGCCCCCTCCGTCCAGGCAGAGCAGGTTGTCGTGGCTGTGGTGGGGACAGCAGCCGGAGGGAAGAGGGCTCCATTACAGCCCGGCACTCTTCCTCCGCACTCGAGCCCTCATCCTGGGCACCGGTGCCGAGGCAGCTGTGTGAGCGCACGAAACCTGTGCCTACGGGAGCCTTCCCTGCTCCCTGCTGGGGCTGGCACTGCGGCCCAGCCAGAAGAGAGCCCACAGCTGCAGAACGCGCCTGGCTCGGAAGATCTGGGCCTATCTCTGCTCTGACACTCACTCCGTGTGACCTTGAGAAGGACTCGGGCCCTGGGGGACTCAGGTTCTGTGGTCACTAACCCCTCCCTTGGAAGGCTGCTGGGGCAGGAGTGCAGGACAGTAGTAAACAGAGAGCCAGCCAGCTCTATTACTAGGGGAGGGGTGGGGAGAGCTGCCTATGCCAACCACGTCTGTCCTGGTGGCCGGCTGTGCTGGTGGGCGCTGGGCCTGGGACTATCATCCAGAACGTGGCATGGGCTTCTCCTCTGTGTGCCCACCACCCAGGCCTGCTTCCTGCAATGGGGCCGGGTGCACCGCAGGCGCTTGGGCAAGCGGACCAGCCCACCAGGTCCGTGCAGGGAGGCAGGGTAAGGAGGGGGCAGACTCCCAGGGAAGCAAGCCCTGGTCTCTCCAGAGGGCACCTGTGCCACCTCCCCTACAACCATGACAGGGTCTCAGGGGAGGGACAGGACTGCAGCCAGCTCCATCATGTGAGCCAGCGTCTGTACAGCCGCTGACAAAGGAGCACACCCAGGCTCTCTACAGACTCCGTCTCCTCGCTGCGAACCACAGGGAACTCGAGTCACCCTGCAGGACCACGGCCGGGCTGGAAAAACTGCAGAGCCCTCTGCGGAGGCCCCGCACGTGCGGCCCCCTTCCTTCCTCACTTACGTGCGTTTCTCGTCCCTCATGGAGCTCAGGATGAAGGTCGGCTTCCGGGCCCGGGAGATGTGCACGAGGTCCTGCAGCTCTGTGGGCACAGGGCGGCTGGGCAGGGCTGGGCAGGGGCCAGGTCCCCCTGCCACACCCCAGGGACTTGGGAGTAGATCTGAAGCTGCACCCTCACCCCACTGTCCCTAGCAGGAGCTTCTGCTTATGGCTGCCAGGAAGGGTTCTTTGTCCCAGGAAGCAGCTAAGCCAGAGCCCACAGCCCCTCTGGAGAAATGGGCTGGAACGGATTGGAGCCCACTGCTCTGGGAAGGAACCCCAGCCAGCCTGGCCAGCACCCGGATTCGTCTCAATACCTGCCTCCCAAAGCTGTGAGACCCAGGCACCCCAGTGTCCTGTGCTTTGCTGCTCACAGCGCGGTTTCTCGCTCTTCCACCTGGTGTGGCCGACAACCACCAGCACCACGGCTGCTATTTCCAATTTACAGACGAGGCTCAAAGAGGTCCCACGAATCGTCCAAGTTCACTGAGCCAAAAGGGCTGAGTTGGGATGCGCCTTGGTATTTAACTTCATGAACGGAGGGAGAGAGCCTGACTACTCTTGAGATGTCCCTCATCCTGACCCTTCTGGAAGCTTCCTCAGTGGCATCTCAACTCAGATGCACCTGTCCTCTCCATTCATGTGCCCAAGGCCTGCCCTGTGCCCACCCTCTGCCTGAGCTGCCCTCCTGACAAGCAGCCCAGCCCCCAGTGCCTGGCCCAGCAGTGCCACACCATCCGGTCTGATGGGCCCCCCACACCACTGTGTGCAGAGTCTAGAAGCAGGAAGCAGAAAGCAGGCAGCAGGACAGTAGGTGCCCCCTCACCAGGGCAAGAGGCCAGAGTGGGCAAGCTAAGTGGGAGACTGGCCAGGATAGGTGGCAGACAGAGTCCCAGGCAGGGGCGGTGTGGAAGGGGGCACGCGCCGGCATGCAGCTGAGAGAAGACGGAGCTTGGCTACAGCGAACTCAGGGCATGGCGGGCTCTGCAGCCCCTCTAGGCCCCTCCAGGCCCAGGGCATTACCCATTGGACGCCGTGTCCCAGGCCCACCATCCAGCCTGGCTTGGGTGACTGCCTGTAAAATTGAGAGATAAAGATGGGGGGCAGGCTGCAGGTGGGGGTGGGCAGGCAAAGGAGAGAGGCAGAGCTGGAAGGGCTGACTGGCTGCTGGCCCTGCCTGTGCTGCACTCCAGGCTTGGCTGGGCTGTCCTGGGTGGGGGTGCCAGTGTCTGCTTCCCCAACAGCAAAAAGAAAAAAAGAGGCTTGCTTGCCAAGGATGGGTTTCCGACTGCTCTGATCGGGGATCTCACTCTCAAACAGTCAAGGGCCCTGAGAGGATTGCCCACAGTAGACCCAGAGTCTCCTCAGGGCCGTCTCCACGGGTGCCCAGGACACCTGGGGGCCGATGGGGGCTGCCTGCCATGATCAAAAGCCTGTAAGTCACTGAGCTGAACAGGCCAGCAGGGGAGCACACAGCCTCAGGCCTGACAGGGAGTCAGCAGTGCCGCAGAAACACTCACTCAAGCCAGAGGGCCAGGGGCTCTGGCACCCCAGCAGGACTCCTCACTGCCTGCCCTGAGCTCCGACCACGAAAGTGCCCACCTCACAGGTGCCAGGGCATGCCCAGACCTGAGACCTGTGTCCAGGGTGTCCCCTCAGGAGAAAAGCACCGTGGGGCGTGGGCCAGGGACCCCACCGGCCTCTGGGCTCCAGGGCTGCTGGCTGCCTCCAGAGGCTAATACACTCTGCCCACCCTGTTTCGAAGGCCCCCACGCTGAGGCCCTATTCTCTCAGGAGCACTGATCTGAGGGCCTGGGAACCAGCTAGAAAGGTGGGCGCGTGGGGGCAAGGAGGGCCTACCTAGGCTGGTTAAGCTGACCGGCGGCGGTGGGGGCTGAGGTCTCTCCAGGGAGGGGGGCTGCTGTGCTGCTGGGGAGCCCGGCTCCGCGGGGGCCCCTGGGAGGGGTGGCCAGTGGTGGTTGGCCCCTATGGTTCTCAGCAGAGTTAAGAGTGTCCTCCTGGTGACAACTGGTGACAGTGTGGGGAGCAGGAGATCACACAGGATCAGAAGTGATGTCATCATGCTAGTGAGGGGCCCCTCCTTCCCACGCACGGCCCCTCTCCCATCTGCCAGGCTGCCTGGGCACGCAGGCGTGCCGACCTGGGGGCTCGACCTCACCCTGGCAGGGCATGCAGGCTCCAGTCTGCTCCATCCAAAGCAGCTTCCTGGGGCCAGGGAAGGCGCTGGGGCTCGGCCACGGAAAACGGACGGAGTGGGCTGGTATTGCCCTGCCTGACTATTTTAGGAACTCCCTCTTTCCCTTTGACTGCGGTGGAGAGAGCAAGGCTCCCACCTCCAAAAGCAGCAGCTCTCCAAACTGCTGAATGGAGAGGCTCCTTCAGAGCTCAAAAGGGACTAGCCAGCCAGCCAGCAGGGATTTACTCCCATTTGACAAATGGGACGACGGAAAAGGATGCCACAGGAAATAGTGAGCCCATGCACACGTGCATGCTTGCACACATGGGTGGGGGCACACCCACAGCAAACTCTACAGCTCCCTGAGACCCTCCAGTGGGGCTCCAGGCTTCAGGTGAGGAGAATCTGTTTTTTTCCAGCCCAAAGCCAAAGTCTCACTAAGTGAGCATGGAGTGCACGCAGCATGCCTGTGAGCACGGGGCACGCACACACACTAATGCAGGGTTCCATCAGTGGATCCCCCAAGGCTGAGGAAGAAGGCTGCGGCCCTCTCTGCCCCTCTCCCTGGACCCTGGCACACGTGCTGAGCTGGGACGGGCTGTACAGGAGAGGACATGGGATGAGCAAGCCCCTTGGTGGGCTCCATCTACTGACTGGTGAGGGCCCTAGGTCTTGGGAAAAGGAAGCTCCCAGTCTTGGCCTCCCAGGGCTTCCTAGAAACCCTGTGCAGGGAGCCACTGGGAGGGGGGCCGTGCAAACAAGACGCTGGCACCTGAGAGCTGGGGCCTCCTCGCTCCCCAGTCCTGGCACCCCACCATCCCTGCCCAATGCTGGGCCCAGAGAGGGGAGCACATACGTTTGCTGATCTTGGAGGCTATGAATGCAGGAGTCTCCCCAAAGTCATTTGGGGTGTCCACCTCTGCCCCAAACACAATGAGGGCCTTGACCAGCTCCACGCTGTCTTTCTGTTGGGGATGGAGGTGGGGAGAAATACACAACAGCTCAGGAAAACGAAGAGAAAAGGGACCCCAGCCTCTTCCACCCTACCCACCAACTCGGTGGGCCTCTTGCTGGTCCTCAGCATGGGAAAGGACACTGGGATCTTTGACCCCTGACCCCACTGATCTGATGTTCCAAAGTATGCACTCTGAAGGCTGGTGTCCTGACAAGCAGGCTTAGTGTCCCCAGGTGAGGGTCTCGGAACCCAGGCAGAAACTGGCAGTCACTCACTCAGCCTCCAGCCTCACCAGCTCCTCCTCACAGGAAGCAATACATCTATGGCCCCCAACCCAGGAACCTTGGGGACACTGAGGCGTCAGCTGCTGATTGCAAGGAAAGGGAAGGCTGTTTGCCCATCCGGCCCAGGGTGCCGGTTCTGAGGGGGTAACACAGCGCACGTCTTACCCCACCCCCCGACGGCAACTTCCAAGGGCGGCCTCCCTGCACAGAGCACTGTGCAGTCACACCTGGGGGGCTGGGCGGGGTGCAGCAGGGCTCAGTGTCCCAGCGCCAGCCGAAGCTGGGAGGCCAGAGCTCTGGTCCTATTACCCGCTCTTCTCAGGGCCCCGCCTCCTTGCCTAGAGGATGAAGAGGTGTGTGCAGAAGGCAGTTAGTTGTTCAAACAGTTGTTTGCGCACCACCAGGGTCTGCCTGGGCACAGGTGAGTATGTGCGCTTTAAACCTCAGTGACGTGGCTCTTTTTGAGTTACTTTTCCCTTGTGGCATGGGAGTGGCCACGTCACAGCAGTGATATGACATTCCCTTCAAAACAAACTCAAGTAAACCTGAAAGCCAGCTGACGCCCAGAAACGGTTCAGCGCCCTGTCGTAAAAGTGGTTCCTGAGGGCCGGCACCCGAGAGACGGCCCGCGGGAGCTGAGCGGTGGGAAGTGGGGAAGCCCATCAGCCGTTCTCCAAGCGACATCTGTGGACCCCGTGAACGTGGGAGACCCTTTTTGAAGGTCTGGGAGGATAAGACCGGTCTCACAGAAAATGCCAAGATGTCTGCCTTTGCCCTGCACCGACTTTCACACCGATGGTGTAAAGACACGGCGGGTACAACGGGGGCGCCCTAGCATGCAGTCACGGTCAAAACACATTAACCAGCCAGCCTGCTCCGCCTCAGAACGCCTGGTGCAGCAGCGAGGGTCGCTCCGGTTGGCTGTGACCCCGTGTTCCCCATCCTGCAATGGGGTGCGGTGCGGGTGAGATCTCCCTGCGGCCCACCTGTGCAGGACAGGCCTGGGGAAGCACCTCTGAGCCCGTGTGAGCTGGAGCCCAACTAGCTGCTGGTTCGCACAGGACACCGTGTTTCCTTGAGAAGAATGACAACAGGCACGCTACCACGGTTCAGCCTTGGGGACAGAGGAGGCATTTTCTCAAAAATGGAAGCAGCGAGCCCATCACTTCAAGAAAGACCCCTGGCCATATTCGGTGCCAACGGTAAAACGTGAGCTCCCGAACAAATACCGGCCTTCCAGAAAACCTGTGTGCACCAGGACGTGCTCGGCAGATGGACGGTGTCCTGCAGTTTACAGGCTTTTCTGATGAGCGTGACGGTGATGTTTACAAATGTGAGTTTTTCACCACGAAAGGGGCCGATGTATTTGGAAACTACGCACACTCAGGGAACTGCTATTTCCCAGGGGGGACACAGACCGTGCGTGGGTAAAAGGCCTGTGCGACGGGCAGGAGGTGCCTGTGGACATTCCTGAGTGAAAAGTGCGGGGAGACGGCCTCAGGGTGCCCGCTGCGCCCAACCTGTCAGCAGCTACCCTGTCAAGTTTTGGTGCACCATCAAAAAATACCCACAAGAATCTGAAAAGTTGTGACTACATATTTTTCCCAACGACATTTCTCTGAGGACAGATTTTCTTCGTATTCTTCAACATACCCGACAACACACCGCAACAGGAAGAATGCAGCCGGAGACGGGAGGCTTCATGCCCTCTCTAAAGCCAGGCATTGAAGAGACTCACAAAAACATGAAATAATGCTGTCTCTGCTCAGTCAATTACTTTTGTTTAGGAAAAAAAAGTTGTTTTTCATAAAAATATTACTTATGGTAGTATGTGATGGGCAAATTACGGTCATATGTTAATGAATCTTTTCATTATTAATATCAAAAGACTCATAGTTAATGAGTCTTTTGAAAACCTCTGATCTTTAATTTCTTACATGAAAAACATAGACAGCTGAAATTCATATAAAAAAGTCTCTGGGATCCTGAGTAATCTTTAAGGGCACAAAGGGACCAAAGAGACCAAGACGTTTAAGAACCGCTGAACGGGACCATCCAAGGGCCCACTCGGCCCCGAAAACGGCCAGGGTTTTATTTGCAGTTTCGGCCTCTCAAGCAATACTACCCTACGGTCACCACCTTTGGGCGTAAAACAGGACGTCTCTGAATTTGTCCTAAATGGACTTGTCCCTGGCTCTCTCCCCGTCCGTCCCTCCAAGACCCACGACAGGCTCCTGCGCGCTGGCACTGCTGCCGTGGCACACACGCCCAGAGACACGTGTCTGTGACACAGCAGTCACGATCCCGTCCCACACGCGTGTGGTCACCCTGCGACTGTCGGAGCAGACTGCAGGGCCTTCGCGGGCAGGAACCCTGCTCTGCAACAAACCACCAGCCACTGAGGGCCACCCAGGTGTGGGAGCAGGCCCCGCCCTCCAGGAGATGAGGGGATGACAGTGACACGCAGAGGGACGCTGTTCCCTAAGGACAAAGGGGAGGGGGACCAACACCCGCGGGGTGCTCGCTCCACGCTGGCCACCACACGTCACTCAGACGTCCCTCCTGGCTACCAAGGGTCCACCACTGACTCCTCTCGACCATTCTGCCAGGTGGGTGCTGACACCTCCATTCCCCAGGTGAGGAGGCACCGAGGCTGACGGAGGTGACACCAGTTGCCTGAAGTGACAGTCAGTACCAGAGCCGGACCTTCCCCCTCATATCTCGCATCACACTGGCAAGCAGGGAGGGAAGAGATGTGTGCCGGCGTCCCCCCCGCCGCGGGCTCACCGACATAGCCAAGTGCAGCGGCGTGTTGCCGCCCTCGCCGCGGGCATCGGCGTGGGCCCCGTGGGTCAGCAGCACCATGACGCAGTCGAAGCGGCTGCGCATCACCGCCACGTGCAGGGCCGTGTTGCCCGCGGAGCTGGTGCTGTTCACGTCGCAGCCTCGTTTCAGCAGCAGGCGGGCCATCTGTGGGGGATAGGGTCCCCGCCCGTCAGTGGGGCACTGCCACTTCCTCCCTCAGAGGGACGTTCCAACAACGGAAGGGGCCCAGGCGGCAGGCCCCAGTTCTGCGGGTGGCTGTGGACCTGGCTCCCACACCATCAGCACCCCAGGACTAGGGGACAAGAACCTGAAAATGTGCCGACTGCTTTAAGGGACTGCCGAGGCCCTCTGGAGCTCACAGGGCCCCATGCCTCCCTGCAAAGGTCCCTCTGGGCCCTGTCCCTGAACAGCCCACTCCTTGTCACCTCCTCTGGGACCCTGCAAAGGTAGGGCCCCTCCTTGGGACTTGGCAACACACATTCCTGCTCTCCAGCATCCCTGAGGAGGGGAGTCTGGACATCGGAGCCCGAGATGCTGGAGCAGCCCCACTTTCTCCCAGCTGTCTGAGCTTGGATGGGTCACTGCCCCTCTGCACCTCAGCTTTCTCTGCTGTAAAATGGGAATGCAGGTCCCTACCTCACCGAAGGGGTGACAGTAAGTGACAAAACATACAGAAAAGGGCCTGACTGGGTGACTAGCTCCTGGCATCAAGACGGTGCCCTGCAGGGGCTGGCATGTCCGCCTCCTGGACTGTCACAGTTAGGAGCAGGTTGTGCCCTCTGAGGCTGTCTGAGCTGTGCCCCCAGAGATGAGACACCAGAGCCCTCCCTCCTCCCGGGGGAAGGGGCAGGGCTTGGGAGGCCTCAGAAAAGACGCCGCTGAGGCCAGCACCAGCGTCGCCATCAACTGCCGCCTCTGTGCACGAGGCACTTGACGATTTATAAGGAATTTTCTCCCGCGCTACCCTGACGACCTCACACCTCCAGAGGCCGCCATTAGACACCCAATTCACACAGGAGAAAACCACAGAGGGCACACTGTCACTGCGCCAGTGAGCGGCAGAGCAATGCCAGGATGTCATCTCTCCTTGGGCTTGTCTGCCTGGGGCCCACTGTGAGAGCAACCCCCCAGTGCCATCCTCAGGGTCCCCTCAGGGACCTCCTTCCTCAGGGACCTGCCCCCTGCCCACCACCGCCCCCGACTCCGCCTACCTCTGCGTTCTTGGCCCAGTGGAGGGGGCTGGCTCCATAGCGTGGGTCTTTGCTATGCACCTGGCTGCTGTCCATGTTGATGATCATTTCAGCACACCTGGGGGGAGAGGAGCCCAGGGTAGTGAGGAAGGCCAGAGGAAGCCTGGAGCCAGGAGAGGTCATGACTGAGGGCTTCATCCACTAATTAGGGAGAGTTCCTGCAAATAAAGTTGCAATGAAGCCAACAGTGTGAATACCATGGTATGTCTAGGGCATCATGAGCCTCTCAAGGCACAGCTCAAGCCCCTTCCTCCAGGAAGCCTTCCCTGATGACTCCAATCAGCAATGATCACTCTCACTGGTGCTGGCTTTAGAGTCCAATGGGCTTGAGGTCAAGCCCCAGCTTCCTCATTGGTGACCTCTGGAAAGTAACCTAGTCCAACTGCAACATGGAGACTGTCCTAAGAGGACTGGGTGGGAATTAAAGGAGACCAGGTATTCCAGCATCTGGTTCTGGGCCTGGCCCTCCATGGCCCGACCCCCTGAAAGCAGGAGCTCGAACAGAAGGCCACCGCATACTGCAGCCCTACTCACAGTGGCCACAGGGTAGAAGTAACCCAGGTGTCCACTGACGGATGACTAGAAAAGCAAAACGTGGTACCACCAGCAGAAGATTATTTTGCCTTAAAAAGGGAGGCAATTCCGATCCGTGCTCCGACACCACTGGACCTTGAAGACATCAAGCTAAATGAACCAGGGTCCTGGAGGGTCAGCAGACAGCAGAGGGGCTCCCAGGTGGGAGCTAGGACCGAAGCGCCCTTGGCAGCACCAGTGTCCATGATTCTGAGTCCAGCTGCACTGGCTGCCACACGGAGGCAGGAGCGGGGGCGGCCCTGCCCAGATCTGAGGAGCACAGCTGTGTGCACAGCAATAGGACACGACTGGTGTCATCCTGCAAGGACGCTCTGTGACCTGAGCCAACCCACGGGGAGGCCTGGGAACGGCAGGGACGGGGCATGGCTGCAGGCATCTGAACAGGGGCAACCTGGAAAACACCGGGTCGTGGAAGAGCCATGGACCGAGCAGGTGCCTGGAACCATAGGGCAGCTGAAGCTCAGCAGGAGCAGGGCCACCACGCCAGCTGTAGAGGAGAGCATGGCCAGCACTGTGTCCACTCGGGTCATGCCCTGCCACCAGGGGACCTGACTGCTGGGGGTGAGAGCACTGGTACTGTCCCCAGCCACTTGGTCAAGTCTTTCTTAAAATCCCGGCTCATCCTGGCTGTGTGAGAGAGAGTAAAGGAAAGGAGGGTTTGTCCAAGCTCGGACCAGACCTTCAAGGGGACAGCAACGCCCCAGGGGCCAGCCAGGTCCCTAGAGGAAGGACAAAACCTAAGGGAGGGCGAGTGCCTGCCCCCGACCTGAGTGTGGCCTCTCCGTGCACTCAGCCCTGGAAGGCCCGGGGTGACTCCGTGTCTCTTGTCCAGGGGTTGTTCTCTTCTCCGGCTCTGCGAGGCCAGCACTTAGCACAGTACCTGGGACTGAGGGGCTGCCTGGCCCATTCCTTCATTCATTCATCCGTTCATTCCGGATACTGTACCTGCTAGGTCATATTGAGAGAGCTACCTCTTCTATCCGCTCCCCCATACCCGTCTCGCACACACACACATACACATACACCGCGCGGAAAAGAATTTTCCTGAGACCAGGGTTCCCCAGGTCTGGGAGGAGGAAAGAAACGAGAGAGGGTTCTGGAGCTCCCTAAGAGAGGGGCCTGGGACCTGCATCCCCCACAGGGCCACCAACCAGGAAGGGCAAATTCATCTAGGCAGATGGGGCCTGAGCCCCCCCGACAACGCTTCCTGGGTTTGGGTCACCCAAAGCAGCAGCGAGCAGGGCGGCACGACAGGGTTCAGACCAGGCTGGTGGGCTCAGGGGGAAGAGGATCCAGGTCAGGGGTCCCTCTGAGTCTTGGGGTTGTATGAGATTCTGGCACGAGACTGCCACCTGGGGAAGCTGGAAAGGGGGGCTGCAGGGAAGATTAGGATGGCTCCTCTCCGGTTTGGGAGAGGCAGGTTTACGGTAAGAAATGACTGTGTGTTACTCTCTACAGAGTGCAGTTCAGGGACCGAGAGTCACATCCCCACACATTTCTGTGCCAGGTCAGCCTTTGGCGCCAGAATCTGATGTGCACTCAGTGAGCCTGCAGAGGTCACTGCTCAGGACAGGCAAGGGAGAGCTGAGGCCCACGTCCTGTGGGGGGCGGGGTGAGGGGCGAGGGGCGAGTGGGGACCGAGGGCTCACCCCTTGTGGGAGAACTTCATGGCCATGTGGATGGGGTAGCCGCCGGGCCCCATGATGTTGCAGCGGGCGTTGTATAGCAGCAGCACGTGGACCATCTCCTGCTTCCCCATCTGGCAGGCCAGGTGCAGCGGGGTCAGCCCTTGCTTGTTCGCCTGGTTCAGGCCGGCCGACGCGTTCTTCCCTAGGAGCTGCCAGCGCAACAGCAGGTGAGCTGGGGCCCACCACGGGCAGCCCCTGCCCGCCCCGCCCCTGGCACCCCCGGTGGCTGTGTCTCTCGGGGTGCTGAGGGAAGGGCAACTGGACTCCATGAGAACAAGGGAAGCAACAGAGAAGGGAGGCCTGGGAGGCAAAAAGGGAGCTGACTGAGCCCGTGGTGGCTGAGCTGTGGGTCTGGCAAGACTGCAGGACAGTTTCTGAAAAAAGAAACTGAAAACGAGGCTACCTCTAGGGGTGGGCACTGGGGGTCTGGGAGGGAGGGGCAGTGTTTCTTGCTTTTCTACCATATATCCTTCTGTCCTGCTTGAATATTTTTTGGTACGTGCAGATAGTATCTCTTCAATTAAAAAATTACCAGCGTTAAAAAGCAAGTCGAGAGGCTTTTATTTCCTCACTTACAGCTCAGTGCTGTCTCCCTGAGGTTTATTATGACCCCGTAGGAGTAGCTGGGCATGTCAGCGGCCTGAGGACACAGCAGTGTGGCCGGACTCATGACTCTGTGGCCCTCCCTGGGCAAACTCAACATCATGGAGCCTGTTTCTTTAGCAAGGATGGCAGGCTGTGACGCCCACCCCCAGAGGGTGTTCTGAGAACGAACTGGAACACACGCAACACTCAGGACAGGGCCAGGCAGGAGACAAGCACGTGATATGGGACAGGCGCAGCTGCACGTGACTGCTGATGGATGCACTTGGCCTTGGCCCTGAGGCAGGATGTGTGGCCTGTGCAGGGCACTGGGTGGTCCTCAGTGAGGGTGGAGCTCGGCAGCAGCCATCACCACATACGAATCCCTATTTTCTGCAATAACATAGTTCCATTCTGATGCCAAGGCAGAGACAAGGATATAACCTTTGGAAGAATCTTCTAATTCTAGGCAATAAAATACTGTCCCGTATTCTGTTTTTCCTATTCATAAAGTAGCCTTTCGAGAACATCACTATGTTTACTCACTCAAAAGGCTGATTTTTATTTTGCTGCCCAGAGAATCAAAGACCGGACGGGGCACCTCTGGTGCAAACACCCAGAGGAGCCAGGTGGGGTTCTATCTTATTGGCGTGCCCACGAGGAGTTAAGCGTGGCCCCTGAGACCACAAACGCCTCCACTCAGGGGCCCAACTCACAGGAGGTTCTCCGGGAGAGCTGAACTAAACTCACCAGCTGGACTGGGCCTTGCGTCTGTTTGCCAGGTTGGAGGCCTCTCCCAGGGTTGAGAGAGCAAACGTGTCTCCTTGACAAGCATGGGGAGGGAAGAGCGGGGTGGGGCAGCACCCTCCACAGAGGAGCTCAAGCCTTAAGGACCAAGGAGGGACGGTGAGAGGCCTAGAGTGTCAAGTGATCCCAAAGACAGCCGTGGGCACAGAGAGGTGTCGCTGGTCCTGGTTGCCCTGCCCCACCCCGCTCACCTGCAGCACCTGGGCACTGTCACCCTGGACAGCGTAATGGAAGGCAGTCTCCCCGTTGCTGTCGGTGATGTCCATCTGGGCCCGGCAGTGCTGCACCAGTTCCACCAGGATCTCTGCATCGCCCTTGCGGCAGGCCAGGTGCAGGGGCGTGCAGCCCTCCTCGTTCTCCCTGTTGTTGGCACAGCTGCGGGGTGGGGAGCAAGCAGGTGAGTGGGCAGGGCACCGAGAAGCCCGAGTGCAGGAGAGGGACGTGGGCTGGGAGCTGCAGGAGAGGGACGTCGGCTGGTTCACACTTAGCGCTGAGTCGCGCTGTATTTGTGTCTTGTGTGACTTGCATCTGTTGTTCTTTGTTCCAGGGGCACACCCATAGGGGGACATGCCCCGGGGCCACACCAGCCTGGGTGGGCAGTGGAGCAGCACAGAAAGGGTCACAGACGGCAGAAATCTCACTGACGTTGGGCAACTCACTTAACCTTTCTGGGCTTCAATGACTTTATCTAGTAAAAATGAGAACAATCCCTGCCACGCCTGCCCTGGGAGGGGACAGACTGTCTGGAGACAAAAGGCCAGGATGTCCGAGAACAGACCCCTCAGCTGGAAAGGGCAGCCAGGATCTGGGAGGAACACCAAAGGAGGTGTGGCCACCTCAGGACAGGGCTGGGACCAGCATGGACCTTCACCAGGGCGCCCACTGCTGCAGTGCTGGCTGGGTGGACATCTGAGAGCACGCGTCCCAGGTCCCAGAGGGGCAAGCAGACCTCCAGAAGGGTCCCCAGGGGTCTGAAGCCTCTTCAGGCCGCTCCAGCTGAGCGACCTGGCACCCATCGCATGGCTCTCACTGGGACGCAGTACTCCACGGGGGTACTGGGAGGTTCAAGTTCATGGTGCGTGTAAAACAGCTACCAAGGGTCTAGTGCCTGGTAGGCACTCCAGCAAGGTTTTCCCTTCGGCTTTAGTCAGCACCCCTATGGATGGTCAACATCATAACCCAGAGGCAGTACTGCCCCTCTGTAGGACAAACATTCTGGGCAACCTTTGAGTTCACAGAGGGGAACTGAGGCAGGACAGATTCCCTAAGGCCCTGCCCTGTGACACACACTATCCCAAGGGTCCTGTCCCCCTGCCCCACCCGGCAAGGTCCCTGCCCACCTGATGACGCGGCTGTGGTGGAAGCACTCTCGGATACCCAACTCCACCGCCAAGTGGGCCACTGACCAGCTGGGGTGGCTGCGGATGAGGTCAGTCAGCTGCTGTAGGACCTCCACCTGTAGGACGTGGACGGAGCTCTCGTAGAAGGGGGGCAGCTGGGACGAAAACTGATGGAAGTGCTCGAGGGCGTCGGCCTCCGTCTCCAGCTGGAAGAGTCTGAGGACCCAGGACCAAGGAGGGAGGCAGAAATGAGCCACGAGGGACCGTGGCCCAACCTCTGCTGGCGTCAGGAGCTTCGGGTCCCTACAGCGAGGACACTGCCCCACTCCACCAGATGCCCCTCCCCCCCCCCACATGCCCTTAAATGGAGTTGGAACTTTCTTTTTATTTGAAAAGATTTCCCTTTTTAAAATTATATATCATCTTGTGGTGCTTTTAGATTTTATTTTACCCAAGCCATGTCATGTACACTTTCTAATTTGACTGTCACATCTGAGATCGCCGGCCTCATTTCCCAGCCCCTTGCACATGGCAGGAAGTAAATGTGTTGTTTAACCTAAATGCCCAGCAACAGAATATTGTGTGAATTGTGGTGCATCTGTGGCGGGATATTATGCAGCCACAAAAGTGAGACATTAAAGAACAAGGAGCCCTGAGTGGTGTGGCTCAGCTGGTTGGGCAAACTGTCCCACAAAGCAAAAGGTCCCTGGTTTGATTCCTGGTCAGGGCACATGCCTGGGGTTGTGGGTCCGGTCCCCAGTCAGGGTGCGTACAAGAGAAAACCGATCAATGTTTCTCTCACATCAAGGTTTCCCTCCCTCTTTCTCTCTCCCCACCCCTCTCTCTAAAAATAAATAAATTTTTAAAAATTTTAAAGAAGAAATACATTTCATTTAAAAACAAGGAAAACTGCTCTGACTGATGTAGCTCAGTGGATTGAGCGTGGGCTGCAAACCAAAGGGTCACTGGTTTGATTCCCAGTTGGAGCACATGCCTGGGATGCAAGTTGGGTCCCCAGTGGTGGGGGTACATGAGGAGCAACCACACACTGATGTTTTTCTCCCTCTCTTTCTCCCTCCGTTCCCCTCTCTCTAAAAATAAATACATAAAGTCTTTTAAAAAATAAAAATAAAAACAGGGAAAAGTTATTTTGTAATGTTACATCTCAGAGCAGGATACAAGTTTTGTATGATACGTGATCTAAACTGTGCTTCTGAGAAGGTCTGAAAGGAAACGCGTGGAAGTGCACAGCAGCATAACAATCTGCATGCCGTTCTTCACCCACGTCTGTAGGTTCCAGACCTCCTACGAGAGGCTCGTACTGTCTCTGTGGTCAGGAAAAGACGTTCTGTCCGCTGCTGAGGCAGAGCTGGAGTCCAGGGCCTGCAGGTGCTGCTATGTGAAGGTGGAGCCGCTCCGTCCCCTCGCAGGGACAGCCCCCCCCAGAATCAGCAGCCCACAGGAGCCTGTCCCGCCCACCCCACAGAGGTGCTGCGAGGAGCAGACGGTAACGTACAAGCACTTCAATAGCCGAAAAAGTCACACGACGGCTACCTGAAGTTCTGCCCAGGGCTTTCAGCACATCGGCTTTCTCCCTCCCACCTCCAAAAACCCCGTAGCCAGCCGGCGGGGATCTAGCAGTGGCCAGGGGTGCTGGCTGGACAGGGCCAGCCGGCGCTTCCCCAGAGAGAGCCATCGTGTAGCAAGTATCCACTGATATCCGCCTGCCCTGCGCACGACACTGTCCACATGGAGGGCTGAGTGAGTGAGCAAAGCAGACAGCAGGCCCTGCCCTCCGGGAGTCCAAGTTCCTGTGGTGGAGGTCGGCAAAATGCATGAGGGAAAAATGAAAATGAGGACGTCGGTGAAACAGACTATCTGGCAAGAAGCGCAACAGAAAAACCAAGTAGGAAAGGGGGCCGTTCTTCACTGTCCTCAGCTGGTTCTGCTTCATCTCACCAACCTCTCCACATCGAGTGTTGCAGCGACGGCAGAGAGAATGGCTGGAGAGAACTGGTCCCAGGATCTGGCATCGCTGAGGCATGCATGACCTTGACAAGGGCACCTTTGATGGAGTGTGGGAACCAAAGCCTGATTAGAATGGGTTTCGGAAAGAAGGGGATGTGAGGAATTGGAGACAGCAAATACAGACGAGGCGGAGTTTCCCGTAGTGGGGCAAACAAAGGCAGCTAATGGGGAACGTGTAATTTGGCTTTCGAATGCCGACGGGATGACCCAAAAGAACATGGGGTCCCTCTGAAGACTTCCACTTCCATCAATGGCAGACTGGGTAATGTGAACCAGGTCACCGGCTAGAGATAACCGGAAATGCTGGACAGAACAGAGAAAGCATCTGTGTGTGGCACTGGACACCCGGCCGGCCAGACAGTGATGAACAGCCAGACTGGAAGGGATTATGGAAATGCAGGAAGTGAGCCTGATGTTCAGGCTGCCGTTACTCGAGAGGCTGGAGGGATATGCATAGCGTGAGCAACCTCACAGGCTCAGGGGACAGGGACTGGGGGCCAGGGGTCTGCAAGGAGAGAGCCCTGATGACCACCCGTCCTGTGGGCAGGGATCCGGAAAGTCTTCACATGAGGGATTAAGGGTGGGCCACAAGTAAGCAGAGACCCTCACGAACTGTGGCTCAGCCTCCAATAATTTCACTTCTAGAAAGTGGACTGAGGCTAACCCATGTGAGTCTGCTCCCCAGTACCTGGGAGAAGCAAACACGACGGAAGCATCGACTAGGCTTCAGATGATTTCTACAAGCTCTGCCACAAACCGGAAGTCAGGCACATACTCGAGACCCGCCAGGCCCGTGAGGAGCTAGGCCAGTCCGAAGGAGGACCAGCAGAAACAGGCCTATGGGAGCAACCGCAAATGTTACAGCCCTCTGACACAGGCTTCAAAGTAACTGCAGTGATGCTCTAGAGGGTAAAACAGCAGATTTGCAATTTTGACAAAGAATGTTAAACTATAAAAAAAAATAGCCAAGTGGAAATTATAGAATTAAAAAACACAGTTGTCGAAATGAAGAAAATGGCTAGGTATAATAGTGAACTAGGCAATGCTGAAGAGTGAACAGGAACTAGGTCAGAAAAGAGTAGACAAAATAAAGCTCGAAGAGACAAAGGCCGGGAAAACACAGGAAGGCAGATAAGAGACACAGCATACACAACCAAAAGGTCTAGCATACATGTAAGTACAGACACAAAAACAGAACAGAAAAAGGACTGGACAGAAGCCACCTGTGAAGAGTTAATAATGTGAACTTCCCAAAACTGATGACAAACATTGAGTTAAAATAACTTCTGAGCCCTCCTCCACCAAAAAGAAGAGAAGAGGACGCGGAGGAAAGAAATCCACACTGAAGGACCTTGTAGAGGTTCTAAGACATGGCCCAGAATTCTCTGATACCCCTCCCGTTAGGGGGGATGTACAGCCCCTTACTCTTTACTCCGGCTCCGTAACTGCTTTCCCAACAGAATATGACAGCAGTGATGCTGTCCTCATTTCTGGACCAAGGCCTTAAGGGACTGGAAGCTTCTACCCCTTTTCTCTTGGGACCCAGCCATCATGCCACAGGGAAGCTGAAGCACCCATGGAAATGGCGGTTGGTCCTGGACCTCTGGCCCTGGATGAACTCCCAGCCAACAGCCAGCACCAACTTGCCCGGTGTGAGCGAGTCACGGAAGAGTAGATCTTGCAGTCCGGCTACACCAGCTAATGCCACATGGAACAGCACCGAGCCGTTCCCACTGAGCTCCACGCAAACCACAGATCTGTGAGCCACATACCTGACACCGTTCTCCACCATCAAGCGTGGGGGTGGTTGCTGCACAGCTGCACAGCTGCACAGCACTCACACACAGGGGCACGCACTGGGGCACAGGTCATAACAGCAGGAACTGACACACGTGCCCTGTTGCAGCTGCTGAGAACACAATCCAAAGAGAAAACATGAACAATAGCAGCGGGGAAAAGATCACTTTCAGAGGACAACGATTTACATGACCGCTGGCTTGTCAACAACAGAAGCCAGAGATGATGGACTCACATCCTTAAGAAGCTAATAAATAAATAAATAAATAAATAAATAAATAAAATAAATACCAAAGAGAATTCTATACCCAGCAAAAAAGCCCTACAAGTATGAAGCTGAAATGAAAACACTTCGCTAGTCAAAAAGACAGGGGCAGGGAGACTGACCATCACCAGCAGACCTAAACAAACGAAAACAGAAAAGCACTTCCATCCAGCAGAAGGGACTGAGCCCCAGATGGGGGACCAAAGATAAAGATGCAGGGAAACAGGAAGTGCCATGAACACAGTAAATACGTGGACAAACCTGAATGAACATGGACAGCGTAATGTCTTCCTGGGCTTAAAATAAAAGTATTAACAAAAACAGTACATGGCATAGAAGCCTGGAGGGGCACAAACGCAGTTCGAGGGTTCGAAGACCTGCTTACGGTTCTGGCAGACTCGAGAGTACCAATTTCCCTTCAGCAAGGGCAAGGATGTGTGCTTCAATCTCTGGAGTTCTATCGAGAGCTGTGGAGGGTTTCAGATTGTGCCCTAGTTGCGAACGGACAAGCTGGCCGACACAGTTTCATGGATGCTGGCAGGAGACACAAGATTCCTGGACCAAAGACAAAGGGCGACTTAGGGCTCACGGCAACAGCAGCGGCCAGAGTGTCGGCCTCGGTGCCAGTTCCCTGGGATCCAGTTCCCACAGGGTGACATGAAGAGGGTCAGGTGATACCCGCTCATGTTGCATTAGAAGAGAGAAACCCTGAATGCAGGGAACTTGAATCTTTTATAATTGTCAATAAGCAAATCTGTTTAAGCTCTGCTCTGGAGGAAGACACAGGAGAGAAAGCAGACCCACTGTCTGCTCTGGAGACTCCACCTACGTCTTCCAAAACTGTTCATATGCAAACAACCTTGTACAGAGAGCCTGGGGTGAAAGTAGTGGGCACCTGCCAGCCAGATGCACAGAGCCATGAAAGACCCACAGAGAACTGTCCCCCAACAGGTACCACTAACAGATGCCGATAGAGTGCACAGACTTCCAAGCTAACACAGAGAGAAAAGGAAATAATGACAAAACACTCAGTCGTGAATTGCAAAAGCATTATGGTAAGTGAAAAAGAAAGTTAAACTCCCAAGACCACAGTACGATTAAATGTGGTAAAGGTACAACTACAGCGACAGGAAGAAGATCGGTGTCTGCCAGGGACTGTGGTCGGTGCAGGGGACTTGTTACTGTGAAGGAGCAGGAAGGCATTTGGGGAACAGAAACGCTCCACGTCTCCAATGTGGTGATGGCTACATGGGGGTGCACTCACTGGACAGTGCACTTCACGTTGGTAAACTGTGGGTTTTTGTAAATTGTCTCTCAATACAGTTAATTAAACAAACAAAAATAAATGAAAAGACAAAAAAGGAATAAAGAAAATAAAATAGATGGAACAAAAAAACAGTTAGATGGTAGATTTAAACTCAAATATAGCAGAATTAGATTAAGTGAAAATAGATCGAATGTTCCAAATAAGAGTAACAGACAGGGTTAACCGAAAGAAGCTGCACATCTTTCCAAGATTAAAAACAAAAGGAAATGCATTATACAAATACTAACCAAAAGAAAGCCAGTGAAGCCATGTGAGTATTAGACAAAGTAAGGTTTGAGGTAAAAAGCATTACTGGAAACAAAGAGACAGTTCATAACAGTAACTGTTTCAATTCACTAGGAAAATTTGACAGTTATAAATTAATATATACCTGATAATAAAACTCCAAAATACAGTTCAACTTGACAGAATTAAGAGAATCAGATAAATCCACAGTCACACTCAGATAGTTTACTGTCCTCTACTGCTTACATGAAACAACAAAAAAAAGCCCTACTGGATGTGGAACAATTAGTAAACTTGACCTGTAGACATATAAAAACCCATTATTCCAGGACTTCCAGCCAAGATGGAGGCATACGTAGACACACTGTGCCTCCTCACACAACCAAAAGAAGACAACAACAAATTTAAAAACAGAAAATAACCAGAACTGACAGAAAATCAAAATGTATGGAAGTCCAACAACCAAGGAGTTAAAGAAGAAACACTCATCCACACAGGTAGGAGGGGCGGAGGCAGGCAGTCAGGCAGAGAGGACTCATGGCAAGGCGGCGGCTGGAGGACAAGAGTGGGCATGGCAACGGTTGGTCAGCGGGCAGTCCCACATTTGCATCTGGAGAAACTGGTAGTAACAACTGAGGTTCGAGACAGACCACGCAACCCAGGGCTCCAGCTCAGGGAAATAAAGCCTCAAAACCTCTGACTGAAAACACCTGTGGGTGTTTCGATGGCATGAGAAACTCCCAGCCTCACAGGAGAGCTTGTTGGAGAGACCCACAGAGTCCTAGAACATACTCAAACCCACCCACCAGGAATCAGCACCAGAAGGGGCCAATTTGCTTGTGGGTAGTAAAGAAAGTGACTGAAAGCCAGCGGAGAGCTGAGTTAAGTGGCACTATTCCCTCTCAGACCCCACGCACAGCGTCACAACACAGTGATGTGTTGCCCCGCCCTGGCGAATACCTAAGGCTCCGCCCCTTACTACACAGAAGGCTTGAGACCAAAAAAAAAAAAAAAAAGGCCCAAATGAAAGAACAGAACAAAGCTCCAGAAAAAATACAACTAAGCGATGAAGACATAGCCAACCTATCAGATGCACAGTTCAAAACACTGGTAATCAGGATGCTCACAGACTTGGTTGAATTTGGTCGCAAATTAGACGAACAAATGAAGGATACAATAAGGGAAATGAAGGAAAATGTACAGGGAACCAACAGTGATGGGAAGGAAACTGGGACTCAAATCAATGGTTTGGACCAGAAGAAAGAAATAAACATTCAACCAGAACAGAATGAAGAAACAGGAAATCAGAAAAATGAGGAGCGGCTTAGGAAGCTCTGGGACAACTTTAAACATTCCAACATCTGAATCATAGGGGTGCCAGAAGGAGAAGGGGAAGAGCAAGAAATTGAAAACTTATTTGAACAAATAATGAAGGAGAACTTCCCCAATCTGGCAAAGGAAATAGACTTCCAAGAAGTCCAGGAAGCTCAGAGAGTCCCAAAGAAGTTGGACCCAAGGAGGAACACACCAAGGCACATCATAATTACATTACCCAAGATTAAAGATCAGGAGAGAATCTTAAAAGCAACAACAGAAAAGGTGACAGTTACCTACAAAGGAGTTACCATAAGACTATCAGCTGATTTCTCAAAAGAAACCTTACAGGCAAGAAGGGGCTGGAAAGAAGTATTCAAAGTCATGAAAGGCAAAGGCCTACATCCAAGATGACTCTATCCAGCAAAGCTCTCATTTAGAATGGAAGGGCAGATGAAGTGCTTCCCAGATAAGGTCAAGTTCAAGGAGTTCATCATCACCAAGCCCTTATTATATGAAATGTTAAAGGGACTTATCTAAGAAAAAGAAGATAAAAAATATAAACAGTAAAATGACAACAAACTCACAGTTTTGTTGAACAACTGAACCTAAAACAAAAACAAAACAAAGCAAACAACTAGAACAGAAACAGAATCACAGAAATGGAGATCACATGGAGGGTTATCATCAGGGGAGTGGGTGGGGAGAAAGCGGGAAAAGGTACAGGGAATAAGAAGCATAAATGGTAGGTAGAAGATACATAAGGGAAGGTTAAGAACAGTATAGGAAATGTAGAAGCCAAAGAACTCATATATATGACCCATGGATATGAACTAAAGAGGAGGTGTGTGGGGGGAAGTGGTGTGCAGGGCAGAGTGGGGGGGTAGATGGGACAACTGTAATAGCATAATCAATAAAATATATTTTTTAAAAAATGTGAATAGTAAAATGACAACAAACTCACAACTGTCAACAACCAACAGAATCTAAAAAAACAAAAACAAATTAAGCAAACAACTAGAACAGGAACAGAATCAGAGAAATGGAGACCACATGGAAGGTTATCAGGGGGGCAAGGGGAGGGGAGAAAATGAGAGAAAAGGTACATGGAATAAGTAGCATGAATGGTAGGTACAAAATAGACAAGGGGAGGTTAAGAATAGTAGAGGAAATGGAGAAGCCAAAGAACTTACATGTACGACCCATGGACATGAACTAGGCGGGGGAAATGCAGTTACGGGGCGCGGTGGAGGGCAGAGGGGGATAAAAGGGGAAAAAATGGGACAACTGTAATAGCATAATCAATAAAATATATTTTACAAAACACCATTCCCACCAAGTACAGAAAACACATTCTTTTCAAGCACACTCATACAAAAGTTATAAATATTGGACCTATGCTGGACCATAAAGCAAATCTGAACAAATTTCAAAGACCTGCAAATATTTAGACTATGTTCTTCAACTACAATACAATTAAGTAAGAAATCAATAACAAAAAGATAACTAAAAATTTCCTGTATGTTTGAAAATTAAGCAAGATACATATAAACTACCTATGATTCAAACAAGATCTCAAGGTGAAATTTAGGAAGTATCCTGACTCGATGAAAATGTAAGTATTACATACCATACATCTGGGAGGAACCTCTCTGCCCTGGCTGTGACAGAGGAGCTTATACCAGACTGGCCTCCCAACTGAAAACAAATATAGAGGCAGAATCAAATTCAAACAACTATGCAAAGGCACTGGAGAAAACCCAAGGCAGGCAGGCAGGCAGGGCTCCAGAGGAAAGGGAAGCACGCCGAGGTAAGCTCACGTGTTCACTCGGGGCACTGTGGAGTCAGTGGTGCAGGGTACAAAGGCCAAGAGCAGAACCGAAGCCCAGTGCTGCCGGCATTCTTACAAGACTGGGCAGAGAGGGGCCAGCATTTAGAGTTTCCAAGATGGCCAGAACTTGAGAGGATCACAGCGCAGTGAGCCCCAAATTCTGCATGCAGTTTTCTCTCATAAGAGCAAGATGTCGAGAAACCCAACAGGCCCTGGCTGGTGTAGCTCAGTGGACTGAGCGCCGGCCTGTGAACCACAGGGTCGCCAGTTCCATTCCCAGTCAGCGCACGTGCCTGGGTTGCAGACCGGGTCCCCAGCTGGGGACGTGCAAGAGGCAACCAATCGATGTATCTCTTGTTTGTCGAGGTTTCTCTCCCTCTCTTTCTCCCTCCCTCCCACTCTCTCTAAAAATAAGTGAGTGGAATAGAAAGAAAGAGAGAAGGAAGGAAGAGAAACCAAATAGGAAAATCCGCAGGGAGAATACAGAGCTGGGCAGAAATTTGTGTTTTTTGGTACTTGGGAAATAGAGATTGGAGGTCAGGGCCATCAAGGTAGAAGAACCCGGGTAAACCAAGGTCCTCAGCTACAACTTAAAAACTGCTCCCCTCAGCAGTACAGGTTATGACCTAGGAGTGAGGGGAAGCTCAAGACAGACCAACATCAACAAAGCCTGAAAAGCAGCTTTAACTAAATCTTTTGAAGGAAGAGAATGCCATCCAGTCTCTATAATTTTTTTTGGTCATTTTCTTTATTAAATTACCTTTTATTCATTATTACAGTTGTCCCAATTTCCCCCCCTTTACCCCTATCCACCAAGCAATCCCCCATCCCCGCAGGCAATCCCCACATCATTGTTCATGTCCATGGGTCAAGGGTGTAAGTTCTTTGGCTACTCCCTTCCCTATACTGTACTTTGCATCCCCATGGCTCTTCTGTGACTACTTATTTGTACTTTTTAATCCCCTCACCTCTTCACCCAATCCCCCACCCCCCTTCCCATATGACAACCATCAAAACGGTCTCATTATCCATGATTCTGTCCCTGTTCTTCTCTTTGCTTAGTTTGTTTTTTAGATTCAATTGTTGATAGATATGCATTTTTTGCCATCTTCTTGTTCATAGTTTTGATCTTTTTCTTAAGTCCCTTTAAGATTTCATATAATAATGGTTTGTAGATGACAAACTCCTTTATTTTTTTCTTGTCCGGGGAGCTCTTTATCTGCCCTTTGTTCTAAATGACAGCTTTGCTTTTCATGACTTTGAACATTTCTTGGCAATCCCTTCTACCCTGCAAAGTTTCTGTTTAAAAATCAGCTGACAGTCTTACGGGAGCTCCCTTGTAGGTAACTATCTGCTTTTCTCTTGCTGCTTTTAAGATTCTCTCTTTATCTTTAACCTTTGGCATTTTAATTATGATGTGTCTTGGAGTGGGCCTCTTTGCATCCATCTTCTTTGGGTCTCTCTGAGCTTCCTGAACTTGCATGTCTATTTCCTTCACCAAATTAGGGAAGGGTTTTTTTTTTCATTATTTTTTCAAATAAATTTCTAATTTCTTGCTCTTTCTCTTCTGCTTCTGGCACCCCTATGATGCGAATGTTGTAACACTTAAAGTTGTCCCAGAGGCCATTTACACTATCCTCGTTGTTTTCTTTTTTTGATTCTTTTTTATTCTTGTTCTTCTGATTGGTTGTTTTTTGCTTATGTTCCAAATCATTGATTTGATTCTTGGCTTCATCCACTCTACTGTTGTTTCCTTGTAAATTGTTCTTTATTTCAATTAGTGTGTCCTTCCTTTCTGACTGGATCTTATGCTGTTGAGGTCCTCACTGAGTTCCTTGAGCATCTTTATAACCAGTGTTTTGAATTCTGAATCTAATAGATTGCTTATCTCCATTTTGTTTGGTTCTTTTTCTAGAGTTTTGATCTGTTCTTTATTTTAGGCCATGTTTCTTTGTCTCCTTATTTTGGGAGCCCCCCTGTGTTTGTTTCTATGTATTAGGTAGAGACACTAAGACTCTCTGTCTTGGTAGCATGGCCTAATGCAGTCGATGTCCTGTAAGGTCCAGTGGCACAGGCTCCCCTATCACCCAAGCTGGGTATTTGAGGTGTGCCCCTTTTGTGGGCTAAGTACACCTTCCTCTTGTAGTTGAGTCTTAATTGCTGTTGGCAGGTCAATGGGAGGGATTTATTCACGCCAGTGAGCTGCAAGGACTGGCTGTGACCACTGACCACCAACCTCATTCCTCCATGGAGGACGTGCTGTTCAGGGACAGGGTGGTGGCTATGCACTAAATGTGCAGGTTCTGGGGTTTCCCAGGTGTTGTAGACCCAGGACAGCCCCCACCTGTGTTCTGCCCAGGGCCACTCTGCATGATCTATAAAGCAATCTGAGGTGGCTTCTACTTGTGCTGGCCTTGGAGATTCCCAGGCGAAGCCAAGCTGTGAATCTAGGCTGGTTGCTGCTAATGCCAGGCCTGAGGCCACTTAGTAAGAGGCATGGGGGTTGGGGGCGCACTGAAGCAGCTGTTGCTTGTTTGATAGGATTTAGGAAGTTGTGAGGCATAAGCCAAGACCAGCCTTTCACATGGAAAGTCACGGTTACCAGTAAGTTGGGTGGGACAGAGTCTCAGGAGATCTCCAGGGAGGGGCAAACAGTGTTAGCCAGGTTGATGGAGTCTCAGAAATGGCACCCGCCTGCTGGCTCTGTGGCTCTGTGGCTCTGTGGCTCTGTCGGGGGTGGGGCCCAGAAAAGGGACAATGGCCTCTGCCCACCTTTCTGTCTGGGAGAAAGCTGCCCCCCAGCTCCCGCCTTGATGTCACACTTCAGTTCAGTTCCTCCCTGCATGTCACTGGGGCCTTTCAAGCCACTACTCCAGTGCTGGTGCTCAGAGGGAGTGAGTCTCAGTAAGTCCATCTGTAGGTTCTTTAAGGGGAACTGCTTGGGACTCCAGAAGTTTCCTGGAGCTATGCTTGCAACCAGAAGTTATGGGACTTATCTTCCTGGCACTGGAATCCTGGGCTGGGGAGGCCTGGTGAGGGGCTGGAACTCCTTGTTCCCGAGATACCCCTCCCAAATTTTTATCCACCACATGTGGACCAGACCATTCTGCATCTCTACCCATCCTACCAGTCTGGATGAATGTGGTTTCTTTAATTCCACAGTTGTCAGACTTCCATTCAACTCAATTTCTGATGGTTCTGAGTGATGACTGTTCTATATTTTAATTGTAATTTTGATGTGGTTGTGCGAGGTGAGCTGTGCTTACCTATGCCGCCATCCTGACCAGGAGCTATACACCTATTCTCCAGCGTCCAATGGCAGGTTGCAAACAATGAATATATTCAGTGAGTCTCATCTTGAAAGCCTTGAGATCTTCTGCTGGCTCCAGTGAGTTCATGTTGGCCAGCAGCTCCAGGCATGGACGCAGTCCCATCCACATCACAGCTCCGTGGCCCCTGAGCTCTATAATTTTTAATATGCCACATGCAGCATGTGCACAATCATTACCAGCATGCCAAAACCAGGACCAAATGACCTAAGAGGTCCAAGAGGAAAAAATCAGACAATGGAAACAGAAACCACAGGTGATCCAGATCTTAGAGTTATCAAACAGGAACTTTTAAAAATTTGAACAATGTGTACAAGAAAATAAAAAATAAAATATGTGTAAAAATGAATCAATTGGGCATTTTAGAACTGAAAAATACGATAACTGAAATTAAGATTTCAACAGATCGGTCTAATAGCAGATTGGACACAGCAGAAATGAATAGTAAATAAGTTGGCATAATATATCCCAACTGAAGGCAAAAGAGAAAAAAGACGGATAATGCATTTAAAAAGATGAAGGCACATATGGGAAATGGTGTAAAGGCTTAACATAGTTATAACTGAAATTCCAGGAGGGGAGAGAGAGCACAGAAGCAATAAAAATACTGACGGATAATATTCCAAAACTGATGAAAGAATCAAGACACAGATTTCACGAAGCTCTACAAACCCCAGGGAGGACAGATACAAAGACAACCACCACTGGGCATAACAAGGTAAAAACAGAAAATAAAAGACAAAGAGAACATACTGAAAGCAGCCAGAGAGAAAGAAGACCTATCTGTAAATGAGCAATGGTAATGCTGACTGTTGACTGCTGACAGAAGCAGTAGAAGAGAGAAGACAATTAAAGCACATCTTTAAAAAGATAAAACAGGGGCCGCTCCCTTGCCCTTCACGCACCGCACGTTCGTGGGGAACCTGGCGCTAAGCCATTTGGAAGCGACCTGCTTCTGGGTCGGGGTTTCAACAGAGCAGCTCCCTTGCTGCGATCTATTGAAAGTCATCCCTGGACATGAGGGTTTGTAAGAAAGAAAAAAGAAAAAGAAATTTAAAGGTAGATATAATAACTGTTAGCGTAAAATTCTCCTTAGCAAAGTTACATTTCAAAAATAAAGGTAAAACACAGTCATTTTCCAGACGAGAACTGAGAGGCTTTACTGTCTGCAGCTTGTTCCAAGAGAATTTCTGAAGGGGGTGCTTCGGGCAGAAAGGACACTGTCCGGACGGGAGCAGGATGGCGCATGAAGGAGGGCAGAGCGACGGAGAGGGCAACTAGGGGGCGGATCCCAACTGCCTGTACCGACAACAACGCTAATGTTTGGGGGGTGGGAAGACAGACACGGATATAAATATTGACGTGCATATTTAATTCAAGTTAAAATCCGTCACAATAACATCACCAAGGCTGATGAGAAGGACAAATGGAACCGAAGGCTTCCAAGGTTCCTGCACTGCCAGCTACGTGCCCACGTGCCTGGGCAAGTCCCGCTGCACCCGGCGTGGTAACAGCTCCGCCGCTCATGAAACCGCTGGCGGAGGGGAAACGGCACTAGTTACCGGTACAGCAGCATTTGGCTTAAACAACCAGAAGGCGGTTCTTTGAAGAGACTTACAAAAAAGCAACACACCCTAACAAATCCGAACAAGAAATAGAGAAAACACAGAGCACCGGCTCTTTCGCTACTTCTGATAGTAAAAGGAAAAACAAAAACCAGGATATAAGGAATAACTTTATGCCAACAAATCTGAGAACGTCAAGTGGACGAAGTCCTTGCAAGCACAGCATACCAAAACTAGCACAAGGGGAAGGGAGCGTGTCCTCGGGGAGGGCCAGGTGCAGGTCGGAGCGAGGAGGTGCAAGGAAGACCTGCAGGGTGCCTGGGGCTGTGCCTTTCCTCTCTCTTCCCAGACTGAGCCCCGAAAAAGGCACCTGGCACCTGGCAGTCTGGGAAGCCTCTGCCTTGATGGATGAGCCTCAGAGGGTCTGCAAACTCCATGAAACGGCAGCAAATATGTGGGTGTGCATTTGGGGAAGAGGGGTGTTCCCTGGAATTCTCAAGAGGGTCCTGGAACAAACAACAGCCAAGAAGCACGAGGCTAGGGGGGCTTGCTAACTCTGCAGTCGCAAAGCTGAATACAAGGGTGTCCGAGTGCTGCCCCTCTGTGCCTCCCTCCCTGCTCCTGCCCTGAAGTGTCCCATCTCGCACACCTTTTCCTGGTGAAACTGTCCTCACCCTTCAAGGCCCGTCTCCAGCCCAATTCTCCCAGAGAGTCTTTTCCCAATGCCCCCCGTCAAGCCCACTGTACCTGCAGTGGTCACGGACTCATGCATCCGGTCAACGAGCATTCACCGTGCACTTGCTGGGGCCGGCACTACACTGGGAACCAGGAGAAATGACTCAGACCCCGGTCCTGTCTCCTAGGAGCGCTGTGGTACATTGAGAGAGACAGGTGTGCACACGAACCCATGCCAGTCCAAGGCAAGAGTGGCTGACTGAAGTAGGGACAGTGCTGAGGGGTGAGGACAGGCTCACAGAGCAGGGACCATGAGTCAGGCAAAGGAGTGGGTGGAAGAGCATCCTTAGCAGAGGGAAGAGCAAAGGCAGAGAAAGGAATGTCAAGGGGTGAGCTCTACTCAGGGAACGTTACAGGTTTTACACGAGCCCATGAGATCCTTTATCCTACCGAATGTGGGGCACACATCCACCTTTGTGGGCCACCGCCTGGCTCGTGGAGGGCAGAGACCTGCCCTATTCCTCTCTGCTCAGGGAAGATGGACCGTGGGCTGGATAACTGGGTGAGCAAGCAAACCACAGGGTACGCAGCCAGGGCTCGGGCCACTCAGTTGACCTGAGGCTGCCCGACCAGCAGTTTCGTCCCAGCATCCCAGCACAGACGTGTGGAGGGCCTGGAGAGTCAGCCCCCTTTCGAAAAGAAAGATCACATGTCGCACGGGGCCTTGAAGTGCGGCCCTGCTTCTGCTGAGACGCCAGAGAGGGCAGGCAGGCAGGCTCTGTCAAACAGTGCCGCCACGGTAAATGTCTGCATCGCTGAGGGGCTGGTGGCAGCAACACAAGCATGGACGTTATCATAACGTCCACAGTGAGGCTGCTGGATGGAAGCAAGCACCTCGGGGCTCACAGCAGGGCTCACAGTGAAGAGCTAGGGCCCTGGACCACAGGTCAGGCGGGCTGGGATCTGAGCCCCACCCAGTTCCCCACACTGCCAGGCAGCTCTGGCGAAGGAGGAGGAGGTGGGCTCGGGAGCCAGAATGCCTGGGCCTGAATCCCACTCTGCTCTGACCAGCTATGTGGACTTGGGCAAGTTATTTAATTTCTCTGACCTGTTTCCTCCTCTGTAGCTGGATCAGTAACACCCCCTCCTGGGACTGACGTAGGGATAAAGGGAGTTAACTCTCGTGCGGGATGCACCAATAAACACAGATACATCACTGTAGCTGTGGTCACTGGAGCAGCCAGGCTGCGATCTCTCCACCCAGCGGGCGTGGGGCTGTGGGGCTCACAGGCCTCAGGCAGTGGAACCTGGGCATTCAGAAGGTCCTGATTCTCTTCCTCCCCCTGAAGCTACGCATGCCACCTAACAGCAGCTACAGCACAGGGACATCTCCACCCGGAGCCAGCCTGGAAGCAGGGCCTGGAGGTCTACCTCTGATACCTGACTTAAGTGCTTAGGGACAGTTCAAAGCCCTCCAGGCAAGTAAAGGAGGAAGAGACATTTAAAGGACAGAGCCAGCCCCTGAGGGCATCTGCATAGTGACCCTTCTCCCTACAGACTGTGGGGAGACCCAGGCTCCTGGCACAGTGCCCTGAGCCCACCCCACCGCAGCCCTCATGCCCAGGCACACCCCAGGCCTGGGCACTGCCATTTTGGCAACTCCTCATAATCACCTCCCCTCCCGCATCCCATTCTCCTGTCCTCCATTCACACTTCCCACCTCATCCCCTTGGAGGACTCTGAATCCAACAGGCTCCCAGCCCGTCCAAGGGCCTGGCACACAGGGACCCTCAGGAAATACCGTTAAGGCTGAATGAGTGTATCACACTCCCCTCACAAAGCTGACACGTGCCAGGCACCAGCCTGCTGGGTGCTGGGGAGTCACACCAGGTTGAACAAGACAGAGCCAGCCCCTACCTTCACGGGGTCTGTGGTCACCAGGAAGGCAGTCTACTGACCCAGGGAAGGGGTGCTCTGGGGACACACAGAAGTAGCACCTGCTCTAGCCTGAAGGCCAGGGAAGGGCAAGAAGTGAGGCCAGCAAAGAAGAACAAGTGTCCTAGGCAGAGGTAAGAGTCTGGGCAAAGGCTAGGAGCATGAGGCGGTCAGAGATGAGACCAGAGGGCGCGCGAGGCCCCTGGAGGGGCCCTGCCAAGCCATGCCCATCAGCTGACATGTTAAGGAAAGAGAAGCCCTCATAGAGTTCTCCAGCAGTGAGTAATCAGATTTGCCCTCTAAGGGTATTCTGGCTGCAGCCCGCAGAGGGTGGGAGGAGAGCAAGACCACAGGGAGGGTGACAGCTGGGGGGCGGGGAGCAGCAGGAGTCCACGTGCATGGGCCTCGGCCTGCAGGGCCGGCAGCGCACAGAGAGGCACAGGGCCCCTGACTTTGGACTGGGAAGTGGCTAGAACGCAGCGCCCCCTGCAGGTAGCTGTGGCCTTGCGTGCGTGCGTGCGTGCGTGCGTGCGTGGGTGCTAAATCCTGGCCAAAGGCACTTCGGTGGAAGGCCTGGGTGTAAATTTCCAAGAAGTGTCCCTAAAGAGAAGATTGCCCTTCTGCCTTTCTGTTGGCTGTAAATGTGGCCGTGATAGCTGGATCTAGGGTGGCCATCTGAGCCACAAGGTGCTTCAGAGACTGCAGGCCACACAGCGGTGGGGCAACAGGACAGGAGCCTGGGCCCTGGAGGACTCTGGGGAGCAGAGCTGCCACACCAGCCCTTTCTGCCATGGCTGTCTCTTAGGAGGAAGCTAAAACCCCATCCTGTTTACCCACTATCATGCTGGGCTTCCTATCACGGAAGCCGAACCTAAGCATGGCTGACAGAGAAGAGGCAGACTCAGGATGTCCTCGGAGGAGGACCGACGGAACTTGGCAGGGACTCAGACCCGGGGCGGAGGGAGACGGAGGAATCTGGACCACTCCTGGGTGTCTGGGTTGCACAACCGCATCGATGGGCGCTGATGCAGAGAGGAGAGCAGGGAGTCGCCAGAGCCACGTGAGGAATGTCAGGAATTCCAGGAGGAGACAGGAGCTTAGCTTGAAATCCCACCCAGCAACGCTTCAGATCCTGTCTGAATACGGGGAACCAGAACGAGAAAGGGATTGGGAGCCAGCCAGATGCCGCAAAGACTCCGCCTCTTCGCTGCTTCCTGTGCAGTCCTGCACAAATCACATCCCATCCCTGAGCCTCAGCCTTCTCGCCCATACAAGGAGACAATGCCTTCCTTGCTTCTCTCCACGGGAGAGTGTGCTCACGCACCACACGTAGAAGTACTGTCTACGGCAAGGTGCCACACAGCCGAGGGCAGTGACAGCACAGGTGTAGGCAGTGAGCGAACTGCCAGCAAAGTGTTGGACCCCCTAGGATGAAAGTCTGCCCACACTGGGGCTCAAGCTTCTGAGACAAATCTGGAATCCTGTCAAGGGGTCTTTACAACCCACCGGACTTGGTGATGATTTGCATGTGGAGGGTGTGAAGCCCCCAGGACAGGGCACCTCCAGAGTAGGGATGAGTGGCCCTGCAAGACACGGACCCACTGCCCTGGTCAGCTGTGCATCCGGAGCAGCCGGCCCCAGCTGCAGCCAGAGTCCGGACTGGCCCTGCTGTGTAAAAACTGCTATCTGGACTGGCCACAGAACTGTGTTCTTTCTCCAGCTGCCCACTGTGGGTGCCTCTGCCTCGATCTCCTCATGGAGCCAGGCCCTGATTGGCCAGGGCCTTGCTCTTCTCCTGGAGGCTGGACCTTGACCCCTGGCTGCCACTTTCTGAGACTCTTGCTGCCACGCCTGCTTAATGAGCATGATCCCCAGAGGTTCCCTCCAGCCCTGGACGCCCCTGGGGCCCAGCCAGAGCCGGCTGCCTGCAGGCTCCCTCCTCCGCGTTGCAGGTCTGGAAGCACCTCATCCGCTCCGTTCTGCAGACACACTCCTACTCATCCTTCCACACACAGAGGGGCCCACCAGGAAGGGGTTGCCCTCTGTGTCCCCACCGTTCCGTGGGCTCCACCTCTGTCGCAGCCCTCCCCACATGGCATTGCCCGGCTGCTGAGCCCTTCCTTATAGCCCAGCAGTGTCAAACTCATTTTCACCGGGGGCCACATCAGCCTCGCAGTTGCCTTCAAAGGACCGAATGTCATTTTAGGACTGTATAAAGGTAACTACTAGGGGCAAGGAGCTCAACAATGCCACCGGGTAGAAACAAGGTGCCGGGCCAGAAAAAACACAGTGGAGGGCCAGATTCAGCCCACGGGCCTTGTGTTTGCCACTTGTGTTCTAGTCCATGGCAAACTCAGTGTGCCCTGAGAAGTGACAGCTGTCTACCCCTTACAGGCTCTCCTGAACACAACCTGGCCAGCCCCTATGAAATGGTCATGCCTTTAAAGATCCAGGGCTACAAGTGACCCTTGGGCCTTACCCAACTGACCCTCCTCAACTTCCCACCCTTGCTCTTCCTCTCTCTCCGTGTGGGTCAAACCCCACGGCAGGAAATGGCCCAGTCTATTATCCCCATGCCCCCCGCTCCCGGAACCCTGGTGAGCCAGGAGTGGAGTCTAGGAAGCCCCTCCCCCACCTTTCTCCTGACCCCTCGGATAAAGACCCAAAGCCAGGGGACCACTAGTCTTGACCTGGGAGGAACCAAAGGAAAGGTGTGTGGTAGCTGTCCATCACCCACCGGAATCCACTCTGTGCATCCCTGGGGTCGACCAGGACGCAGTCCCAGGTGCGACCAGAAGCGTTCTGGAACAGAATCAGCTGCCCTTCCTCCCGAACCCGGCCACTGGAGCTGTAGTCGGCCACTGCCACCTCCTTCACCCGGAACGGGTTTGTGAACAAGTTGGTGACGCTGCTGAGGGTGCTGACCAGGCGGCCCAAGAACTGCATCTTCCGCGGGATGGGGCGGGGCGCCCGTTGCCCACCGCCCTCTGCCTCAGTCTGGAAGAAAACAGGGTGTCTGGTCAGCTGGGCTCGGTCTCCCATGCCCACCTCACCAAGGGGAGCAGTTTCCTGCCCAGGCATCCAGAGGGCTCCCCACCAGCAGTGTCCGGTTCTGGGCCTGAAAAGGACGGGATAGAGCAACAGCGTGAGTGGAAGGTAGGAAGACCCAGTGGGAGCCCCAGAGCTGCCGGTGCACAGGAGGCCAGGCTGCCCCGCTCCCGGGCCCTACTTCCCAGTCTCCTCCTCAGCAGTGCGGGACTCTGCTTCACAGAGGAGCACACACACAGGGCCCTGCCCTGTGCCGATGGAGGGGTTCCCCCTGTGCACGAAAGGTGGAGAAGCAACTCTGTGCCGCGTCCTCTCTTTCTCCCATTGCCTGACAAAGTCCAGGGATGGGAAGGGAAGATCGAGGAGGCTCCTCCTGAAGGGAGGACGCGACATAATTAGCTTGGTAGTGGGAATTTTAGGGGAATTGCTAATAGAAATTTTATTATTATTCTTCCTATGCTTGTTTTATTCAAATCTAAAACAAGTATCTCAAGATGAAGTAAAGAATGAGAAGGAGGAAGTTACTCAGGCTTCTATAGAAAGTCAATCTATTGAAAAATCACCTACTGTTGCTTGTCCAATTAATGGTAAAAGGCTATTAATTAAATTACTGTGTAATTCCTTACTGGGAACTTCCCAAGAAGAACTTATGAGCAAATTACATCAAGCAGGGTTGTTCAGCCCTGAAAATATTTATGCCCCGATAATAACACCTGGTTATATAAAGGATAACCAGCTGGAACAAACAGGGTCTTATAATCCCCTCCCTACTATTCCAGAATTACTTTATGGGGCTTATGCTAAAAAAGGGCGTATTTGGTACCCTCCATTAGGAAAAAAGAACATGCAGATATATCTAGCACCGACTGATCCCCCATTGTCCTTTGCAGGAGCCTATATTGAAGGCATAAGAATAGTCAATAAAAATGAAAAACATGTTCCTTGGCAAAGTCTGCCTGCTATGGAATGCCTTACCCACCTTCGGGAACCCCCTAGATCCTGCTGCAGCTGGACTGCGGCAACTCTGGGTACTCGAACAGCTTGGCATAGGTCATTTCAGTTGCCCAGACAAAACCAGGGTCCCCTGTACTAGAAACCACAAGGGGCCCAGGGTCATCACCCACTCCCCCAGGGCGGGAACTGCGAGCATGTGACTAAAATCACTAACGCCTGTGGCACTGGTTTCCCAAGGAGCTCTGAGGGACACAGAACGAAGCTCCTTGGGAACGAACATGAACGAAAGGACTTCATGACACATAAACCCGGCTTTGGGTGGAAACTCTACGTTTCATATTTGCAGGGTCACAGTTTCTGCTATGGATGTTATCCCCGCACTGGACGAGAGTTAGATGTTGTATTATGTCCCGGGACCCCAGGAAGCACTGTGCCTTCCTAGGTCAGTGTCACCAAAGCCAAGTGACAATTAGCTAGAGGCCACCTTCTTCTCTGTGCCAGAACATCACCTGCCAAAAGAGCGTGTCACACACTGAGGACTGATCATGGAAGTGTGGGTGCCCTGGGGAGCGTGGGCATCTCAGTGGACACTGGTCACACCCTGGCCCATGTGTTGAGGAAAGGATCAACTTTGAGATGAAAGGCACAAGAGTCCGCATATAATCATCGAAACAGGGACTGTAAGTCAACAATCATAATTACATCAGAGGCGTTTATTGAGCATTTACTAGGTAGCAGGCCCCAAGCAATAAGCACATCCCAGCACTGTCTCATTTAATTCTCAAAGCCACACGAGGCTGATGCACTGAGCATGCAGTACAGCTCTGGAGCAAAACTGTGTTCGAATCCTGGCCTTACCACTTGCCAGCTGTGTGACCTTGGGCAAGTTACTCAACCTCTCTGAGGCTGTTTCCTCATCTGTTACATGGGGACCATAACAGTGCCTAATAGAACCTAGCAGATAGTTAATGTTCAATAAACATTAGCCCTCTTTACTTGGATCCCTTTTACAGACAAGGAAACCGAGGTTCACAGAAGACTGATGGCAGAGCTTTAAAAATGCTTGTGGCACTGCGCTGTCCCTTCCTTGTCTGATTAGCAGTGAGTGCCACGTGGTGCGAGCAGACCAGGAGCCTCGGTTTGTCTTCTTTAGAATGAGAACAGCGCTCCCCTTTCGTGCGCTGTGAGGATGAAATGAGAACATTGTGAGAATGCTCAGACTGGGTCAAGTTCCTTCTTTCTTCTGCACTGGGACCTGCACCCGCCCCACAGCCAGGGAAGAGGAGGGGGACCCAAGGGAAGGCGCAGGAATTGCTCCCAGAAGAGCCCCCAGAAAGGAAGACAGGCGTGCACATCAATGTGCACCACACGATTTTTGTTCTGACGCAGAAATGGAAGCAACTTCCATGCCCAGTCCTGGGGCAGCTGTAAATGATACAACATTTACCCGAGGGACACTGTGTGGGCGCTAAAACTTGCGATGGTGAGGGTTATGACAACTCAGGAAAAGCATGTGGCATTCTGAGATGAGCCCCATGCTGCTCCTGGGCCACCGGTGGAGCCCCTGCCTGCCTGGTCTCCGCCTCTGCCTCTGCCCTCAGCCCCGCCCTGTCAGCTCCCAACCGCGATTCCAGAAAGCCACGCTGTTTCACACCTCCTTGCCTGTCTATTTGTCTGTCTGGAATGTCCTCCCCCTACCAGGCTGTGCAGTACCTAACACTGCTCACACCAAACCCTCACAAGCCCCCATCTGCGCTCTGGCCCTGTTCCAACTGTTCACATGCACTGACCATTGCGTCTGCACCCACCCTTTCCCAGTCACCATTGTTATCCTCATCTGACCCGTGAGAAAATCAAGAAACAGAGAGGCAAAGTAACACGCCCAAGGTCACACAGTCAGCACAGCAGGTGGAAGAGGGAGGCCTGGAGCCCAGTGGGCTGGCTCTGGAGTCTGAGCTTCTTCAAGGCAGGTGCTGCACCTCTGTACACTCACCCCTGGCACCACACTTGGCCCACAGGAAGCTTGTTAAAACATGGTTTACATAATTAAACCGAGAAGATGTACAGCCAAAAATGAGAGACTGATAAAAAAATACCAAAATACTAAAAGTAGATAAGGGTATTGGGTTTATGGGCAACTGTTTATTTTTTTAAAGATTTTACATATTTATTTTTAGAAAGGGGAAGGGAGGGAGAGAAACACCAATGTTTGTCTGCCTCTCGCACACCCCCAGCCGGGGACCTGGCCCACAACCCAAGTATGGGCCCTAGACCAGGAATCGAACCGACGACCATTTCATTTGCAGGCTAGTGTTCACTCCACTGAGCCACACCAGCCAGGGTGGCAATTCTTTGTTCATTTCCCTATTTTCCCAAAGGTATGGAAAGTGATTACATTTGTTTTAAGAAAGTAGTACAGGCTGAGCTCCTGGGGCCTGCAGCTGGGGAGATGGTGTGGGGGGGCAGGGGACATGGAAGCCTGGCCCAGAAAGGCAGCATGGGGGCTTCTCAGGGGGCAATCTGGCTGCACTGGGAGTGGGGCCCACAGAAGGGGGAAATCAGCAACATCCAGCTCCAGGGAGCCCACTGGGGTTCACAGATGGAGAGCCACCCCGGGGGTCCAGCTGGAGGGAAGGAAGACACCCACCCAGCGGAGGCACACCCTCCGGGGCCCAGGGCTGGCACGGGGGTGCCCCAACAGCAGCCTGACCACTGCAAGGGCACAGCTGGCTTTCTTCCTGCCTCCCCGGCTGGGCGAGAGGACAAAATGACACAATGCAGGGAAAGTATCCAGGGCACTCCGGCACACAAACAGTGGCCATTGTTATCACGAGGTGGAAGAAAGGAAATGAAAGCCACCGGGCCACATCCTGGAACAATCCTGACAGGCCAACCTGGAAAGCGGCAAGTGGGGAGCACACGGCGCATGCCTGGTTCCCATCCTCCCTCCCACCCCCACCTCTGCCCTCAGAGCCGGGTTTTTTCCAGCACAGCTGCAGGGGAGGGTGCTGCGCTGGGGAGCCAGCTGGCTGCCGTTTGAACCGTGAGGTGCCTTCCAGCTGACTCCTTCCTTGCATGGCCCTGTCAGTCTCACAGCTGCTTGCCCTTTGACCTCCCCACGGTGTCAATATTTGCTTTCACTTACCGACAACTGTTTTCTGTCCTCACCTGGGCATGTTCCCTGCACCTAAGTGACGCCAGAGTCATCCGGCAGGGACCATATGCTGCTGGACACCTGACGCTGCTTCAAGCAGCCTTTCAAATGCCACAAGCAGTAGGACACAAACCCAAGAGCCTGCGTGGTGACAGTGACGGTGGCAGTTCTGACTCTGCTCCAGGCCTTCTCCAGGCCATCAATTCTGTGTCCCTCTAAAGTGTGGATATTTTTGGCCGGTTCTCCTTGGCGTTGCTCCCTGACCCCGTCAGAGGCCCAGCTTGCCCGCCCGGTGCCTTCGGGGAAGGACTGCAGTGGCTGTGGGGCGGGAGGCGCCCCCGGGGGACTGTGAGGCAGAAGGACAGGCAATGGTATCCCCCCTTCAGAGATAAAGAAGCTGACCCCCAGGGAGGCCTTAAATTGCAGGTGCTCAAAGAGCAATTTTAAAAGGACATGTTGAGCCGTGGCTGGTGTGGCTCAGTGGAGTGAGTGCTGGCCTTCGAACCAAAGGGTCGCCAGTTCGATTCCCAGTCAGGGCTCCTGCCTGGATTTCCGGCCAGGTCCCAGTTTGGGGCACTTAAGAGGCAACCACACATTGATGTTTCTCTCCCTCTCTTCCCCTCTCTCTAAAAATAAATAAAATCTTTAAAAAAGAACAAGGACATGTTGATGTCCAAACCCTCCCACCAAAAACAACAACAAACACCTGGGACCAGAGGGCAACTGGAATGAACAACCTTGGGTGAATTCCCTGCAAGTAGCTAGTTGGGCTGTAGCTAGTTGGGCTCATTATAAAATGACTAGTCACAGGGGGCCTGAAGCCCAGCTCTTGTCTCAAAAAGTGTCGGCATGGGAACAGGAGCCCGCGTGGCACATCTGGGTCCAGGTGGCACAGAGGAGGGGCTACAGTCACTGCTGCTGTCAACGTGAATGTCAACGTGAATGGTGGTCACCATGGAGCCATCTGTCCAGCATCCGTGATGCTCCCCTTCTGCAGAGCCCCCCTCGTTCACCGACAAGGAGACAAGTTTGGTAAGTGTAGCAGAGGATGGGGGAGCACGCAAGTTGGTCAGGGGTGGTGGTTAGGGAGAACTCAGCCCCCAGGTATCTGGTCCCTCCTCCGCCATGAATTCCCTGAAGGACCTTGGCAGGTCTCAGGCAAGAGAGGAAGTGCAAAGCCACCAGGTGTGAAAACAGCTCTCCCCCAGTGAAAGGGCCCACTTCCTGGCCCGTCCTACCTGGAACGCCCTCCCCCATTCCTGCCAGAGCCTCTGCTCCTCCTCCGAGGCCCGGCTGCCCCCCTGGGAACACTCCAGGCACTAGATCTGCCCCTCCTGCGACACTCTCCCTTCCGGCTCACACCATCGCCTGTTCTGTACATGCACACCATGAGGGCCAGGTGCCCCCCTCTATGCAAATCAGACTCCCAGTCCAGTGGCTCCCCATCACCTTCCAGAGGAAGGACGTGAGCATCCCACCCCGGCAGCCTGCCGCCTGCACTGCTACTCCAGCCGCACTGTGGCACAGAAAACCTCTGGGAGCATGCCATGCTCGGGCCTCAGTGTCCCTTCCCGCCCACTCTCCCTCTCCCCACCCCGTCTGTCTCCCTCATCTCGGAGGATGCTCTCAGTAAAGGACGGTTAGACCAATGCATGACCCCTTGTCCTTCAAGACTCAGTTCACGTGCCACTTCCTCTAAGAGCCACATCCAGTATTTCCCCTGCTCTCAGCCCCCCTTGTTCGTGCTCCTTCCTCTAAACCCCCACTGCCCAGTGCACACCCCACTGCAGCCCTTGTCCTGGGTTTGGGATGCCCACCTGCCCCTTTTGTTTGCCCAAGCACCTAGCTAGTCATGGCTATTTAACAAATGTCTGGTGAGTGAATGTGTGAGAACTAGTCAATGAGCCACCTGTATCCCTCCCCCTCCTCTCTAATCCCTTGGAAGTGGTAACAGACCACACACCCTCTTTCCCACCCACTCTGAGCTGCTTCACCACAGCTGAAAGGCTCAGGGGGTGCTTGACCCTGCGCCAGGGAAACCTTCATCAGGCTCCTGCTGGGCACCCAGAGTGGCCCCGAGCTTTGGTTTGGGAAGTTCAGCTTTCTCTGCCACCAGCTGAGCTCACTCACATTCCAAGCCGGAGACTCTCAAAGCCTTCTGCTGCCTACTTGAAGGAGCCTGGCCAGAGGGGCAGGGCGGCTGCCCGGGCGCTGCGTGACAGGATCTGTGGGTCCAGGCAGTCAGGCCAGGAAGCTGACCTCACAGGCCTGGCCACGTGGGGACTCCAGGAGCTGCTCGAGCTGGAAACCTGGCTTCGTGGGCCCTGGCTGCTTACGACAGGATGTCCCATGATCGGAACAACAGGCACAGGACAGTGACACCCTCCCGTGCAGCCGGTGTCTCCCCTAGTCCGCTGCCCTGGCAGTCAGGCTGAGAACGCGGGGTCTGCTCAGGGCACCGAGCTTAGCTGACCAGGGCAGGCTTCCTTCCTGCGCCTCTCAGCACAGCACACAAGCGCACCTCCCGCCATGCTTCATGGCTGGCCAGGTGTTCACGCCTGTTAGCTGCCTGGAGGCTCACAAATGCCCATCAAAGAGGAAAAGTGCAATTGTGGGGAACGTGGGGAAACCGAGGCCCAAAGAGAGGAGACGGGAGGTGTTGCCTGACCGCTGGACGCATGTCTTCTTTCTCAGACTCCTGGACAGCACTAGGCAGAGGGCCTGCACACAGTAGGTGCTCAATTAGTGTGTGAGGAAAGGCTGGATGAAAGTAGGGGCCAGTCAAATGGCATTGTCATCCCGCACCTGGGCCTCTGGGCCTCTAAGGCCGCCTCCAAAACAAACGTCCCTCCAAACGTTCACTCTGACCCCAGCTTGTCCCGAACTCTTTCCTAATCAAGTGACAAATGGGAAGGAGCTCCCTCCCGTCACCTGACTCCCCAGTGACACCACTATGTTCATCCAACACCCACTGAGCGCCAGGCGCCTCGCCGAGATTTTTAGTTGATTATCACATTCAATCCTGAAAACACTCATAAAAGAAGGCATGTTACACCCAGGAAACTGAGGCACAGGAGATTACGTAACCTGCCAGATCTGAGCCCTGTTAGCTGGAACCCAGGGCCCTGGCCGCATCCCGCAGACGACCTTCAGGAGAAAGCCTGAACAGAAAAGGGCAACGTGAGGCGTGATTTTCAGACTCTTTCCTCCACCAGCTAAGGCCCTCATCTGACTATACTCCGCCATTCATATGAGACTCAGCAAAATGCTCTTTCAAAAGCGGAAAAGGTGCCTCACTCATTCTGCTCAGCTGGACCACGGCTGGAAGCAAAGTGCCCTCGACCGACGTATTACTGGAGCTCCAGAGGACAGGAAACAGCTATAACTTTAAGGAATTCAGGGCTGTTAGCACGGTACAGGGTGGCCCATTTTATGACTCACTCTACAAATATTTATTGAAGACCTATTATATGGCAGGCATTGTTCTGATTGCCGAGAAGACACTAATGAACAAAACAGACAAAATCGCTACCCTCCTAGAACTTACATTTTAGAGAAGGCTATACAGAATAAAGAAGATAAACAGACAAAAAAAATATCCACAGGTTCAGATGCTGATTAGCTACTGGAGAAAAATAAAGAAGGGAGATAGGAAGTGTCCAGAGAGACTTAATTTTTAAATAGAGTGAACAGGGAAGCCCTTACCAAGAACTTGACCTTGCATAAAGACTTAAAGGAAATGAAGGCAAAAGTCATACAGATACCCTAGATAAAGAGCTTTCCAGGCAGAAGGGAGAGCAAGTGCAAAGGCCCTGGGGCTGGAGCAAGCCTGGCAAGGTCCAGCAACAGCAGCGAAGCCCATGAGGTCAGAGAGACAATGGGGGCCAGGTATGCATAGTGACAGGGGAAGCCACTCACTGCAGGGCCTGGAGCAAGGGGAGTGACATTAATTTAACAGGTCACTCTGGCTGGATGCGGAGTATATAAGCATCCGATGTAAGATTTGGCCTGAACAACTGAAAGAATGTTATTAAGACTTTTCTTAAAGACAGGAAAGTGAGGGGTGGGGGAAAATAAGTTTAGGATGGTGGTGGAGAAGGGATAACAGGGTAAATATTGAAATGTCTAAGTTTCGGGTGTTAAGTAAGTGGGCAACTAGCTCTGTGAGTCTGTCTGTCCTTCAGGGGAAAGGTCTGGGCTGGACTGGAGATAAAAATTTGGAAGCTGTCAGGGTAGAGATGGTACTTGGAATAATGAGACTGGATGAGAACACCAAAAAAATGAGGACGGACAACAAAAGAGAGGAGGCATTTAAGGCACGGACCTATCAAAACGTTCTCCAGGGAGCCACCCTCTACAAAGCAAGGCCTGTAACACAAGGCATCTCCTTCAGGGCAGCAATGGGCACACGCGCGTGCGCACACACATTTAAATGCCTCCTTCCTCTATTGCTGATGTCATTCTGCTGAGTGAGAAGGAAATTCCCTTTTGATACAGACACTTCACAAGACAGTAACCCATGGGAGGAGAAAAAGGGCCGTGGGCCCTGGACGACAGTAGTGACAGCAGGGCAGTCACACCGGCTCTGGTGTTGGAAAGGACTGTATTCAGGATCCAGCTCCAACCCACTTCAACTGGTGCGACTGCAGGCCACTCGCCTGCCCTCTCTCTTCCTTATGCTAAACAGGAATAACATTGACTACCTGAAAGGTCACCTAGAACAGAGTAAACAGTCCGATAATATCTGTTAAATAAATGAGGACTGAAGAATGAATGAATGAATGAATGAATGGTACAGACTACATAGAAGAGGACCTGACAGAGCAAGTGATCAATAAATACTGCCAAACACTAAGTGAAAGACTAACTAGAAAGTGCCTTCCACTTGTCTTTCCTCCTCCTTTTTTTTTCATCTGTGACCGTACTGTTTACAAAGCTTTGTCTTCTATGTTATCTCAAAGTTTGAACCTCACAGCAACCTTATGATGGCAGGAAATCCAATCCCCCCGTCCCAGACAAAGACACTGAGACTTGGATGAAAAATGGCCACGAAACCCCAGTAACACTTTGAGACACACACAGGGACAAAAGCACTGCGTTCAGCCCAAGGGTGGGGCATATGTGTTGCCAAACCAAACCTGCCTGACATCCTGTTGGGTGGGTAAGAGCAGGTGAGGGAAAAATCCAGAAGCTTAGGGGAAGTGATGGTATTTGTTTGATAACCCATTAAAAAATGCCCACAGATCTCTGAGTCCCGTGCTCTCCCTTCCCCACACCCAGGGGCCTGCATGTCCCAGTCACATGGTCACATGGGTCACATGCACCCGGTCACCAGCTTCCAGGTCATCTGTAGGAACAGGAGTTGGACAGAAGATGGGGGGGGCCGGGAGACTGTGGGGTAAGGAGGCTATGAGGAAGGAGGGAGCATGGGGGGTGGGCAGGCAGATGAAATCCAGAGGTACAGGAGAGACAATCAGCAGGGAGAAGCAGAGAATGAGAAATGGGGAAAAGTAAAATGGAGAACAGGGGAGACAAACGAAGGAGAAGGGGGGATTAAATGGGAACACACACAGGCGGAAAACTCGGGAGCACTTAGAAAGGAACCGGACAAAAGCTGGGGATAATCTCTGGGGCCCGAGAGCTGGGACCCCGGGGAGGCACCAAGGCGTGGGGAAAGGAGGGCGGCCTGACTCGGGAAGTTAGGGATGGACAGAGGAAAGAGGGGGGTACAACTGGGTTGAGGCTGGGGTCCCTGGGGGACAAGAGCGGTCATGGGATGGGAGCTGGGGACGCTGGCGGATCAAGGGGAGGAACCTGGGGTCACACATGGGTCAACGGCAGACATGCCTCGGAATCGGCGACCACGGGGAAGGTGCGAAGGCGCAACCACGAAGTCTGGGGCGCTGAGGAGGTCTGGCAAGCGCCCCCCAGGCCCCGCCTCGCCTGCCCCGTCACTCACCTCGCCTGACTCAGCACTTCTATCTACTTCCTTCTAGTTCCGCGAACGGGCCCCGGTCGCCCAACCACCGCCCTCCGCCAATCACCGAGGGCCGCGCCTCCCCAGCCGCCGCTGCGGCCCCGCCCCCGCGCTGCGGGCGCTGCGCGCGAGGGAGGCGGGGCCGGGGCGCCGCCATCTTTCCCAACTGCCCAATGGAAGGGGCTCGCGTCACCGAGCGAGGCCGGGCTGTGGGTTGCCGCCAATCCGCGCCGGTGGAGCGCGGCCCTGTTTGTGCGGGGCGGAAGGTTCTCGCGAGGGCCCGTTGGCAGACATGTTGGTGAGGGGCACGAGTCCCGCCCTCCTCCGCCCTCCGCACCCTGGAGTCCGAACCTACCGTCAGTGACGGTTCAGAAAGGGAAAACGAAAACCGACGGAGACGTCGGGCGTAGCAGGGAGGACCTGCTTTGATTTGCTGGGAACCCCCCCCGAGCCGAGCATGGTTGCTAGATTTGGCAAATAAAAATACGGGTGCCCAGTTAAATTTGACTTTCAGCTAAACATCCAATAACTTTAAGTATAGTTAGGTTAAAAAAACAAACAAACTACTCATTATTAGGCATTCCTACCCCAAGACCAAATCAGGAAGTACCTTAGCACTTCTAGTAGAAACTTGGGCAAATGCTCTCTGTGAATTGGCTGAGAAGTGAGCACAGTAGTAGAGTTGTTGTGATGACGAGAGATAAATTAGTCCCCGGGTCTATCCACGGGATTTGAATAAATAGCAGTTGTTAGGAGTAGTAATGTTGAGAATGAGGTATGCTGGAAAGAAACAAGGGCACTGGGTTTTAGGCACAGACCTGCTTCTGAATGAGCAGATCAGGGCCCCTCTCCTGCCCACCAAGTTTGATTGGACAACTTTTAATCCCCTATCCATCCCCCTAGTCCTAGGTCTAGATTAATTCTCCAAACTGCTCTTTGTCCACGTGGGAAATGGAGGTGCTGTTGTCATTCCTCCGGAAAGAAGGGAGTTTTGGTCCTCAGTCTGTCCAAAGATATTAGTGCCCAGACTGAGGGCAGCCAATGCGGCTGCAGCAAGGTTTAGTTAAGAATCTAGACAGGTGACACACTAACCACAGTAACTAGTATTAGTACAGAGTTTTACCAGTTACAAAGTAACGACTTCACATCCATCATTGTTGGGTTGAGTTACTCATGTTGGTGTTTTTGCAAATGTTGATGTAAGAAACATCCAAACCTGTAGATAAGATTTATGAGTTTATTTGAGCCAAACTGAGGACGTATTCCAGGGAGCAAGATCTCAACCGCTCCAGAGAATAACTGTTTTGCAGGTTTTTCTATGCTTTTGAAATTAAGGAAGGTTAAAGAAAGCAAGTGGGGGATTGGATTACAGGATACTTTAACAAGATTCTGTGGGCTCCTGAGGATTAATACCCCCTGTGAGGGTTAGTACTTCTGGTATTTCAGAGGTGTGTTAACCTAGATGCACAACAACAATGAACAGGGCTGGCTTAAAACCTTTCACTAAAGAAGTCACAGGCCTGGGCAATGACTGCCCACCATGACCCGTGCAGTTCCAAATTTGTGATCATATCACCCTGTGAGGTTACCTTCCATAAAACCCCTTTTCTTCGTCCGCACAGATGCGAAAACTGTTCCCTTAAACTAATTAAAATTTTGCTCGAGAGTTTCAGCTTGGCGTGGAGAGAATGGGATGAAGACTCAGAATTCTCAGAGAAGATAGCTTGCCCTACACACCCATAACAAGTGAAGTTAGGGCGATGGTTATCAGGGAGCTCGCCAAAGACCAGGCATACCAAGCAATCAGACTTGAGAAAATGGGTAGGTTCCACAGAATGAGTCCCGTTCTTCAGCAAACACCCACCTTTGTGTTCAAGATGAATCTGCAAGGCAAACTGATGAAGACAGACACGCAACTGAGTCTGACATGCAAAACAGGTGGAGGGAGGCTGCATCCCTCTTTAGGCACGCTCACAGATGCATGAAAGAAATTAAAGAGAATCTCAGGACCTAATTGAGTCGAGTGCCCCCTCCCGAGGTATATCTAGCCGAAACTGTTAAATGAGTAGAGAAAGCAAGAGATGGAGTAGAGTGGTTATTAGGTAGCATGGAATGAATAAGCAATGGAAAGAGAGGGGCAAGTAAGCACAAGGGAATACATTCTGCCGGGTTTCTACTGGACTTTCCATTGGAGGAGTTCAAGTCAGAGAGCTTCTCTTGAGGGGCTATTCGAGGTCCTGAAGCTACAAGTGTCCTGGAGCAGGGTGTCTGCCTTCTTAGAGATCAGGGTCCAGAGGGTCAGACTAACCCAAGTCCCCTCCTGTAACAGTAGGGAGTTGTAACCCACCCCATCATTCTTTTGACCTTGTTTCTGTAAGTGCTGGCTAAGAGGTAGCTTGTAGATAAACAGCCTGTTTGTATAAGAATTTTAGGAACTAACTTCAAAAGATACAAACTCTGACCTTCAGGCATCCCAGCTCTGGAAGACTTGCTGACCTTCAGCCACTGAGCCAGAATGACGTGAAGCCAGGATAAGTAAACCAGGATGACGCACACGAGACCATCACTGGCCTTATCAGAATGGACTGTGCTGGTCTGCACCTAGAGAACTTATCAACCCCCTCCCTTGATTTCTTCGTTCTGCTTCCCCTCGCCCTCCTTATAAAAATCTCTGCCTGCACGGAGGTGCTGAAATGGGCTTTCAGACAACAGTCCCCCATCTCCCCAGTGCGCTGGGCTTTGGGACATGAGTCCCCCCCATCTTTCAGATGGCCGGCACCTGAAAATAAACCACTGCATACACCAGCACCCGCCTCTCGAATTTGGTGCTCATCGGGCAGGCAGCTGGCCCTGTGCTCCGTTACACTCCCTCAAGGAGTCACACGGAAGTGCAGCTGCCACGCTGACGGTGCAGTTTCACACTGTCACGCTGGTTGATCCTCACAGCCACGCTGAGAAGTAGTGATATTACCCCCAATTATAGATGAGGAGACCAAGATTCTGTAGGGGGAAATGACCCCCAGAATCATGTGTCAATTAGAGGCAGACCCAGGATCAGGATCTGTCTTGTCTTTCCTTTCCCTGAACTGTAGAAGTTGGGCAATGTTCTCGACGTTGGAGAAGCACAATGAACCACATAGATAACAGTCCCTGCCCTCGAGGAGCTCACAGTCCGGTGGGGAAAGACAGGGGATGGACGAGAGGGGGAGGAGTCAGACACAGGGTGTTTTGCTAAGTCTGCAGGTGAGATGTCAGGATGGTAGTGTCTCTCCTTCAAAAAGCCTCGAGTGTTGAATCTGGGGTTGTGTGTAGGAGTGCCACTGCACTAGTCCTTCCATACCTGTGCTTGAACATTTTTATCATTAAAAAGTTGGGGGGAATGCAAGGTGCTAGACACACGCTACGCAGTAAAAGCCAGGAGGAAAGCCGGGAGGAAAGTTGTGGTTTTAATCCGGGTGGCCAAGGAAGGCCTTGCTGAGAAGGGAGACATTTAAATAAAGACCCGAGTGGTGATTGTGGTGGGGGGAGGGGAGGCATAAGGGGGATCAATGGTAATGGAAAAAAATACAATAAAAAAAACTGGAATAAATAAAGACCTGAGGTTGATGAGAGAGCGAGCCATGTGATAACCCAGGGAAGAGTGTTCCACATGGAGGGAACAGCAAGAGCAAAGGCCCTGAGGCGGGCCTGTCTTGCGTGTTCCTGGAGAAGAGCGGAAGCAGGGCAGGCAACGAAGCCAAAGGGCTATCGGGGAAAAGGGGACCCATGGAGGTTTTTGAGCAGAGGAGTGACCTGATCGGAGTTACATTACAGAACAGACTGCAGGGACAAGGCAGAGGCTGGAGGTCAGTGAGGAGGCTAAGGCAGAACACTGAGTGAGAGACGACGGTGTGACTATTGTTCCGTGTGATTATCACAGCAGTAGCATGTTACAGGTGGGGTTTGTGCTATGACAAAATGTGTAGGGTGTAGAGGGCGTTGTGAGAAGGTATTGCTGGACTCTGCCTGGCAGGCAGCTTTCTGAGATGACTCCGAAGCAGGGGGGGAGGGCAAACTCAGCCGCCTGTCACCTGCTTTGTAAACAAGGTGTTACTGGGACACAGCCACACCACTTGTTTACATGTGGCTATACTTTCTCCAATGGCAGAGCTGAGTAATCGTGAGAGCCCATGTGGTCCACAAAGCCGCTGCTATTTCTGTCTGGCTCTATACAGAAAAAAAAAAAATTTACCAGCCCCTACCCCTGTTCCTAAGTTAGGTTTCAAAGGTTGAATAGGAGTTTGCCAGCCGAAGTAGGAGAGTAAGAACATTCCAGCTGGAAAGAACCAAATGGACAGAGTCGGCATGATGAGGTTGTGTGCATTGCTTGGGAGAGGTTGGACCCTGCGGGCACCTGGTGTGTGAGGAGATGAGCTGGTGGGTGAGCAGCAGGGGCCGGGCTCCAAGGTCTCCAGTGTCAGGCTGAGGGTGAGGACTGGGCCCTGCAGGCAGTGGGGCCCCAGAAGGGTTACAAGCAGGAACGTGACATGGAAAAAAAACCCTCTGCTGCTGTGAGCGAGGTCACTGAGGGGCACGGAGGTCAGGAGGCAGCTGTGTGATCATACTAATGATGTAGCTTCTTCCTGGATGAGGGGCCCTTGGGTCTCATGCACTCCTCAGGAAGGAAATGAGTTCCAGTGACCTTGAGCTGCGAGGCAACAGCCACAAGTTCCCATGCCAAGGGGGAAAGCCAGTCCTGACCAGCAAAAGTAGGATTTCCCCAGCTTGGGGCTCACAGGACAGACCGTGGCCTGAGGAGAGGCTGGTGCTTGTCGCGGTCCCATCCAGCAGGACCGCATGTCGTTGTGGAATGCTTGTCCTATATTCCTGGACAAGTGACGAACAAATTCATGCAGACTAAAGGAATCTAGTGGAGAAAAAGGGATGTTGAGCCATTCTCTAAGTGAGAGAGTGCTGGCTTGGCCGCTCTCTCAGTAAGAGAAAGAGGGCCTGCGTGGCCGCTCTCCCACAGTGAGAGAGGGCCCGAGGGAGAGAGAGGGAGAGAGGGCCAGGGAGAGGGAGAGAGAGGGCCAGAGAGAGGGCGAGAGTATGAGAGAGGGCCCCAACCCCTGCCTCAGCAGGCTTTTATTGATATTCTAGGTCAATTACATCAAGGATGGTCCTCCTTTACTGCACACAGGTTCGCTTTAGGTGGTTACCATAACAAAAGAAAGAATGTTGCTAATCCCTTCAAGATAAAGGTCATTTGCAAATGTAAAGGGAAAAGGGGTTGAACTGGTTACACCCAAACTTGAGAGGTTTAGCATAGATTTTAGGAAGTTACTTTAAAGATATGCAGCAAACATTTGTTGCCTCAATTCAGGGTGAGGGAGTTTTTAGCAAAAGCAAGTCTCAAAGCGGCCTAGGTACAATGCAGGCCTGATTCCCCACGGGAAACCTATTCATGGATGTTCTCTGCACGCCACGCGCGTCTGTCTGCATTCAGAACCAGGGCTGAGCCACTAGATCACATCACACATGGAGAGGTTCCCTACAGGTGCTCAGGGCCAGGGGGCCAGGGCAGTTTTGCCAGAAGCTGGCCTGAAGCTGGGGCCTGAAGAATGATGAGGGTTTGGGCAGGCTGAGTGGAGGGTGCTGCAGGGGCACGGGCCAGCAGTGATCACACAGAGCCTCTTGGGATGGGGGTCCAGTGTGGGGGTCCTGGGGTGTCAGAGTGTGCACAGCCTTCACCCCACTCTTTCTTCTCTCACCTGGGCTTCTCGCCCTTTCTCCAGTCTCTTCAGCTAGTAATGAGAGGAACCCACTACCTGCACGACCTCCCTCTTGGGGGCGTGGCGACATGAAAGATATCTGCATTCCTGCCCTTAGAGTTCCAAATTTAATACAAACTTGCCCCAGATACACAGACAGTTGCTTATTGTGAAAAAGCCAGGGGATATAAGGCACAAAGGGTTTTCCTGAAGACATTGTGAAATTCCAGTGGGTCATATCCCATTGACTTCAGGAAGCGGGACAGGCTAAAGAGGGCTGTAGCAACAGCCCCACAATCTCATTGGCTTAACACAGGCTAATGTCTTCATTCACACTATCTGTCCAATGTGGGGAGGGGTGGGGCTTCTGTTTACCCAGGTCACGCAGGGACCCAGGCTGCGGGCGCTCCTCCCCAACACGGGCTTCCATGACCATTGTGGCAGGGGGTCCGCATGTTGTGAGTCAGGGACCAGCTCGTATAGGTGTGCCCAGAAGTGACGTGTGACTCATGCTCACGTTTCATTGGACAACGCGCATGTCACATGGTCACGCCTAACTGCCTAACTTCAGGGGAGGTGGGAAATGCAGTCCTACCACGTGGCAAGGAGAGGAGCCAGAATAGCTGTGAGCACCCCAAACGGCTCGCACACCAACTGACCAGGCCACAGAGTTCTATTTTGTTTGTGATGACAGAAACCTCCATGCTTAATGAACTGCAAGTCATATTGTCATGTGTCCAGGCCGTCTTCGGCAGAAAGGTTCCTAAACAGCACATAAATTAATTTAATAAAGCACTACAACCATATTTTTAGAGACTCCCAGAAGAGGGAGCTGAATAAGAGGAACAGGGCTCTGTGGGATCATGAGTCAGGGCTCTCTTGATTGTAAGTGGCAGAAACCCAACTCAGAGGGACACAGGGTGATCGGAGAGTCTCCCTGAATCCAAGGAAGAGATGACCCGCTAAACACTAGAGGGACCTCAGAGTGAATCAGATCCTTCAGCACATCCACCTTGTTCTCTTCTCTGGAATGAGAAATGTTTTTACCATCAAAAATTACTGACCCATCCCGGCTGGCGTGGCTCAGTGGATTGACTGCCACGGCCTGTGAACCGAAAGGCCGCCGGTTCGATTCCCAGTCAGGACACAAGCCTGGGTGGCAGGCCAGGTCCCCTCAGTAGGGGGCGTGTGAGAGGGAGCCAATTGATGTTTCTCTCTCACATCAATGTTTCTCTCCCTCTCTTTCTCCCTCCCTTCCCCTCTCTCTGAAAATAAATAAATAAAGTCTAAAAAAAGAAAGTACTAACCTTCTTCCTAGAAAGGCTCTAATTGCACCAACTTGGGCTGTGCTCACCCTCGAGCCAATCAGCTGTGATAAGGAGTTGGGAGCTATGATTGAAAGCAGCCACCGTCAGCTCTGGCAGCCCCCGCTCTAGCCGGGGGTGGGCAGAGTCATCGGAAGGGAGAGAGGGCATGGCCCCTGGGTCGGACCCGCCTGAGGTTAAGTCCTTCTCTGCCAGGGACAAGCTGTGTGATGTTGGACAAGTTCCTCACCTCTCGGAGTCTCAATCTCCTCCCCTAAGACACGGCATGGCACTATCTAACTCCTGAGACAGTGGGAGAGGGTTGAGGGCCATACGGCCATTACACCCAATAGCCAATGGGAGGGGGGGGTGCTCCCTGCACCCAACATAAATCAGCCCATTTTCTCTGCTCCCCATGGGCTGATCCTAGGTGAACCACCGCTCAGTGGGAAGGGCTTTGTGAAAAGGAGAAGTTGGGTTTTAAAGACATTGAAATGTGTTCTAAAGAACCATTTTCGGGACGGTTGGTTTATTTAGCAGTGGGGGAAAAGAGCCAGGAAAACACAAACCATACAAACGAGTCCTAGGCCCTTACTTAGCACAGTGCCTGGCACACAGGGAGGATCCCTTAAACACAACCATAGTAATCAGTAAACGGTAACAGCGATAAGCAGTAAGAAGAAACTGGTGGGGGGCGGGGGTGAGTTTGGGGGAAGCACCCGGAACAAGGTCAGATGCCAAAAGGTGCTGGAAAAGATTCTCCCCTCTGATCTCACTGCCACCCAGCAGAGAGGACTGTGGGAGAGGTAGGACCTGGTCTAGCTTATGGAGAGCTGTCCTGCTGAGGGGGGCAGGGAAGATCCATGGGTCAGGGAACAGGCACTCACAGGGTCCAGAAACCAGATCTCAGGGCAGGAAGGGCCTCCAGAGGACACTCAATGGGGAAGTCTTAAAGCCAGCCCCGGGCTCCTCCACCAAAGCCCCACTTCTCGTGGTCTCACAGTCTGGGACACACTGCAGGGTCGATTTCATGTGAAGGAATTTTACTGTGGTTTGAGGTTGCTTAAAAACCACTGACCTAATAATATGCACTCACAGCAGTTGAGGAAACTGATGTTGGGGTGCGGAAAGCCCCGAACCGGGAGTAGACAGAGGTGGGGTCTGAGCTGCAGATCCCTGCTACTGAGCACCTACTAGTGGGCAAATCGCCTACTGTGGGTCAGGGTCCCAAAGGGTGGTGCTTGGGTGCTGTCTGGTGTTTTGGGCTCCTGGCAGGTGACCAGGGAAGGAGGGACCAACTGGGCCGGTTGGAGTCCTCCTGCAGGACTGTGCTAGCCGAGGTCAGCTCCTGCCCAGGAACTCTGCAGGGTGAAGTCAGCACTGGCCTCACGTCACCCACCAGGGCAGAAGCAGATTTCTTAGAGGACATGTCCCAGGGGGCTCCGGAGGTCTCATCTCTCTCTAACCCAGTAGTTATTGACCATTTGCTTCATACTAGGTATTGTGCCAAGTGCTATGTGTGAACCCATCAAACTGTTCCACAAGCCATGCAATAGACACTGTCAGTGAGCCCGGCTCACAAAGGAGGGGCCTGGGGCAGGGAAACGCTCAGACACTCAGCTGGTAAGGGGTAAGGCCAGGGTTGGAGCCCACCAGCTAACTTGAGAGCCCCTGCTATATAGCCCCTACTTTGGAGAAGGAAAAAAACAACCTTTATTAAAACAAAAATTGCAGGAATAATGAGAATGTCTGCATGTTCTTCTCCCAGATTCCCCCAATTGTTCATATTTTATCACATTTTTTATAATCATCTACCTATCTATTTGGTTCCCAACCATTTGAGAGTGAATTGAACATTCACTTATTTAGGGAGTATCACGTGACACTCCCTTGTTTAGAAATAAATACTCCAGTGCCAGTTGCCTAAAATGGAGGACATTTGTCTCACATGGGCCACAGGACGGGGATCAAAGCCAGGAAATTAACATTGATAAGCTACTCTTATCTAATCTGAAGACCTTATTCAGATTTTACCAATTATCTTAATAATGTCCTTATAGCAAAAGGACATCCTGGATGACACCTCACCGTTAGCAGCCCTGTCCCCTTAACTCCCTTCATCTGGAACAGTTTCCGCCTTTCTCTCTCCTGAGGTTGCTGTTTTTTAAAGCATACGGCCCAGTAATTTTGTAGAACGTCTCTCGGTTTAAATTTGTCACACGTTTCGTCACAACTAGATTCATCGTATAAATTTTTGGCAGGAATGCCAACGGCAGTGATGTGTCCTTTCCAGGGCATCGTTTAGGAGAAGGACAAGTGGATGAGCCCCATTACTGGTGATGCTAAGTTTGGGCAGTCAGTCAAAGGTGGCATCCGCCAGGTTTCTCCACGGCAGAGTTACTATCTTTCCATTTGTAATTAATAATTGCCTGTGGGGCAATACTTTGAAACTATATAAATATCACGTTTCTCATCAGAATTCTCCTGTCCCTTGGGATGTCCTATCGCTGGGATCCATCAATTAGCACGGTGGTTGCCTAATGGTCATTTTCTAACTCCATTATTCCTTCTGCTGGCAGAGGAGTTTTCCCTTCTCCTTATTCATTCATTTCTACTAGTATGGACCCCTGGTGCCTTCACTTATTCAATAGTTTATAATCCATCATTGCTGTAATTTCTTTTGAAACAAACTGTCCCGGACTTGGCTAATAAAAAAGCCCTTCGAGCCAGAAAGCTTCTACTTTCAAAGATGACATTGCTCCCATGTTCTTTGATCTTGACCAAAAAGGCAGCCATGCCTGTGGGGAACAGTCCCTGCTGGGTGGGTACCACGGCACTGACAACCTAATTCGAGCAGGCTGGGGATGGGAGCAACGGATTTCGGCGGCATGGCGTCCAGGGGTGCTGTGGGGTCCACTTAGGGGTTAGCTCGCTAGTTGAGCACCTTCGATGGCCTCAGCCCTGGAGAAGCTCACAGAGTGTAGGGGATAGAGGAGACCAGCAATCACAAATATATAATTTCTAAAATAGAGAGCTTTTGTGCCCCAAGAGGTAACATGATTGGTTCTCATAGATATATAAATGTAGGGCAAGTGGGCCATTTGGGGGGAGGTGGTCAGGAGGGATTCAGTGCCAGATAAAGCTGCCTCATCATTTGACCACTTGGGAAGCTAGTGGGCCAGTTTGCAAACGAAACTTAGGCCTGTGGGAGGGGAGGGGTAAATGTCTCGATCCCAGGTGGACCAAGGCTGGGAGGCAGGAAAGCATAACGAGGGCTCTGAGATCAAACTCCATTATACCCAGGGTCAGGGAGTTCTTGCTGGTGACCAGGGCTCTGCACAAAGACCTCCTCGCTGGGCAGGTCCTGTTCCCTGGGCAGTAGAATGAGGGAGCTGCTCTGACGTCAGCTACACAGAAGAGATGGCCCTTGGAGTGACGGCAGGCACGTCAAGCAATGGGAACAGCAAAGGAAAGAAAGAGTAAGTGGCCATACTCTCCCACTTGGCCCCCCAAACTTCCTCTTCTGGGTCGGGCTCAAGGCACTGAACATACCCCTCCATCTACGCTGAGCCCTACTGGGTTGGGCAGAACCTGGAACATCTGGACCAGGAATCCAGTCAGACCTGGATTCGAATTTCAGTTCTTGTACTTTTCGAGCTGTGTGACTCTGGCAAGTCACTTTACCCCCCTGAGCCTCCACTCATTTATTTCCTCCACATTATTTTCTCAGCTGAGGGCTTACCCTGTGTTGAGCACTTTCCCAGGCACAGGACAGGCAGTGGCGAACAAGATACAGAAGGCTCTGCTCTGACGAAACATCTGATTGGGGAGGAAAGACACCAGACAGTAAGCAAACACGTAAACAGAGCAATACCCTATGGAGTTATCAAGGTGGCAGAAGAACCAGACTTTACAGGTGGGGGCTCCTTTAGCCGGGAGGTCAGTGACATCTGAGCTGACCTGAAAGATGAGAAAGAACCAGGCAGTGAACAGAAGAGGAAACAGCAAGTGCAAAGGTCCTGTGGCAGGAATGAACTTGGTGTGTTTGAGGAGCAGTGAGAAGGGCAGTGTGGCTGAGGAGTGGGGGCCAGGGCAGAGGAGCAGGAGGTGAGGCTGGAGAGCTGGCTAGAGGCCGGATGGCTCAAGGCCCTGTAGGCGGAAGAGAGGAGTGCAATTTATATTCCAAATGCTTAGGGAGGCTGGACAGAGGGCGGCAGTGTGTGGAACACTCTGACCTTTGCTTTGAGAAAAACATCATCTCCTGTGAGAAGAACACCTTTAGGAACAAAATGGGGAGGCTGTCCGGAGGCTGCTCTCATCCTCCAGGTAAATTGATGGTGTCCGGACGCTGTGGTAAGACTGGGGGTAGGGAGCAGTTGTCAGGTGCACAATCGTGTTGGAGGCAGAGACAGGCTGATCCCTGACGCCGGGAGAAAGGGAGAGAGAGGGATGGAGCCAGGCTCCTAGGATCGGGCTTGAACACTAAGATGAGGAGACTGAGAGTGTGGGTTGCCTGGGCGGGGTTGACATCAGGGGGTGGATTTTGTGTAGTGAGCGTCCGCCGTCCCCATCCGGCACCCACGTGGCAGGGGCAGTGGGCACTTGAATAATGAGTCAAACTCAGAAGCGGTTCGGCTCTAGAAATACAAATTTGGAGTTCACGGGCATATAGATGGCATTTAAAACCACGGGATCGGATGAGATCATCATGGCAGAAGGTGTAGGTCGGAAGAAAAGGTCCGGGACTGTGGACTGTAAAATGAGCCAAATGACACCTTCACCCACGCGGCTTTCGCGAGGTGTCACGTGAACACAACCAGCCTAACAGGGACTGAGAACCCTGGGGCGGGGCCTAGGTGGGGGCGGGCCCTAAGTGGGCGGGGCGGGCGGAGTTGAGGAGCCCAGAGGCTGCTCAGGGAGGTGACGTCACCGCATGACTGGGTTTTTATGAATGAAAGGAATCCTGTGAGTGAGTAATTCCGGGAAGCTCGCCTTACAACTTCGCAGCGGCCTCCTGCGCCGCCCTCCCCACAACAAAACTCAGCTCGTCGCTCGCGGGAGCCAGACTCAGAGCGACCAGCGGTCGGGACCGGAGGGAGACGCACCAGGGCGCGGGCTGGACAGCAGCCCAGACGGCCGCGGGGCTCGCGCGTTCCGGGGGCGCCAGGAGAAGCGGATCGAGAGAAGGGTGAGGAACGCGGGTCTGGGGCCCGCGCGCGGGGCCCCGAGGCAGCAGGGTCTCCTTGCCCCGGGTACATGCCTGGGGCGGGGCGCCGGGGCCGGCTCAGTCGGCGCTCCAGTGTACCCACGGCTCGTACGGTTGGCGGAGGGCGGGGGGAGGGGAAAAAGTCCGGGGAACGAGTAGGGGCAGAAGGAAGCTTGGCGGGGTGCGGAGGTGATGGGCCTTTTCCGGGGGCGCCGGCCTGGAGGCAGTGAAGCCCAGCAGGAAGGGGCATCGCGGGCTGGCGAGCGTCAGCGTCTGCCCAGGCGGGCCCAGGGGCGGTGTGTGCACGTACGTGACTCGGTGAGAACAGTCCCTGGACTGGTGCCCGCAAGCCGGGCGTGCTCGGTTTGTTTACGCAGGGCGTGTGTGTGTGTTCCCTGGCCTGCGTCCTGAGTATCCTGCCTGATGCGTGTGCGCGAGGTGTACTGTGGTGGAGCGAGGGAGGGAGAGACAGACAGAGAGGCAGCCCGCGCACTCCCGGGCGGTTGAGAACCCTAGGGCCTGTGTAGCAGCGTGTGTACCCTGGAAGGAGTGTGCCCAATGAGCAAACGCGGAATAGGGACCTGAGCTAGGGAAGCGGCCCCATTCGTGGTCACACACGGTTTGAGAATTCTCAGGGTGTCCCCCTTTCCACTAGCGCCTCTGGCACAGCCCCTGCTGTTGCCGGAGTTTCCCAGCGCTGGGGCCATGTGACCTCGGTGTTTGTCCACTGCCGGGAGCCCGAGCTTGCAGCCACAGGTTGAGACGAAGTATCAAAGACCCCGCCCCAAAGGGCTGGGGGTGAGGCAGGCGGACCCTCTGGCTTGTCCTTCATCCCTTCGGTCTCAGGAGGAAGTGGATGGGCCAGAACACCCGGAGTAAAGCGGGAAGGTAGGAGGGGGTCCTGGGCTTCCTCTGTTTGGTGGCTATTCTGGCTGGTCCAGGTTGTGGAGCTTGTACCTGGTGGGTCTGGGAGGGTAAGACCGGAGGATGGGGTGGAGCTGGTTTCTGTCCTCCTGGTAGTTCCAGTTACAAGTGGGACTAGTCTGACATACTTGCTGATGGCCGGACCTGAGGATCTAGTTGAGGGACTGGGCCAGCTGGAGTTCCCAGAGTCCTCATCCGGGGGAGTCATGGGCAGCAGGTAGTGGGGCAGGTGGTCCCGGTGCATGAAGGGTTAATGTGTGAGAGGTGGGGGCCCACCCCAGCCCTAACCCCCTTTATCAGCCCTGCAGAAAGCTTGTTTAGCCCGATAGTCTGAGAGACAGGCTGTGGGCCAGGGATTCCTTGGTTCTATTCTGCACTCCCCTTCTTCCCAGCCACGGGCTACAGAATCCTGGAGGGTGGTCAGTGGGGCTTCCTGGGTTGAAGAACCAGATGACCTTTTCACTTTGAATCTTTGAGCCCTGGTGAGTTCTGCTGCCACAGTGGGGAACCTCAGTATCCCCCTCTGCATCAGGGACTCGGTGACATCCAGGTGGCAGGATGGGGGACAATGGGGGAGGCATGGCAGCCTCTACACACAGATATTTTTCCAGGAGAACTATGGGAGAGAAAGCAGAGCCAACAGCCCCAGGCCAAGGCCAGGGATGCCCAGGAATGTGTGGGGTTCGAGTAAGGGAGGTGGCCCTTAGGAGCACAAGAACCAGTCGAGCCCATCCTCCAAGCTGGGCAGGAAACATCCCTGAGTAAAGCTGGGGGTCAAAGGGCAAGGGGAAGCAGCTGAGTGGCTCAGTCACTGGTGGAAAGCTAGCACTGAAAGCCTTAGCCTCCCATTGGGTCATACCTGGGTCTCCACCAGGGCCTGGGACCCCACACAGGCTCCCTTGGCCCCTGTGCCTCCCTCAGTCCTGATGCTTTTAGCCTACATATCCAGGGGGCCTGTCATGGACCGATGCTGTCATGGCAATGAGACCATGACCAGACCAGACCCATAGCCTGCCCTCTGGGAGCTTACAGTTACAGAGGAGGCAAAGTTGAAGAGCCGCCGAACTAAACACAAAACCACGGCGGAGCTGGGCGGTGTGAGAGGGAAGTTCCTGTGGCTTGCAAGTACACAGTACAGTCACACCTCGTTTTTTTTGTGCTTCGCTTTAAAAATTGCACTTTGCAGATACTGTGTTTTTTACACATTGAAGGTCTGCGGCAACCCTACATGGAGCGAGTCTATCGGCGCCATTTTTCCAGAAGGCTCAAATCATAGTTAGCATCTTTTAGAAACAAAGTCTTTTTTAATTAAGATATGTTCATTGTTTTTTTAGACATAATGCTCTTGCACACTTACTAGACTACAGTACAGTGTAAACATAACATTTATATGCACTGGGAAACCAAAAAATTCCTGCAACTTGCTTAATTGCGCCATTTGCTTTATTGTGGTGGTCTGGAGCCACATCCAGAGTATCTCCAAGGTAGGCCAGTAACAGGGCTTCAAGTCACCCAGGGCAATCAAGGAAGGCTTCCCCGGGGAGGTGACCAGTGAGCCAGGTTGTCAGATGGAGTGAGTGATGATGGTCTGTAAAGCCCTAAGGGGCAGAGGCTGTGATTCATACTTGGCCCTTCAGGGCATTTGGGACCTGGCACAGAATAGGTGTTTCTTGGCGTTGGTTGATTGAATGAATGAATGAATGAGCACTGGGTCCAAGAGGATCCTGGGAGATAGTGGACAAAGAACATGATTGGGGCCTGAAGGCCTCACTTTGTGGGCTAAGGGGATGGCTGGCAGGGCAGGGTTTTGAAATGGGCTGAACATAGGTTTGTAGGTCTGTGTCAGTAATGATCTCTGACAGCCCTTGGGGGAAAAACAGATGGTGGGGTCAGAGGTGGAGGCGGGCAAGACCAGAAGCCAGTGAGGAGGCGGCTATGGTCATAGTTCAGCTGAAAGAGGAAGTGGTCCCTGGCTGTGCAGGTTGAGCAGAGGAGTAGTCAAAGCTGATAGTCTCTGAGTTCGTTGTTCTCATGCCCCTGCCTCCAGGAAGCCTTCCCTGATTTCTTTCTCTAGGACCTCCACTCTGCTAGTGGTCCTGGGGCTCCATTCCAAGCCAGAATCTGACACTCTAAACTCCCAGGTTGTCAGGCTAGAAGGTACCTGAGGCTTGGTGGGGGACTGGCCTGTTGGGAAAGTGAGGCCCACAGAGAGGGAACGGCATACCTGAAGTCACACAGCGAGTGTGAGTGGGCTGCAGAACTGGAGCTGGATTCCCCGGGCTCCTGCTTTCCTGAGGTGCTGAGCCCTCCCAGCTTTGCTCTCCTTTCCAGCAGGGAGGAGGCTCCACCAGTGCTGGCTGCCAAGGCCCGGGAAAACACATTTTTTCCCTCTGTCCTCACAGAGGAAGCAAAACGGTTCAGCAGCCAGAGAGGAGCCCATGCCAGCGGGTGGGCGGGCCGTCTGCAGGATGTCCCTGGAATGGACTGAGGGGGGCCAGGAGGGAGGGGACTGTGGGAGGTCTTGTGGCTGCAGACTGGGCAGGGCAGCTGTCAATCTCCCAAGAGTAAGTTTATTCTCCATGCCTCCAAAAGAATGTTAGGGACCTGCAGCCCCTGGAGGTTGCTCTGCTGGTCTCAAAAGGAAGAAGCTGTGTGTGTGTGTGTGTGTGTGTGTGTGTGTGTGTGTGTGTGTGTGTGTGTGTGTGTGTGGCAGCAGTTGGCACTAAGGAAAGAGCTCTGAGCTGAGGGTCAGGAGTCCTGGGTTCCGGCCCACCACTGCCACCAAACAGCTGCTCAGTCGTCTCAGGGACAGAACAAGGAGGTTGGATCAGCCACTGTCTCAGGCCCCAGGTCTACCCACCATACTGGCCGGTGGAGGGCCCAGCCCCGTGATTTACAGCAGCCCCTGGCCTGAGGCTGGAGGCTGAAAGCCTGAGGTTATCAGAAAGTTCCCCCTTCTTGTGACTTTCTGTGATTGCTTGACTTTGCTGAGCTAGGGACATTCCTGGGCAAACATGAGTGTCTCAGCTGACATCCAGGATGTGGGTGAGGGGCTGAGGCTAGACAGGGGGGAGAAGGAGGAAAGGAGAGAAGAACAGGTTCAGAGCCTCCCTAGGGCCTAAAAGTACTCGGAGTCGCAGCCTGCCCAGTGAGTGGGACCTTTAGTCATTTTATAGAACGGGGGTGTGTGTGTGTGTGTGTGTGTGTGATGATGTCTAGAGAAGCCAGCCACCTGCCACCTCTGGTCTTATCTAAGCCACTTGTGTTTTACACATTAAAGCTCCTGTAATCGTCCCCACTCTATTAGGTGAGGAAACCAAGGCCCACAGAGGGAAAGCGACTTGTCCGAGGGGCCAGGCTCCCAAGGTTCTGCATCAGCCATAGCACCCAAGGCTCAGCACCCAGCACCCACCAGGCTCTCAGTTAACCTATGTAGGGAGAGGCTTACCCTCTCCCATCAGGTCTCTCTCTGTCGCCCAGATTGCTGGTGTCACCTAACACCCAACTCCCCCAGCAGCTGGCAAGCCAGCCTGGCTATCTGCATGCATTTGCCTATCCCTGCCAGACCCCACAGGAATCCTGGCATGTCCGAGCAGCATGGCCTTGGAGACTGGCCAGTCCAGCCTCCTCTCCACAGAGGTGGGGAAATACAGAGAGGGTGCCCTGTGAGGGACATACTGGAAGGAGGCATGTGGCTCGGCATGGCCTCAGTCCTGTGCACTGCCCTGTTTTAGCTGTGTGACCTGGACTGCTCTACCAACCTCTCTGGGCATTATCTCACAGTGCTGTTGGGAGGACCAGGATTCGGCGTTCAGAATCCCTTCTGATCTGGGGGCGAGGCAGCCACTCCCTGCTGTGTGACTTCAGGCTCGAGGTGTCTCTCCCTGGGCTTCTCTTACTCTTGGGTAAAGTGAGGAGGTGGGGGCCTTTCCTGTGTGATCCCAGCCAGCGGGGAGATGCTGAGTAAAAGTGAGACCCCAGTGATTGCTGCAGGCCTGGCCCCTCCTGGACAGATTCGGCTTTTCTCAGGACCCCTCAGATGCTCACTGACCTCCACCCTTGGTTCCACCAAAACTCGGGGAGCAGGTATTATTTTTACAGACGAGAAAGTGGAGACCCAGAGAGGTAGAGTAACTTGCCCAAGGTCACACAGTCTGGAAAACAGAGATGGGACTCAAACCTGGCCTTGACCCTTAATCCAGTGCTCCTTTCCTTATTTCCCATGCCCGACCTGGGGGCCAAGCATCCTGAGGACTCTCCTGTCCCCTCCTCCTGGCATCTGGTACCAGCCCTGCCATGCAGACGCCAGGAGGCAAATGAAAAGGAGGAAGAATTGGAGATACAGCCAGGAGGTTTTTCTCTCGACAGTATTCAGCTGGGCTTGGGCTTGGCATTGGTTCAGACACTGCCAAGCTAGGGGACGGACGGTGTCAGAGACTGTACCCATCCACCCCTCACTGGTGCCTGCTCTCTGCCAGGCCCCACCTGGGTGCCTCAGAGCCCAGACCTGCCTTGGCCTGGTTCCTGCTTGTGGAGCTCCCTGTCTGGTGGGCAGACCAGGAAACAGACTGTTACAATGCAGGGGAATGCCTAACAAGCCCTACGGGTCAGGGAGGGCTTCCTGGAGGAGGAGATGTCTACAGCCAGAGCAGAAGGATGAGTAGGAGTCTGTTAGATAAAGGAGGGGAGAAGTGTCCCAGGGTGTGGGGCGGCCCAGAGGCAAGAAAGTGTGGGATGAGAGGAAGTGAAAGAAACTCCATGTGGCTGGAATGCAGAACAGAGGTGGAGAGCAATGGGAGATGGGAGCCATGGGGGGGGGGCCTGGACCCTGCCCCCAGGGTAGTAGGGAGCCATGGCAGGTATGCATCTGGGTGATGAGGTGGTCAGACTCATGTGGTGGAAAGATCCTCTGAGCATGGTGTAGAGGATGAGCAGACATAGCAGGACCTCCCTGGGGGTGTGTGCTGGGGGAAGGTGGCCTGCATTGAAGGGTAGCATTGGGGAGGGGGGTGAATGAGGGTCTCCAGATGGTGTCTGTGACAACAGGTTAGGGTCCTGACTTGGGACTTCCTGGGCCTCAGTTTCCCCCTCAACTATACCACCAGGGTGTGGGCGGCTCCGAAGACCCTCCTCGCCCCAGGGCCAGCGTGGCTGCCTCCGTCAGGGGATCTCTTAAAGTGCCAACTTCCCTTTCCTATGCCAGTCCTCGCTTCCCTCTGGGTGTCAGAGCCCCTGGCCGTGTGGGCCGGAGGGGCTGGGGGATTTCTAAGAAACCTTGGACTGTCCCCACCTCGGCCTGAGTCATGCTGAGAACTCAGCCACCATTATTTGAGCCTCTGCTCTGTGCCAGGCACCACTCTGAGCACTGGGGGACAGCAGTGGACAGGACGCGATCTCTGCTGTCCAGAGCTGGCCTGCTAATGGGGAGGCAGCCGCTGAACAAATAGGTAAAACATACGTGAGTGATAATAATTACAATACAGACAGCGAGAAGTGCCATGGAGAAACATGTGGCAGGGAAGGGGGGGTTGTGAGCATGTGCGTGTGCCTGTGGGCATGTATACCGGGCTGGGACACACATGCCCGAAACTGAGTGAGAACACGAGGCTTGAGGAGAGCCCTGCCGGGAGTGAGGCAGCAAACTCTGTGGCTGTTTAAGGGGAGAGGACTCGGGGCAGGTGGGACAGCCAGTGCACAGGCCCTAGGGAGCCTCGTGTGCGGGAGGTTCAAGGAGGCGGGTGCAGCTGGAATGGGGTTGAGGGGGCGGGAGGGAGAGCTAAAGTCAGGTGTTTGCTGAGGCCACATCACTAGTGCCTTGTGAGCCACTGTGGTGACTTGGGCTGTAATCCAAGTGACATGGGAGCCACAGGAGGGTCCTGAGAGAGGAGTAACATGATCTGACTTAACACATGGCTGCCCTGTATCACCCGTGGGGAAACCGAGGCACAGAGGTTCACTGATGTGCAGGAACCCCACCACTGGTGAGTGGGACGATCTCTGAAAGGCCCCAGTGTGTCTGGTGCCCAAGCCTGCACACTTTCCATTTTCCCACCGTGCCTCTGCGAGATGCCTGGGCCTGCCGGAATGGGTCAGAGGCCACCCCGCAGACAGCTCGGGCCACCAAGGTCTGGAGCTGGGTTTCAGCCCCTATCTAGTGAGGACTGGCAGGATGCTGACTTGGGTCACCCTCCTGCCCTCTCCTTTCCTCTTCACCTCCATCGCATTCCCGTGGGGATTAGCAGAGGAGGAGCGGGAACTCTGGGAGATAGTGCCTTTCCCGGCCCAGAGCAGTGACCACTGGCTCTCGGAACGTACACTCCGTGTCTCCCCAGTGCCAAGCACAGGCCAGGGCAGTGTCACATTCGCTCTGGGCTGCCCCCAAGGTGCGGGATGCTTTTCCAGAGCACGGGTCTGAACGAGAGCTGTCTGTGCAGGGGAGAGGGTGGCGCGGGATTCACTGTGTTTTGATGGGTACGGGTCGGACTTTGTGAAATGTCATTGACTGGGGCACGTGTTTTCCGTGCACTTTCCTGTTTGTAGTTTGTGCTTTAATTAAAAGATTTTTAAAATGAAACAAAATACACGTGTCTGGCCCCCGTGTGGAGGAAAGGCTGGGAGGGGGGGTCCCCTCATTTGGTGCACACTTATTGAGAACTTACTATGTGCCAGACGCTGATTTAGGCATACTGATGCAGCGGTAGGACACGGCCTTGACCCTCGTGGACTTACATTTTGGTGGAAGGGGGGTGGGAGGGAGAGAGACATTTCATGAACAAATCATCAAACATAAAATAAGTGCAGCAGAGGTGACCGTTAGGAAGGTCAGCAAATGAGGGTTGAATGACAGGACACCAGGGGATGCTTTAGCCACACAGACCTCTTTGAGGAGGGGCAGTCAGCAAAGATACACATGAGATGCCATGGGTAGACAAACAGTGACCTTGGTCTCCTCTCTCCCCTAGATCTCAGCCCGAAGGGCACCTTCTGCCAACATGTCTGTGGATCCCTTATCCAGCAAAGCGCTGAAGGTGAGGAGGTGGCCCCGGTGGTCCCCAGTCCTCCCCCACCCACCCCCACCCCCGTCCTCTGCCCCCCCCCCTCCCCGCCAGGCTGGGCTCCCCATGGAGAGCTCCCCAGCCCACTTCCCCTTCAGTACCTGGAATCCCCAAGAGCTGCTCAGCAGGCATGAGACGTGCATGAGGCCATGGCTGAAAACCAGGAGACTGGGCTCTGGCCATAGGCTGTGTCCTCCACTTCCCCCGCAGGCAGGTCACTTCCCTCTCTGGACCTGGTTCCCCATCAGGACAATGCTCACTGGGCTGCAAGACTTTAGAAGCACTTTCCTGGGTTTCTTTGGCTGAGTCTGGGCCTTGTCGCTGGATCAGGATTTGGGCTGAACTCTGGGGTGGCTCCTTGTGAGTTCTGATCCTGGTTTGGCCCGGTTTCCCTTTGCGGGTACCTGCCCCACATGGAGGTCTTGGAACAAGTCCAGCCACCACTTCCGTGCCTATGACTGATGTGGGGGGTGGAGTGGGGGAGGTGTGGAGCTGTCCCTAGCAACTGATGCGTGCCAGGCCCCGGGCTCACGGCCCACAGGCAAGGGCGCGACCCTGGTCCTCAGTTTCCCCATGCGTCCACTGTGCTGCCTGCAGATCAAGCGCGAGCTCAGCGAGAACACGCCGCACCTGTCGGACGAGGCACTGATGGGGCTGTCGGTGCGCGAGCTGAACCGGCACCTGCGTGGGCTCTCCGCCGAGGAGGTGACGCGGCTCAAGCAGCGGCGCCGCACCCTCAAGAACCGCGGCTACGCGGCCAGCTGCCGCGTGAAGCGCGTGTGCCAGAAGGAGGAGCTGCAGAAGCAGAAGTTTGAGCTGGAGCGCGAGGTGGACAAGCTGGCGCGCGAGAACGCCGCCATGCGCCTGGAGCTCGACGCCCTGCGCGGCAAGTGCGAGGCCCTGCAGGGCTTCGCGCGCTCGGTCGCCGCCTCCCGCGGGCCAGCCGCGCTCGTGGCGCCCGCTAGCGTCATCACCATCGTCAAATCGTCTCCGAGCCCGGGGCCCGCCCCAGGCCCCGCCCCTGCCGCCTGCTCCTAGTGTCCGCGGCGCCCCGACCACGCCTCACTCCCAAACCACGCCTCGGACCCCTGCTCCCTTCCCAAAGTGCCCGAGCACAACCTCTGGCCCCAGGTGCCATTTCTCTGCAGTCACCAGCCCCTGTGGTTATCATAGGTCCTCTCCCCAGAGCCTGTCTTCCTCTCGCAGCCCTTGACACTGAGACCTAATAGCCCTGGGGAAGGGGTGACTTTGGTGAGATAGGAGGTAGGGTGGGGTTGCGGTCAATGGTCTCCCTTGGCTGAAAGTTCAGCCTTCTTAGATTGGGAGGATGGGATGGATGCGACACGATGTGGAGCGGACGAGGTTACAGAAGAGCCATCGAGGAGAAGAGGGCCACCCCTCAGTTGTAAACTGTTTGCTTAGACTGTGCCAATGGCTCCTCCCCATCCTCCTGGGATGCAGCGTTGGGTTTGGCCCTATATTTGTCTTGTGGGACTGTCCGGCTGAGAAGCTGATGCCCCCACCTCTGCTTCGGGCCTGGGGAAATCACCTAGTGAAGCCCAGGGAACAGGTGGGGAAACGGGTCTCCCGTGATGGACCGCATATGCTTGGTGGTTGAACTGGATCTCAGAGCTGGGTTCTCCCACTGCTGTCTTGAGAACCCAGCTGTGGTTGTCGGGGACAGTGGACTGGGACTGGGACAGGACTGGGTGGGAGGGCCTCCGTGGCCTGGGAGACAGCAGTGAGCCAATGTAAGAGAAGTAGAGGGAGAGAGAAAGTGACACAGATGGAAGAGAGGGACGGAGCTGGCCAGCCAGAGAGAAAGGGGAGATGAGAAGACAGACCCTGTAGTCTCACAGCCTTGGCTGAGGGGTCCCACCTCTTCCCTGTGACCGTCCACCCCAGGGTGGGGGCTGACCACGGCCATTGACTGTTTCGGGAAGCCCAGCCCAACCCTCCCTCCCCTCCCCTCTGTTTATTTATTGCACGAATCTAAGTTATTCTCTCCAGCCGGAGCCCTGGTACCCACCCCCAGGAAAAGTGGCGTGGGGCCCTGAGCTGGACTTTATATTTTATATCTGCAAATAAATCACATTTTATCTTATATTTAGGGAAAGCCGGATAGCAACAACCAAAAAAAACGTTTTTAAAAAAATTGCCCGGCCCCCAGAATTTATTTATTTTCTGACTTACAGTAAGCGATTTACCCGCCTTCTGTATTTTGTAGACTCTGAATAAAGACAAGTTCTCTATTTCCACAGTGAAGAAGTGTATGTCCTGGTTTTGGGGGGGGCTTTAAATGAGGGGCCCAAGATGGAGTTGTGCTCTCCCACCCCGAAAAGGCTGTTCCAAGTTGCAGATAAAGACTACGCTGCCCTGGCTGGGCGGCTCAAGTAGTTAGAGCACAGTCCCGCACAGCAAAAGGGCTCGCTCGGCTTCAGTCTCTGGTCAGGGCGCACACCCAGGGTGTGGGTTTTGTCCCTGGAGGGGGCACCAACAGGAGCCAACCCATCGGTTTCTCTCTCATGCTGATGTTTTTTTCTCTCTTCCCCCCACTTCCTCTTGTCCTCCCTCTAAAATCAATAAACATAGGCTCGGGCATGGGTTAAAAAACAAACAAAAATGCTATGCACCATCATTACTAGCTCTTGCATGGGCTGGGGGTGGGCTGGAGGTGGACACCTGGACAGGTGGTGCCCAAACATCTGTCCTTCCATCTGGTGCCTGAGCCAAGGACGCTCCTTGGGGAAGACAAAGCCGGGGGCACAGTGAAATGTAGGGTGACATTTTCTGGGCATCTCTTCAGTGAAAAAACAGTGCCACCCAGGGAGGAAAACTCCAAGATTGAAGGGTAATCTTTTCAGCACTTTCCCATTGAGGTCTGATTTTTCTACAGCCAGGTGGAAAATATTCTCCTCGTGTTCCGGAAGGCACAGGGAGGCAGGGAGAGAAGCAACTTCCTCAGTCCCAGCCCACAGGCCTAAAATGCAACTGTGCCTCATCCCAGGCCCCAGACAGATGGAGTGCACTGTGTGGCTCAGGGAAATCGGGGTTTGAATCTACATGTGCATCTTCCTAGCTGTGTGACTTATTCAGCTTCTTGCAGCCTCAGTTTACCCATGTGTACCAGAAAGGTACTCTGAGGGCATAGGCATGACCAGCACTGGGACCTGGAGGGCTGTGGGCAAGAACACGTGGTAAAGCTTTACAAGAATGCACCGCAGTGAAGCTGGGAATGGGTGTGAAGACGGGGGCTGGGAAAAGGCGCAGAGTGTGGCAGTGGGGGAAAAGCCCAACCACGTGGGTGGGTGTGGTCCACAGGCCTTCCTCCCCCGCGGGCTGGAGCCCACAGTCCTCACCCAATCCTGAGATGCTGAGCTCAGGCCTGCAGAAAAGACAGCCGGAAGCTGCAGGAGGGATGAGCTGAGGCTGGGAATTTCCCCCGCCCCCGCTGCATTCCTGAGTGCCTAAGTCAGCGCAGCCAGGCCCCCTGGCCAGGCCTGAGAAGGCATGCGGAGGTGGTGGCAGGAAGATGCTCTGCTTGGTCCCACACCTGCCCTGGTGAGCAGGGGCAGTGCTCACTGCCCAGCAGGCTCCATTCCAGGCCTTGCCCCTAGGGGGAGGCACCAAGGGTCCCACAATGGAGGGTGGGCTCAGGGAGGCAGTTTGGAAAGAGTGAGGACCCTAGGAAACCTCAACTCCCTGAGAGACACCTGCAGCAAGGGGGCTGCCAATGGGTGGGGACGGTGGGCGCTTTGTGACCCAGGCAGCCACCATGTCCTGCTGGCCATGTGGGGAGGGGGCAACACTGTCCACTGGGGGCCTGGACCCCAATTTTAGTCTCTGACAACATGAATCCCCCCCATTGCCTACACGTTACATAGCGGAAGACCCAGGCTTTCCTGACACCCCTGCCCACACCACAAAACCCACCTCCAATGCACCCACAAGGGGGGGAAGAGGAAGGAAAAAACCCACAGGCAGAGATTTCAATACAATCTATATTATCTCATATATATATTTCTTTCTCACTTTACTTGCTCACTGCTGTCACGCGTTTAAAATGTCACAGAGACCAAAATAGAGCGGCTTTCCAGTGGGGCTTGTGGCAGTCCTAAAGGAGGTACAAAACTAGGGGCTCTGTCTCTCATACATCATCATACAGTTAATTTTTCAAGTATTTTTTATGTACAAACAGCTACTCTATCAGGAAAAAAAAATTAAAAAAAAAAAAAAAGACAAGGTAGGTTGCGAATCCTAGGAGGAAGGGGTGGCGTGTTCAGGCACCAGTTCCCAGCCCCATCTCCCCAGGGGCCGCTGGCTCCCTGCTGCTGAGCTGGAGGGCGAGCCAGGGTGGGCAGAGGCTGGGGGCAGGGAGTCAGCCACACACTTTGGCCTAGAAGGGCAATGAAAGAAACTGACTCGTGAAAGGAAACAGTGGGAGTGGGGACAGGTGGTTCTCAGACAGGCTGCACCAACCTGCAGCTCGGTCCTGGCTGGCCAAGGCCACCAGACAGGGACCCAAAGGCTGGCCTCCAGCACCCCACAAGCAGGCCTCAGTTCCCCCAGGGGGCTGGCTGGCTTGGTCACAAGGGCCAAAGAGCCAGGGAAGATGACTGGGACAGAACCCCCACCCGACCCTCAGCACTCATTCCAGGAGTGGCCAAAAGGAGAGAGGTTCCAGTGACATTCTGAAGCCACATGGCTGGGCCCTCCTCTCAGCGTGCCCCTTCCCCAGGCTGTTGCCACCCACGCCCAAACACCACCTGGGGACGGGACGCCCTGCCTGTACACAGTGCCCACTGAGAGTGAGCCCAGCCTGCACGGGGGCTCTAGCCCGGGGAAGCTCCAGGTGCACGGTGCAGAGGTGGGCAAGGGCAGGGGATGGGTGGTCCTGGCGACTCCTGAGGCCTAAGGGCACTTGGCCCAGCACTGCAGGGTCCTCTGAATGCCAGCAGCTTGACGGAGGGTGCTGGGGACTGAAGGCCTAGGGAGGGGAGCGTTCATGTGTGACTAAGGCACAGAAGAGACGGGCTGGGGACGAGATGAGGAGGACTCCAGGCCCTGCATGGACCTGGGGCCAGGGCCCTCCGCCCTCCCTCCTCCGGAACTGTGTCCTCCAGAAGCTGGTCTGAACGGTAGAGACTCCGATTCTCCCCAGGAAATGTGGGGGAGAAGCCCCAGCAACAGACCATGCCCCAGCCAAGGTTCTGATCGCTCGGCCTGGGAAGGAAGTGGGGAGCCCCTGACCCTGTGAGCAAGCAAGTAAGGGCTCTGTCCAAATATGCTCCCAAGACTGACCCCAAGTGGGGGCAAGGGGCACTGTGGGCTGCTGGCTGTCCTCAGCAGGCCAGGAGGAAGGGGCATGAGACAGGCAGAGGTGCAGCCACAGAGAAGACATCCAGGGGCTCAGGGACCCCGACTTGGAGAGGCCACATCAACAGAAAAGCGCAGAGGTACCTGAGCCCCTGCCCAGTGGGCCCTGTGGCTTTTGGTATCTGGCTCTATCTGGGCAGCATGCCAGGCAGGCCTGGGTCAGAAGGGGGTTGACAGGGGGTGTCCCCTCCTTCTGCCCAGGTGAGGCGAATCTAGCATCAGACAAGGGTTGGGGAGGGGACAGGCGGGGAAGAGCCATATTGCACGGTATCTGGGGGTGGGGCTGTGAGTCTCGTGGGGGAAGGCAAGGACCTGGGGACAGAGCTGAGAAGACTGTGGCTGCTGGTCCACACATAAGCGTCTGGGTCTGGGGCACAGCTGGTCCCAACATGCTGCCACCGCAGGACAAGCCACAGGGGCATGGGAGTCGCTCCCAGTGTCCTCTGCTCCTTGCCCCAGTCCTGTAGGCTTGGCCTTGTATAAATATTCCTGAAGGCTCGAGGGTGAGCCTGGGCTGTTCCCTTGGCAGACAGCGACTGGCTGTTCCTCTGGAAGCGACATGTGAGTGTCTCTGGTCCAATAAATTAAAGGGCAATGCCAAAGCTGTGCCAGCCTGCCTCCTGGCCTGGACGTGAGGCTGGAGGGGGCAGACGCTGCCCGGGGCCAAGGTACCCATCCTTCCCCAGCAGCCGCCACAGCTAGAACTCGTCGTCAGAGCTGAGCAGGAGAGTCTTCTCGTTGTCACGGGCACCACTGAGGCTGTGGGAGCGCGCGAGGCCGTGGGCGCCACCGTGCCGGTTGGGCCCGGGCTCCAGCGTGGACTGCTGCGTGTACTGCTGGTAGGCGGGCGAGAAATTGTGGATGGCGTCCTGCACGATGTCGTGTGGGTTCATGGTCTCCTTGAGGCTGCTGGAGATGCTCTTCATGGGGGCGCAGCGGCCTGCGGGGTGGGAGAGGGGCTGAGGGGCTGGCGCGGCAGGAGGCGAGGCGGCTCAGCCCACCCTGAGTCCTGGGACTGCACCCCCCACCAGGCTGTGGCATCCAACCACCCCCTCCTGGGACAGAGAACAGGGTCTTGGACGTGGGAAGGCGCAGGCATAGAAACGGCTCCTCTGGCTGGGGCAGAGAGCCAAGCGCCCCTGAAAGGAGTGGAGGTAATAAGCAGCCACAGGGGTGAGTCTGCCTAGGGGATGGGGTGGGGGCGGGGGGAGACTGGCATGATGCAATGAGCCCAGAAGGCCCCAGGGAGGCTGGGCCAGGCCCAGTATCAACTGAAGACGGGAGTGTTGGGGAAGGGGCTTGGGAGCCAGGGGTGCCCAGGCTCCATGGGTGCCAGCCCTGTCCCTTCTCCTAGGGGAGTAGACCAGGGACCCGCTCTATCAGGACAGATGCGGAGGGCTGGACCTGCAGTGGAGGCCCCTCTCTGGGAGGGCAGGAACCACCTGCCCTGATGTGCGGATCTTAACTCTCTCTCTGATGAGCTGTCCCCACGGGCCCAGGTGGCAGAACCGGGCGGTGAGAGATGAGCTCAGCTCGCACCCTGGTCTTCAGACACAAACTCGCCTGCTCTCTGCGCCTTCGGGCCCTCTGCCGTGGGACATGCCGAATGCCCCCAGTTTCCCATGAATGAGTGCTGTGCCCCAGAACCAAGCAGGGTGGATTCCAGGACAGCGAAAGACCAGGACAGATACAGGCGAGCTCTACAGAGGGTGGCCCTGGGCAGGCGAGTGCTCTGGGCTCTGCCACCCAGGAGTATCCGAGGGGAAGGAGACAGGGACACAGAGAAAGCCAGGGAGAGAGGCATGCTGATGTGATGGTGACCAGGACTGGCGTGCAGGACAGACGTGCAGACCGAGAGCAGAACCTACCGTAAGGACCATATGTTGGCACTGCCCGCGCGGCCAAACATGGGGCAAAAGGAGGGCGGGCGGGGGAGGGGAGAGAGGCCAGAGAAACAGAGAAGACAAGAGACAGCTGAGTGAACACCACGTGCCCACCACCGAGGCCAGCGCACACTGCTCACCCTGCCACCCCCAGCCCTTGGCCCCACCGACTCGCAGTCTGCCCCAGCTCCCTCCCAGGGCCTGGGCGGAATGTCTACCTAGGGATGATTCCTTCTGTGGCTGGGTGGGGCACGAATAGTGGGCACCAGAACGATGGTCCGAGGTCAGCCTCCAGCCCCAAGTCAGGACCCCCACACCCGCACTCCTCTTCAGGCTTGGCTGGAATTGCTGAGCCTGTGCCCTGTGCTCTATAGCCCTCTTGCCACTTCAGACAGGAAATCGGGGCTGGGGCAGGGGTTTCTTGTGCAGGTGGCTTGGCAGGCAGAGCCGGCTCTGCATCCACACCTGGCTGGAGGGCCGAGGGGTGGGCGCTGCGGTTAGCAGGTACACAACCGGCCAGAACCAGCAGAGAGGGCAAGAGCAAGCGGGCGGCTTTCCCTGGCTGGGCGGGGATCCCTGCCAGAGCCAGACCACTGGGGGTGGTGTGTCTTGGGGGGCTGTGGGTGGGAAGACAGCCCAGGTGCCCGCTGAGCGCCTCGGCAGGGCTGCCACGTGCAAAAATGGTTCCTTAAACCCTTTTAAACCTCCACAGGCTCCAGGCACAAAGCTGACTTTCCCAAGGGCACAGGGTCTGTCAGGACCAGGGCCAAGGGATATCACCCTCAACTCAGGCAAGCTGTTCCTCAGATCCTTCCAACTGGGGCCCTGGGGGGAAGCAGGCACGACACCAGCCAGCAGTGGCGAGCCACGGCCAGCAGCGCCTGGCCCTGAGTAGGCGTGTGGTCAGACACAGGAACTGCACCACAGCCCCCACCCGCAAGCATGGTGGGTACACATGGTCGGACGCTCGGGAGTCGGGAGACCTGGGGTACAGTTCATGCCTCCGGCAGCTGCTCAGGCATTTGGAGGCCTCCTCCCAACCAGGGAAAGAACTCAGCGGTGAGGGGGTGGGGGCTGAGGAACCCAGCCACAGGTGGGCTGGTGCCTCTCTACTCCTCAGTATGCGGCTCCTGGGGCCTGTGGTGGGCACGGGCGGTGGGCCTGGGGAAGTGGGCTTCCTGCCTCCAGCCATACAGGAAGGGAGCTGTAGCAGCTGAGCACCACCATAGATGTGTTAGACCAGGATGCTCGCCCCCAGGCCCTCCTGCCTCCTCCTGCCAGGTCAAGCATTCCCAGACCCCTCTTTCTACCCCATGGACCACCCTCCCTGCCCAGCAGCAGCCAGAGGGAGACCTGGCCCCCAGCTCTGAAACCACACCCCGCCAGGCCCCAGCCCAGCCCAGCCCAATTACTGCAGAATCTCTGACGGTGGGGCTGGACACCGGCTTTTAAGACTCTCCAGGGTGCTCTAATGTATAATTACAGTTTCCAATCTCTGTTCTAACAAAGAGGAAGATCAACATGTGTAAAGAGAAAAAAATACATAAGTTAAAAAAGCTGTTCAAAGCTATTACATCTGAGTCTGTTTCTGAAAAGTAATCAGGTTAAAAGGAAAAACAAGAACCTTTGAGACAGAATTACAGGATAAAACCGTTAACTGAGTTCAATGTCAGGAACCCTCGGGAACTTGTCTATTCTAGCGTCTCTGTCCTGACCTTCCCAAGGGGGGATCTCCGAACACCAGACCTACTGCAAAAGGGGAGCCTAGCCTCCAGGCCACAACCACATGCAACCCGGGGATTCCTGAGCCCTCCATGCCTGCAGGACACTGCGGGGCAGGTGGGGCCCCAGGCCGTCTGGGAGCACCCCTCCCATTGGAGGTTGTCGCCAAGACCGTGGCTCTTACCTTGCGCGTCCAGCCTCTTGTCGGCGTAGACCTTGTAGGTGAAGGCGTGGCGCAGGGCCAGAGCCGCAAAGAACATCTCCACGCAGATGATGAAGTCCTGGTAGCCGGCAGCCACAGTGCCCTCGCCCACTGACACGCGGGCTGAGTGGATCTTGGGGATGGCCCCACATTTCTCCAGGATGGCCAGGAGCATGCCTGGAAGGGGGGTGGGGGTGGTTGTCTGGATCCCCTTCACAGTCCCCATCCTCTGTGCAGCTCCCCTCACCCCCCAGCCAAATGCCAGGGTGGATGAAGAAGGGCCCAGAGTTGTCCCTATAGGGGAGGGCTGCCGACAAAGCAGAGGCCACAGAGAAACCCCACGCCCCTAGCTCCTTTCTGGCCACCAACACTGAGATGTCACTGACTATTCAGGGTCCTCTTGGTCCCCCCCGCCCCCACCATGAAGCAGCCCCACTGAAGCTCCTATCAAGGCCCCTGAGGGCTCAGACTTCTCATCCAGCGGGTGCCCAGTGGATGGAACTCCAGGCTGGGACCAGCCAAGGACAGCCCCAGGGCCTGGGCCCCAGGGGCACTGGGCATGGCAAGCAGGAGAAAGGGGACAAGGTTTAGGGGACAGTGTGGCATATGTAGCCTCACAGGGGTTGAGAAGAGGCTCACCTTGCCAGAAAGAGAGGAAGATGACAGACTTGACCATGAAGAACTTGAGGACAGGGCTGTAGGGGCTGAGCAGCTCCCGCGTGGCGAAGTAGAAGAGGAAGAGGGCGTAGAGCGCCAGGCTGACTGAGACGTTGTAGATGATGGTCACGTACAGGTAGCCGCTTGCGACGCTGCAGGGATGGGGGAGCATCCTGGCTTGGACGGGCCCTTCAGAGGGACGAGGGGCCTCCCCCATCATGTGTCCCACCCCAATGCCAATTCCTATGGCTCTCAGCAGTGCTCCCCAAGCCACAGAGCGGTGACCTCAGTGGTCAAGCCATGAGAGGGGTGTGCCCATAGTCTGGGATGGGCCCGCTGCCTCTGCTTCACTCATGGGCATGTCCGAGCCGCCTGCCCACAGCTCTGGTGCCCACACTCCTGGGGGAGGACACTGGCGTGGCAGCCAGTGTGGCCAGGGATAGGGAGCTCAGCCTGACGGTCGGATGACAGGACAGGAGTCACCGTGCCTGAGGGCTTGGCCCTGCTCCTTTCTCTTGAGCCAAGCTACGCCCCACCGAGCCTCGGCGTGCTCACCTGCCCCGGTGGGGCTGCTGCGCACAGTCCGAGTGGTGCACGCCCAGCGCTTGCCAGCACACGGCCATCTGGTCATCTTCTCTAACCCCCAAAATGTTTGTGGACCATTTACACAGGCAGGGCTTGCTACCTGGGAACCCGAGAGTGGCCTCTCGGGACTCTGACCCTCATTCCCTGAGTGGAGAGTGAGAGGCCACTGTTCCTTCTGGGCCCGACTCAGGGCCCCAGGCTTCAGCCTGTGCATGAAGGTGATGGATGCTGAGGGATCGACCACTCCTATGCCAGAAGAGCAGCCAAGTGCCACCTCCAGGCTTTGGCCTCACAGCTCAGAGGTGCTGGGAGGTGTGAGCAAGGCTGGGGCCATCTTGGCCCCGCTCAGAGGAAGGTCCTGCGTGTGCCTGCTCAGCTAGGGCAGCAGCCTCCGGGCAGGGCCATCTGCCCTGGCACTGACACCCCTCCCCACTCTCCCCAGGGCCCGCCGCTTACTCAAAGTCGCCATCCCGGTATTTGCCGAAGGCCTGGAGGACCACAGTGCTGACGGCCATGAGAGGCTTCACCACGCAGAACTGCAGAGTGGCCTGTGGGGGGGGGCGGGGGTGGAGGCCGATAGTCAGGGCGCGGACAGACACCACGTGACAAGCACCTCCTCTGGCAGGGAGGCCTGCACTGGATGCCAGGGGGTGAGGGAGGCCCAGTGTCCTCTCCCAAGGGGACGGCTGCCGGGAGGGGAAAGCAGGATCCATGAGATGGTGACAGTGTGACTCAGCTGCGTGAGGAGACAAAGACATGAAGGGAGGTCGGGCGGTGAAAGGAGGGATGGAGGAGCGGGAGGCAGAAGATGCTTCTGGGGAGAGGGCCAGCAGGAATGAGACAGAGACGAGGGGATGGGGAGAGGGAGCAGCTCCCACTGAGGCCCACAGGCAGAGAATGGACAGGGCAAGGTTCCGTGCTGGTGACGGGCAGCAGTGGAGAGGTGGCCAGGGAAGACGGGGCCCTCCTCGAGGACTGGCCACAGGGGCAGCAGGGACGGGTGAAGAGGCCCCTCATCCTCCTCGTCCACACAGGCCTGGCTGCCTGCCCCCAGCTCTGGGCCTGGGTCCAGGGTCTCTATCGAGCTGGGATCCTATAGGGGGTGGAGGTGACGTATGGGAGCACAAGACAGGAAGCAGCCCAAGACAAAGCCTACAGTTCAGACACTTGAGTTTGACTCCTGGCCCGCCAGCTACCAGCTACAGAAGCTTGAGTGAGCGGCCACTTAGCCTCTGGCAGATGGACGTAACCAGGCCTCTCATGACAGGGTTGCTGTGGGGGGACTGGAGCATGAGACAGCAGCGTGTCCTGAGGTCTCCCACCTCTGTGCACTTGGGAGGCCTTGGCCAGCCCGCCCGGCCCCCAGAAGAGTTCCTCTCCCAGCCTTCCATGACTCCCTACAGAGGCCCCAGGAAACTGGGGACCCATGATGCCCCTAACATCACTAGAATCACCTTTCTCTGAAATCAAGTAAGTCCAAGCAACAAGGCCCCTTCTGTGGTGGGGGGAGCCGTGAAAAGGGGGTACACTAGTGTGGCTCCAGACGAGGCCAGGGCCCTGGGACAGAGTGTAGCCACTGACCCCAAAGTTCTGGGAGCTGTAGTGGGGCATGCAGGGGGCCCCAGTGGTCTGAGCTGTGAGGCTGCCGCCAGGAGAAGCGCATGTGACGGGGGCTGGAGGAGCGACACCACTGTCAGCACACCCCAAGGGCCTTCCCCGGGTTGCTCCACCAACCCCGCCGTGGGAGGCGGGGCCAGCACCTGCAGAGGAAGAGGGAGGAGCAGCCCACCGCACCGCACTGCGTGTGTGAGCCAGCCTTAGGAGCCAGGCCGCAGGCTGGCGCTGTCCCGGGTCGGCTCACTTCCTGCTGACCAGAGCCCCAGGACGTAAGTACCGTCCTCACCCTGTGACAGATGAGAGCACTGAGGAATAGAAAAGCTGAAGTGAGGAGCAACAGGAGACTCGGATCCTGGGCAAAGGCCCTGGTTCTGTGCCCCTGGGACAAACCTGTGGCCGCTCCTCTCTCCGCCATGGCAGAGGGATATAGAGGCTTCTTTTGCTCTCTTCCCTGTTCTACCTCCCCGTGCCACCTCCAGGAAACAGAGGAACACCCGAGCCCACAGGGCTGGGGGTGACTTATAACAGGGCGACCAAAGTGAGCGCTCCTGGGATCACACTCTGTACACCACGTAACCACCAAAGAAGGCCGTGAGTCACAGGGCCTGGGGCAGCTGCCGTAAACAATGGCTCGGAAAGGCCCCACCCTGCCCGCCCCCACCACGATTTTAACTCTTCCCCTGCAGGTCCAGTGGGCAGATTCTGCTTTTAGGAACACCCTCAGGAAGGAAGGCGTGGAAGCAGACTGGAGACCTGGGAAGCCCCGTAGACACCTTGTGGGTGTGGCTGCACCCCCCAGGGCAGTGGCCCTCCAGTGGGCCACCAGGATTGGCTGTGGGTTTCATCATTTCCCTCCTGATTACTCTTGGAGATGCTTGAGGGGCTGGAAGGCCCCATGGCGCCCCAGAGGAGACTGAGTCAAGGTCAGGTTGGCTGGGCATGACACGGGACTCCCCCCACCCAAACAGGAGACAGTGGGCACTGCAATAGCACTGAGCGAGCGCTCTGTACCCACTCCCTGACTTGTTCTTTAAACTATCCCTTGAGATACGGATCATCACGTCCATTTTACAGAGGGAACTAAGGCTCAGAGGTCAGTCAGAGGAGAGGCTGGAACTCAAACCCCGGTGGTCAGACAGCCAGGCCCATGCACTTGCCACCAGATGGGAAACGGGGCCGAGACCAGAGACTGCCCAGGCGTGTAGGAACCCTCCTTCCCTCTGGCCCCCGCTGTGAGACAGTTTCTAACTGAGGTTCCAGAATCCCCACACACTTTCTCCAACTCACACACACTGAGAGTTGGGCAAACGGAGCCAGAGTCTGGGACCACTTCTGCCCAGGATGCCTGTCACTGACCCTCTGAGCACACCCTGTGCAGAGGAACCCCAGCCACTTGGGGGGTCTCACAGGACACAGGGATTCCCCAGGCGGTGCCCAGGGCAGCCTGCGGCAGGGTCCTCGGGCCCTACGCCTGCCTCTGCCACTCCGCCAACCAAGGATAGCACAGTTCCACAGCTGGGTCCGGGAACAGACCCAGGCTCCTGGTCCCTGGCCCACAACTCTTGACCCAGGCAGCTGTTGGGGACACAGACCTGCTTGCAGAACCTCAGGAATCCGATGGAGTAAGTCTTTCCCCAGAGGCAGCATGTGCCATACACACAGCTGGACCTGGAAGACACAGCGGACAGGGGATGGTGAGCAGAGAGCCAGGACCGGGGAAAGGTGGGGCTGGGGGGCACCCTCCCTCACAGACAGACAAGCCGTAGCAGAGCAGGGTGGGGTAGGGATGGGGCACAGGGCCCAGGCAGCCTTCAAGCCCGAGGCCAAGTCCAAGGAGACACTGGGGAGCGTGTGCAGCTGCTGTGAAACGTGAGGGGGCAGGGCGGATGGGCCTGGGGGCAACACACCAACTTGAGGGGCACTGAGTGTAAACAGTGCAAGTCGGAGGGAGAAACAGGAGAAGCGAGGAAGAGAGGGAGGGAGAAAGAGCCAGGGAGGCCCCCCCAAGAGTCCCCATGAATGGCCTTGGGCAGGAAGTTTGAAAGAGGCACAGCAGGTCAAGGCCACAGGCAGAGAGGGTCTGTATGTCCAGCTGCCTCCAGAACAGCTTGGAGAATGTCAGGCCCAGGAAACGGGGTGGGCGGGGGGCTCCGGAGGGGGCTCCGTACTCACTCAATGGGCTTCCCTCTGATCTCTGACATGATGGAACTCTCTCCCCCGAGGTACTCATAACACAGGCTCAGGAAGTTGTAGATGACCAGAGCTGTGAAGAGAGCGAGCCAGCCCCGTCAGCGGGGCGGGTAGGCAGGTGGCGGAACTCTGAACAGCAAGAAAAGGGGAAGAACCCGGCACAGGCAGCCACCAGGAGCCCTCAGGGACGGAGACCCCACACAGCGCCGCTGCCTGTAATCAAAACCAGGCGAAGGCGGGTCCCGCCGTTCGGGGAGGCGCGCACCACTGCTCACTGTGCAGCAGCGCGAGGAAGGGGCCACCGCCGAACTCAGGACTGCGGGCCGGAGTGGGGCGCAGGATGGCACGGTGGGGCCTCAGGGAGCTGGCGGCTCTGGGGTTCAACTAGGTATCGGCTTTACGGTTTACCGGTCTTACGCACTTTTCTGTTGGTGTAATAAATCGCAATTTTACAATGGAGCAACAACAAAACGTTCTCCACAGGGATCTTGGGAAACGTTCTCAGCACGCACGAGACAGCAGCTCCTCGATCCGCCCAACAACCTCCAGCGCACCTTGGTTTGCACAAAACGCCCCGGAACAGAGCACAAAAGTCTTGAGAAGCTGGGTCAGCTCTTTCTGAATCAGGGTGCAGCTGGACATCCCCACCGAAACACAAAATTTGCAACAGCGACCGCCAGCAGAGAACTATGTTGTAAATGCTACGTTATAAATAGAGCAGTACGCTGTCATGCCTCCTGGCCAAAGGATTTCTGCTGGGTCGGCAGAGTGAGGGCGATAGCCTGCAGGGTGCTGGACGCAGAGGGGTGTGTGCGCAGGGGCGAGGAAGGAGAGTGAGCCTGGATGGAAGGAGTAACAGGAGTGTGGCAGAAGAAGGGTGCGGGAGGGCCAGGGCCAAGAGCACGGAGCAGGAAGGTGTCCAGCAAAGGAGCAATGCCAAGGCGAAGGTCAAAATGGGGTCAGAGAGGACTCCTTTCCCTCTGACCCCGCATCCCCTGCAGCACAAAGACCTTCCAGGCTCGGCCTGGCACTCAAGGCCTTTCAGCGGGTGACTTGGTCCCTGCCCACCCCTCACACTTCCTTCCCGGCCACTCCAGAGGCCCCCCTTTCCCTCAGCTGGTTAGTGTGCCCTCCACGCCTTCGCACGGGCTGTTCCCAGTGCCTGGGGTACCTTTCCTCCACAGGCCCATTGGACACCACCTGCCCTGAGAGGCCTCGGGCCACCATGCAGGCCGGTGATTTACGGCCCTGCTGACTTCGGGCGCTACACACCTCAGTTGGAGCACATAACAAGCCTGGAGAGAGAGTTTGAGGCAAAAGCTGGCCCTCCGCGATTTGGAAAGGGGGCATCTGGGGTGCTTTAAGCCGCTCACAGTTGCTCTAACCTATTAAGGGCTCATGTCTCCAGCTGGGGCCAGAGGCCTCAGGTAGCACCATCTACAAACACGACCCACAGCACCCACCACGCTGAGCTGTGCCTGTCCCTCTACAGGCAGAGAGCAGAGGGTGTGCCACGGGTCACCCGTGAGCCTCCCTGTGCCTCAGCTTCCTCATTTGTAAACGGGGACAGAAGGAACACCTACCTTTGCAGGGGGCCGTGAGGTTGAAGTGAATACACAAGGTGCTTGGGACAGTGGTCAGTGCTCTCCGAGAGTGGGCTGTCCCAGCCCTCACTGTCACCTGCCTGCCTTCCTCAGGGGACAGTGTCCCTTGAGGGGGCTGAGCACGTGGCACACTGTCTACCTGGTGTGGAAGTGCTCCAGATGCCTGGGGATGGCAGGCCCCCCACGGAGCTCCAGGTTGCTCACCACTGACAAGTCCCCCAGGGCATGGGGAGGGGGCACCGCGCCAAGCCTTTAGTCAGCCTGCTAATGACCCTCGTCTGAAACCGCTCGAGGCCCAGCAGAACGGATGCGCCCGCTCCAGGCTGGGTCCAGTCATACTGTGGTCTGCGGCATCTTCCAGACACGGCCACACCCTCCGACACTGGCATGGCACTCCTCTGCGGAGAGCAGGGCTCACGTTCCCACCCTCGCATGTGGCGGGACCAGGGTGACGACAGCAGAAGTGACACTGGGTGACATCTGATGTTGGGGTTACAAAAGGCCTCTTTCCTCTGGTTCCTTTTTTTTTAATTTAATCTTTATTGCATTTTTTTCCATTACCATTTAGTCCCCTTGTACCCCCTGCCCCCTAGTAATCCTCACGCTGTTGTCCATGTCCATGAGTCCTTTTCCCCTTTTGCTCAGTCCCTTCACCCCCTAATCCTCCCCAACCCCCACCAGCTGTCATCTGCTCTCCATCTATGAGTCTGTCTCTGTTTTCCTTCTTAGTTCAGTTTGTTCATTATATTCCACATGTAAGTGAGATCATACGGTACTTTGTCTTTCTCCGACTGGCTTCTTTCACTTAGCATAATGTTCTCCGGGTCCATCCGTGCTGTGGCAAAGGGTAAAAGTTTCTTCTTTCTTACGGCTGAGTAGAATTCCACTGTGTAAATGTCCCACAGTTGTTTTATCCACTCGTCTGCTGAGGGGCACTTGGGCTTTCCTCTGGTTCTTGCTCCTGAGACGCCGGCCCTCAGGGCCCAGTCCCCAGGCGACAGAGCCCACGCTGGCCCTCGTGCAGAGCCCACGTGCGAGGCTCGTGGCAGCGGGGGTGAGGCCCCCGGGAGATACCACTACCAACTGCCAGACACACACACACACGTGAATCAGACCTCAGACGATTCCCCTAGAGCCTGCGTCTTCTCCAGCGGAGACCCAGACACCACAGGGCAGGGACAAACTGTCCCATCATGCCCTGTCCATGCCCTGACCGCAGTGTCCGTGAACAAGTGAGAGAATGGCTGTCCCACGCCAGTCTGTGTGTGGTCGCCAGCCACAGCAGGCGGGACAGACACAGAACTGCTCCTGGAGCTCTGGGGACATGCCGTGATCTCTCAGGTTTCCCCGCAGTCACACATTCTGGCCCCTCTGCTAACTCCCAGAGGCAGACTCAGTGGAGAAGCTGCTCCTTCTTGGTGGCCTCCTCAGCCCCGTTGCCACGCTCACTTCTCACACGGCGATGTCTGCTCATCACCTGGATCCTCCCAGGACAAGACGCAGCATGAAGGCGCAGGAAAGCCATGGGCCCTGGAGCCAAGCTGCCTGGGTGGGGACCGGGTTCTGCCACTCAGGACCTGTGTGGCCTCAAGCGAGCTTCTTCAATGCTCTGTGTCTCGGTTCCCTCATCTGCAGGCTGAGGGTTGCAAGAGCTCCCTCCTCATGGAGAAGCTGTGGGGACGGCTTGGGGGTGGGGGGGCGCGCCTTAGATTAGCTGAGCTCACAGTGAGCGGCCCACAGTTGTTACCTGTTGTTTTCCCAAGACTGCAGGCTCCTTGCAGGTGGAAACCGAGGCCTCCTCCAGCAACCACCAGAGTCCCCGGCACTCACACACAGTGAACGTGGAGGGAAAGAACGGAGAGACACGGGCCACAGCCCAGGGGAGGCTCGGGGAGGCAAGGCAGGTAGCTGCACACTCAGCATGTGCCCGAGTCTGCCCTTGCACAGGAGGGGAAGTGCCTTCCCCACGGCGATCAGACTTCCAGTCCCCAAAGACAAAACCCCCCAGGAGAGCCTGGCACCAGAGCTCACAGCCCTTCCTGTGCCCCACATACGCCAGCACCCTCCTGAACGACGTGGTCAAGCTCTGTCCACTGGTCAGAACTGTCAGATTTCATCCATCCTTCAGCTCAAGATTCTTGACCTTTTAACGGCGCTCCGGAGCCAGCCAGTCTGTATAATGCCCATTTGCTGACGGTGTCCTTTCCAGAACCATCAGTGAGTCAATAGTATATTCTCGGAGAAGGGCAACAGGACACAATCTGCCAGGTGACTTGACTGGCCCACACCAGGACCCATGTGGACGAATCAGCCCCTCCCCAGAAAACTACAGAGCCCCCCGCAGCCCCCCGCAAGGCGTTCAAAACGGACAACTCAACACACCCCAGGAGCAAACACAAAGATCTGCTGGCCCTGGACACAAGGAAAGCAAAAAGATCAGAAGCCGGGTTCTCAGCCTGCAGCCATGTCACCGGACTACCCTTCTGACCCCGGTTTCAGCTCTCGTCCCCCTGCAGAGGCCCCAGAGCGACAGAACAACTCTGTGCCTCCCTAGATATCCACTACAGGCTCTGTGCTAGGCCTTGGGGACGCACAAGTGACCAAGGGACGCAGAGACAAGGCCCTCCAGTCTAAACGACAGCATCCAGAGTGAGGTAAGGGATGGCCCCCCTCTGTCTCCCTCTCTCTTCTGCTCTGGACAGCTGGGTACCTGGACCTTCTGGCTACATCCCAGGTACCTGGAGACAAATGCACACAATCAGGCGAGAAGGCCCAGAGGGAGATGAAGTAGGGGTTGTGCTGGGTCCTTGAGGCCTGCAGGGAAGACATTAGGAATCACCCTCCTCAGGTAAGTACCAGCGACCTTGTGTGAAAGCACTTACTTGGTCCCAGGGGTGGATCCTAAGTACCTGGGAAATCTTGGGCAAGTTTCTTAGTCTATTCAGTTTTTTTTCAGTTGTAAAATGGCCATGATATGCATGTGCTCCGTCAGGCAACTGGGAGGTGAGAACGCGCTGAGAGCAGTGAAAATTACGTAGTAAGACCGGGAAGTGCCGCACAAACGCCACGGAAGAAACAGCGGCCCCATAAAGCGACGTGTCTCCCTCCTCTGAACTCTGCCCCCCCTCTGATCACTGAGCTCCCGGGGCTGTCTCAGAGTTATCTCTAGGGGCTACCCCCACCCCCCCGACCACAATCACACACTAAATGCAGGTGACACGGCTGGGCTCCACCCCTCCACCTTCTGCTGTGTGCACTGAGGCCCTCACCAGACACAGCGGTGGGACCCTGGGCAAGCCATCCCCTTCTCAGAGCCTGGCCCTGGCCACAGAAAACGGCAGTACCAGCACCAATTCAAGCTGTGTATTTCCACGCTCCCATCCCCTGAGAAAGCCACTAAAACGAGAACGAACGGGTAGGAAAGCACAAACCTTCCAGGACAAGGAGATGGCACCAGAGGCAGCCAACAAGCCATGTTGACAGAAGCTCTGGAAGACGCAGCTTGGTCACTGACAGGGAGGGGTGGGACCGGCCAATGAGAACCCTGGGGCCCCTAGACCTGGGTGCACCAGGCAGTTCTGACGGCCGTGGGTGAGCCAGCGGCCGGAAAAGCTGGCTGCGTGTCCCCATGCAGAGCTGTGGGGCTCTTACGTCCCAGACCTCAGAGAACTTCACTCGGCCAAGGGCAGCAGCGAGGAGACGTGCAGAAAACAGGGACGAGGCATCCAGTTCCCCGCCTGCACTCCTAACTCAGCCCGAGCACCTTATCCTCCAGGGGAACAGGCCCAGAGTCAAAAAGTCTTCCTTCAGTGACCGAGCCCACCCCTGTGTAAAACAGCAGGGAAAACGCCTCCTGTCCTGTCACCCAGCCGGGGGGCCGCAGGGCAAGGCCCATCCTTACATGTGAAGAACGGCCAAGGACACCAAACCTCAGAGGAGTTTCCAGCACAAAAGCAAAAGATCGGGCAAGCAGACCCAGAAGCCGGGAGACTGCAGGAGACAGGAGAAAAGTGTAATTGGCGACCCAGAAGAAAGACACTCTCCCCAATACCAAGCACAAGAGACTGTAAAAAGGAAAAGAAAAGAACAGGAAAGAGTGCCTGACGTTTTACAACATGGTAAAGAAAACAAAGCCTCCTGCAGAAAAGCTCAAAGATAAATATTTTTATAAAAAGTTTCTGAAAAACAGAACACAAGAGCGGAAAACCATAAAGAGAATTTGAAGGTCGATCCAGGGAGTGCAACACCCTACTAACAGGAATTCCAGAAGGAGGAATAAACCAGAGGGGAAGAAATCAGCAAAGGAACATACGAGAACATTCGGAGCTCAGGACATGACTTTCCACAGTGAAGGGCCCGCCAGGCACCTGCACAACGAACATCCCGCCTCTTACGAGGTTTCAGAACGCTGGGGTAAGGACCCTGAAAGCAGCAGGTCACATACAGAAACCAAGAGTCAGAATCCAATGGAAAAAATAAAACAAAGATTAAATTTTTTTTTTAAGTTCTAAAGTTAAAAAAAAAAAAAAAAAGGAATCAGAACCCAGCCCTGGCTGGGTAGCTAAGTTGGTCAGAGCATCATCCAGGTACGTCAAGGTTACAGGTTTGATCTCTGGTCAGGGCACCTACAAGAATCAACCCATGAGCCCCGCTGGTGTGGCTCAGTGGACTGGGCCCTGGCCTGAGAACCCAAGGGTCGCCAGTTCCAGTCCTCGGTGGGAACGTGCCCGGTACAGGCAAGGCCCCCAGTTGGGGGCGAGAGGCCACCAGCCGATGTATCTCTCTGACATCGATGTTTCTCTCCCTGTGTTTCTCCTTCCCTTCCCATCCCTCTAAAAATAAGTAACATCTTAAAAAAAAAAAAGAACCAACCAGTGAGTGCATAAATAACTGGAGCAAAAAACTGTTCGCTCTCTCTCTCTCAAGTCAGTTTTTTAAAAAACGAATCAGAATCCAGCAGACTTTCCAAAAACAACACCGGAAGCTAAAAGACGCGGCTTCACAATTCAGAGGGAGAGCGCCTTCCAACTTAGAACTAAGGAAAGAGAACAATGTGACATATATTTGCACACAACTTTCAGATTTCGAAAACTAGAACTCCCACGGACCCCTCTGCTCAGGCAGCTCCTAGAAAATGTACCCAACAGGTCACGAACAAGGAGAAAATGGCATCCAGGCAACAGGTGGCTCAGCCTAGGAGAGGTGACCAGGATCCCCAGAGGAAGAACACCCAGGGTGACAGCTGAGCAGTGGCGGCGGGACCACCAGAGCGAGATGGGCAGGGCCCTCGGAGGAACCCCACCAGGGGGCACGGGAGCTAACAGACTAACTGACGCGTGCCACTTCAAGAGGGCTTGCTATGGACTCCGTGAAGCATTTGGGAACAAATCACCGATGAGTACACAGAAAACAGAGTAAACCAACAAGCAAGACCAGGAGTGAGCAGAGGGAAAGCCAAGTCACACCAGGAAATGTCTTCTCGAGACAGCAGAAGGCACAGCTTTGGACGTTTACAGACGTGTGATAACGCAGACACACGGCGCAGACGGGGGAAAAAGCGGCGTGCAGCCACACGGAGAGGCTGAAGGAAGACAAACTGGGGGGAGAGGGGTGTATAGTTGGAGGTAAGGGCCTAACTCAAAACCTTCCAGGGCAGGAAGTCACTACTTGACACCGCACAACATCGAAAGGTCCATAACGACGGTGCAAGCACATCCCTAGGTTATTCCAGGGGAAAGTTTAGGGTTCAAAGTGCAGCGCGCCTGGAAGCAAGGAGGGGTCGGGGCAGCCTGCTTCATCTGCGTGCACGTGTGACTTTTTAATAAAAGTAAAATGTTAGTTGGTTTAATTTTGTGCAAAAGGAAAGCAGCCCTGACTGGCGTGGCTCAGCGGGTTGCCCGTCATTCCCGCAGAGCGAAAGGTCACCAGTTCGACTCCCGGTCAGGGCACGTGCTCGGGTTGTGGGTTCGACCCTGGCTGGGGCACGTGTGTCTCTCTCACAGCGAGGTTCTCTCCCTCTCTCCCTCCCTTCCCCTCTCTCCAAACAATAAGGAAATAAAATCTAAAAAGGAAAGAGAGGAAAGAAAAGCAACTGCGGGCCAGCAGGGAGCCCAGCTAAATCTGAGGGAGGAGCTCGGTGGTCCTGTCTGTCCCCTCCTGCCTTCTCGGGTCTCCAGAGACTAGGAGGAAGGGTGGGACCAATGGGGGCTCTTTCTGAACTTCGAGGGACACCCCATCACCTCGCCCACAGGGGCAGTTCCCATGGGGCAGTTCCCTGGGCATCTGCAGCACGTGCAGACACAAGGACGATGGGAGAGGGTCCGAGATGCGGAGCAGAGGTGAGGGGAAGGGCAAGGCAGGCCAAGCCCAGGAACTCAGACACCAGGAGCTGGTGCACTCAGGCAGCCTGGACTTCAGGGCAGCTGCTGCCCTGTTGGTAAACCCCCTGGGAGGGGCCACGGCACAACAGCGTTGCTAGGCGACGCAGACTTCCCAGGAAGACCTTTGCATGTTTACACGGCTGGGAGGAAGGTCTGGACAGGCAGGGCCAGAACAAAGAGGCCTCTGGAGTGGGGGGAGCCACCCCATCTGCCACCACCTCTGGGGCATGGAGTAAGGGTGATGCAAAAGCTCCCTGGCTGTGCCCCCTTCTGCCCTGTACCCCAGTCTTCAGGGCCTGCCCCCGGACCACACAGGAGAGGCCCCCTTGGCAGGGGACAGCTGAAGGAACCAGCTGGCAGAGGCTACTCCTGGGCACCCGTGCAAAGCTGGCAGCTGGGTAGAAGAGGATTCTTGACCCCACCTTCTCCAACCCCAGCCTTTGTGGTTCCCTGGGTACCCAGAGGTTTCCCTGGGGACTCTCCTGCTTCCAGGAACATCAGGCACCGGAGCCCCACCTGGCCTCAGCACTCTCACCTGGCAGAGCTGGGCAGGGACACCAGCCAGGAGATTAAACGAGGCCCCGTGTGGATGAACACAAGGCACACGGCAGGTGTTCCAGAAAGTCCCTTATTCATTCAAAAAAATGAGAGAGCGCCTACCACGTGCCCAGCTCACAGAGCCAACGGCCTCCTCAGGAAGGCGAGGACAAAGCAGGCACACACGTGGCTGCAAACGGCGGTCAGGCCACGAGGACACGGACAGGGTGCTGGGGGTGGGGGCGATGGGGAAGGCCTCTCTGAGGGGACACCAGGGTCAAGGTGGAGGAGGCGGAGAAGGCGGCCGGAGAAGAGCTTGGCAGGCACTGGGCAAACACCGGAGGTGCCCAGGCCAGAAAGGAGGCCAGTGTGGCTGAAGGGGCAAGGTGGACGCAGTGTGTCAGGTGCCTGCATCTCCCCACCAAGCCCAAAGGCCCTCCCTGTGCCCCGCAAGTCCTCGGGAATACGCAGGTTCAAAGTGGAGCAGGAACCCCAGTTTCTTGGGGGACGAGCATACATCCCAATGCTCCTGAAGCCCAGTGGCAAGGACAAAGCCCTGCTGGGTAGGGGAGCAGAGAAGGGGTTGTGGGCAGAGTGGCCTGGCCTCAGCACGAGGAAAGCCATGTGGTTGCGCAGACGGGAACCGGCGGGACACGTCCGGGAGACGGGAATGTAGGACCAGGAAAGGAGGGCGTGCACCAAAGCGGGGGTCTTGACTCTGAGGACCATCCCCCAACCCTGCTGTCCTGTTTGGGCGCTCACCAGGGCATCCCTGGCCTATGACCTGTCCTGGGGCCTCGGGCCCCTCCTCTCCCTACTTTACCTATGGTCCGCATGGAGATTTTTGTAACCTGCAATTCCCATCACGCCATACTTTTATGCATCAACAAGCAGTAAGACAGGAGATCTGAATTTCTCTGTGTGGTCTGCAAATCTATGTGTGTCCAGGTCCTTGCCTCCTGGTGCAGTGCCCTCTCCAGCCACCAGCCCCCTCCCCCAGGCAGCTCCCCCACCCCCAGCTGGGCACACTGGGACCCCTCCCGCCCCTGCAATTTAGCCCAGAATGGATTCTGCTCCTCAACCTCCCCACAACCGACAGCAACTCATTCTAAGTCTCAGGTCCCTGCCCTCCGCAGGCCAGGACTGCTGGGCCCAGTGGGAGTGCAAGCCTGTCCCTGCGGAGACAGTTCAGGTGGCACAGGCTCCTGGGTGGGGGGTGGGGGGCAGGGTAAGGGCTGGCTGTCCTCTGTGCAGCCCGGGGCCCGCACTGGGCCCAGTCTGCACTTGTAGCTCAGCACCAGCGTGGGCGATGCTTCCACATCACACGCAAGCACGGACGCCCCCAAAAGGCGGCAAGTGGCCTTCTTAGTGGCACAGCAGAGCCTTCCTGGGCAAAGCCCTCAGAATTAAGTCACATGAGGAGGGAGGCCCAGCCCTGCCAGTGCCGCTGTGCCACGGACCCCTGGAAAATCCCAACCTGTCTGTGCCTGGAGTTTCTACCTGCAAACGGACCTCTTATCCCCTGCCCGCGCACCCATCTGAGACACCAGAACCGGGAAATGAGACACAGCTGGAGAGTCCCTGCTTCCAGGCAACTGTGACAGAGCTTTGGGAGCCACAGCGCAAAGGGAACCTGCAAGGTGAGACTCTGGCTACACCTGTGCTGCCACCTGTGGATTTGGGCCTGGACGGAAACCCTGAGGCGGGTCCAGAGGTGAGGGGTGGCCCCTGGAGGAGGGGGGCAGTGGCTGGTGGCTCCCAGAGACCCAGCAGGCAGGGGGTGTGGCCTCCCCCACCCGCCCGCGCTCCTCACCTTCGTAGCAGTCCCGCACGGTGCCGAAGTACACGTAGTACTGGTCGTTGGTGAAGAAGAGGAGGCTGAGCCAGGAGTCGAAAGCGTAGATGGGCACGATGAAGAGGATGCGGACGATGTAGCGCTGCTCGTTGGGGCAGCTGTAGCAGCGCAGGTGCATGTAGATCTGGGGGCAGAGGGGCCGCGTCAGCAGGGACCCGGCCGCCCCACCCCTCTGCACCCTGGAGGAGCCTGGCCGCAGGGACATCTAGCTCTGCCACTTGTTAGTCCTATGACCCAGTTACTCAGCCCTGAGCCTCAGCCCCCTCCCCTGTACCAGGGGACCATGAAACTTCCGGCGTGAGGCTGCTGTGAGCGTCACAACACAGGGCGCAGAAAGTCTGTGGGGTTCAGGCGGTGCTGCCAAGGCCGGCCTCCCAGACACAGAGGCATGACACCACGCCCAACCGAGACCGTCCAAACCAGGGTCAAGGATGGGCCATGCAGTTATAACACGTCCCCGGACCCTCGTGCACAGCCAGGTCTGCAGGTCTGTGTGGTGTAAGGGGACTTTTGGTGTCCCCGTGCCCCACCTCCCCCGACACCTGGCCCCTGGGGTGTGTGGGTGAGCGCCCACCCCACGGCATCCCCTAACTAACACGTGGTGTGGGGGCGGGAGAGACGGAGGCTGCCGTGTCCTACTCCCCCAGTGGGGGACAGAGCAGCGCTCCTGCCTCACCGGGCTGTCAGGAGGATGAAATTCAGTTTTTAGAAAGCAGGGGAAAAATAAAAGCTACACACAAATGCCAAGAACGGGTCTAGCCATGATCTGCGTCCCAGAAGCCCGAGCCTCCCGTCCCAGTTCCCATGACGTCACACTTGGCCCAGCTGAGCCCTGGGCTTGGGAGAAAAAGAACCAAGTATCCTGCAGTGACCCAAGTGCCTTGGAAGCAACTGGGTTCTAGACGGGACAGTGAACACAGGGCAGTGGGTGAGGAGTGACAGGGCAGCCAAGTGGGCCTGGCCTCCCGTCTTTACTGATAACCTTCCAGCCTCTCCTTCCTCGGGCAGCCAAGGCATGTCTCCGCCCGCACCAGGCGCCTCTGGGCCTGTGAGCACAGGGCACAGGAGACGTGATTTCTACCCCAGCTCTGTCACCAACCTGTACGTGCCTGGGCTAGTTCCCTCCCCTTCTCTCTCTCTGGGTCTCAACTGTCTCATCTGCCAAAGGGTCATGGACACCCACGTGCTCCTGCACGGTCCCTAGGCTCCCTGTAGCTCAGGCTGGTGGACACACGTGGCCAGTCCTGACCCATGGGACATGAGCAGAGGGATGAGCGTCATTTCTGGATCTCAAAGGGAAACTAGGCACAGGGCCAGCCTCGTACGTCCCTCCTCCTAGTGGTCAGATGGAGGACGCCTTGAAGCTGCGAGACGCCAGAGCCACAAAGTGGAACCGGACCTGCGCTGGGCTGGGACGCGAGCAAAGACCCAACTTCTACAGGGAAGCCCCGGAGACTACGAGGCTCGTTTACTACTGCAGCCTCGCCTGCCCCAGCCTAGCTAATACTCTGTTGGACCAGAAACCTCTCAGGACCCTTCTAGAGGTCCTTGGGCTCAGGGACTCCTGACAGGCCGGGTACCTGGTGGCAGGTGATGAGCAGAGCCGTCCAAACAAAGAAGCCGGAGATGGCCTGGGCTGCAGGGGTCATCAGGAACACAGGCTGCTCCATGGCCGTGGGGCTACCCTCAGGGATCCCGGAGACGCTGGGTGAGGCTGCCGCGGTTGTGGGCGATGGTGGGCCCGGGGCCAGTGCGGCCCCCCTCACCGTCATGGTGCCTGGCAGTGGGGGCTCCCCGAGAGAACCCTGGGAGTAAGCGACGAGCCGGCCTGGAGAGAGGGAATCACAGTGTTAGCCCCCTCCCTGGGCAAGCGGCACCACGAGAAAGTCTCCCAGGTCTCCACGTCCACCTTCAGAATGCGCCCCAACTCTGCCCACGCGTCACCCTGGCCCCAGCCATCACACTGGTCCCAGACACACCCTGTCTCCCCTGAATTAACGGAACAGGCTCCTGACCAGTCTCCGTGCTTCTGTACTCGTCCCTGCTGGCTAGTGCCCCACACAGCAGCTGTGCGAGCTTTCTCAGATGCTAGCCAGACCGGCCCCTCCTCTGTTTAAAGCTCTCCAAAAGCTCCCTGCCGGCCCCCCCAGCACCCGCAAGACTGCCCATCGGGCCCTCCGAGGCTGTGACGGCATCTCGTCTGCTACAGTTCCCACCTCCGTCCTCCACACCAGCCACACGGGGCCCCTGCTCCCAGCTGCCACAGGCCTGCACGGGCCGTCTCTGCCCAGCTGCCCAGCACTTCCTAGGGCTCTGCCCTGACCACCCCACACATGGCAACCCCTCTCCAACCCCGACTCCCTGGGACACACAACACTCCCTCACGCAGCATCTGTTCACCACCCACCTCCTTTCATCAGGCACGAGCTCCCCGAGGGCAGGGCTCTGTCCTGTTCATGCTGACCCCCCCAGCACTGGAGCCGTGCCGGCACACCGCAGGTGGCAGCAAAGACCTGCCAGCCCCACTCCAGCCAGACCGCTTTGTCACCCGGGTCATCTCCAAGAGCTTGCACCTTTTCTTCCCCGTTTCTCCCCAGTCTCCCCAGGGGCTGACACCCATTCTACGCCTCTAGCTGTGCTGCTTTGGAGGCCCCTGGACCCTCCCGGTGTGCGTGCCTCTGCACTGCCCACCTTCTAACCCGGCTCCTGCACCACCCACACGTGTGTCTGCCCTCCTAGGACTGGCCACTCTGTGAGGCGAGACCACACTCCCTCCCGGTTTTGCGTCCCCAGCACCAAGCGATTTCCAGCCTTGACTTTGTTATCTGTCAGTTTTCATTCCTTACTTCGAAAGAAACGTGAGGCACTTCACAGAGAAGCAAAGAAGTGCGCTGAAGAAGTTAACATACAGGAAGATCCTGGGTGGGAAAGTAAAGATGGGACGGATGGGACAGAGGACGGAGTCTAGGAGCCTGCGCCCAGGTGGGCTCTTATGTTACCCAGAGCTTCCTAGTGGCACCTTCAGGACCCATGGTAACAAATTAATGATTTCCAGTTAGAGTAACCCAGGCCCTGGCTGTGTGGCTCCGTGGACTGAGCACCGGCCTGTGAACCAAAGAGTTGCTGGTTTGATTCCCAGTCAGGACTCAAGCCTGGGTTGCCAGCCAGGTCCCCAATAGGGGGCGCACAAGAGACAACCACACACTGAAGTTTCTCCCCACCTCTTCCTCCCTTCTCCTCTCTCTAAAAATAAAAAATATATATATTTTTTAAAAAGTGACCCGGATGTCGCCCCAGGAAGAGCTGTTGCTCAGGTTCTCCTTCCAAGCTCACAAACAGCGCCCACAGCCAGACCGGAGGCTGGAACCGCTGTGAGGGTGCTGGAGGCTCCTGGGAGGGCTGACTGCTCCTGTGCTGGGTGACCACAGGCTCCAAAGGCATCCCCTTCAGTGCTGCCACCTGTTGACCGGCTGGCAAACACCATCCTGGGGTCCCCAGATCTCCCTGCAGCCGAGGCCCTGGAAGAGCAGCTCTGCAGGAATCACAACCTCTGGGAATAACCTGCCGTGTAACCACAGGACCACCTGACCACTGCTGAAATGGATGCAGAGCAGAGAGCGCGGACACTGTGCAAAGAGGCCTAGCTGGAGCTCCAGGTCCAGGTCCCCCACCAACCAGCCCTGTGTCCTCACACAGCTTCACCAGGCCCCAGAGATGCCTGACCCAGAAAATGGCCAAACCCCAAAAATCCAACCATCTCAGCCTGAAGCCCAAGGGCAGTCCACAGGACCTCGTACCACGTCCCAGTCTAAGCTGATGTTCTCAGCCAGAACATACGGACACCCAGGGAGGTCCCCTGGGCCTTCCTGGGGCGCACCTGGGCCCACAGCCTGACCTGGTGGTGCCTCCCCACTCTCCCCAGCTTTGTCCTCGGCCCTCTCCAACGTCCCAAGCGTCCTCTGCCACCATCTATGCCACGTCCACTCTGAGCTCTAAGTTTCGCCCGAGAAGAGCCCCTTACATTTCCGTTTTCCTGTAAAAATAAATGATCTCTAACACAGCGACCAAGAGATGTATCTAGATTAGAAACCAGAAACGGAGAAGAGGCCTATATAAAGAAACTCAGAAATGGAGGTGTCTATATAAAGACTGGTGGCAAGCTCCGAAAAGAGATGCAGCGACGAGTCCAAGAATAGCTCCTGTGAGAACGGTTTGCAGAGCTGAAAGCCAGCGCCAGAAATATTTCTTAAAAAGGAAGACTTGGGTTGTAAATCATCATCTTTGTTTATCATTCCAAATCAAAGGAACAAACAAGAAGGATCGGAAGGGGGGAGGGGTAGTACAAAGACCCCTAAATCCGCACGTCCTGAGCAAGGGCGGGGTGGGTCGGAGGCGGTGTGGTTCTAAGGGCCGAGTGGAGGGGCCCCTGGGCAGTCTCCCAGGCAGGGGCAGCTGCGGAGCCCCGGGCCTGCCCACGGGAGGGGGCACCAGCAGGCTCCAGGCCCGGCTTCTTCCCAAGGCTCGGTCGCTCACACTCTAGCGCCTCTCTCTTAACACTTAATATTCAGAGTCCTCTCACTCTCCTCATGCAGGTCACTCATCCGGTTCACAAGAAGAAACCCACTCAGAAAGCAGAGGAGACTTGCCCCCAAACCAGAGCCGGGCTCACACGCAGGTCCTATAAACACGCTGTCTCCCCACCAGGCCGGGAGGGGCCCTGCAGGAGCTGCCCTCGCTCCAGAACCCCCTCCCAGAAAGAGCTGTGGCTGGCAGTAGCTGCCCTGCCACAGCCCGCAGACTGCCCTCCCAGGAAGGGGAGGGAGGCCTGTCACTGGGAGGTTTCCACGGCCTGCCCACCCCCCCACCCCGCCACGTGTTGAGCAACGCCCTGTGGTTTACAAATCACTTCCCCAAATATCACCTTGTTTTTTCTCAAAACAGCTTTGCAGTAACTAACAGCTTCTCCATCTGAGAATGAGAAAAATCACGTGCAACTTGGTTTTGCGACCCCCCACCCCGGGGCAGCACCAAGTGATTCGAGGGTTTTCACAGTATCTCCCCCACCGAGGACTTACAGCAACGTTCTGACTCACAGACGCGTGGCCCGTGGCCCCCAGGAGAGGCAGGTGCTGGCAGGTCCTGGCAGGCTGTCTCCCAGAGCTCGCCCTGCTCCCTGGACCTAGGGCAGCTCGCGATGCTAGACCTCACCAACGGTTCACGGTGCGTTTCTGTTGGGGGTGGAAGCGTGGGCACTGGGGACCCATCCTTTCATACACGGGACAAGCACCTACCTGGGAAAGACCTCCTGCCTGCCCTGGTCTCCCAAGTTGGCAGGACACTGGCCTGGCACAGCCCCCACAACCTTGGAGAGGCGGGGGCGATGCTGGCTGGTGCAGCCCCTTCGCTCCCCCAGGGAAAGGGGTTCACAGAAGGGCCTCCACGGCTCCCCCTTTTCAATGCAGTCCATGCACCTTGAGGTGGGAAGGTGGCAGAGGATGGAGCTCAGAACCCCAGATGCGCTGGCAGGTCCCATTTCCTTAACTGGCCAAGCGTTAAACTTTTGCATGGCAGAGAGCCCTGAGGGAGATGCTGGAATCATCTTTCCTACACACGTGTCCTGAGGTCCCTGGACACTGGGCCAGGCACTGGAAGACCCAGGCTCAGGCTCAGCCTCGAGGGGCTCACAGCTCTGGCACACATTTGCTCTATGCAACAGGGGCAACTGGAGGCCTGATCCCACTGCCCGGCACAAGAGGTGAGCGCCCAGCACGAAGAGAACTGGAGGCAGCATCCACTGCCTTGGCCACAGCTGGGGGAGGGTCAGGGAAAGCATCAAAGTGGTGGGGACTTTGGGACAGAGCCTTTAAGTGGCATAACCAAGGTTCAGCTTTGCAGTCACCGAGCAGGCTTCCCACCATACTCTACCACTTGCTAGCTCAGGCAGACGGCTTCACTGGTTGGAGCCTCAGTTGCTTCATCTGTAATATTTCGGGGTTGCTACGTAACTGACAAGAGAGATATTCTACTTTACATAAATAAGTCCCCTTAATAAAAGGAAACAGAATAATGAAAGAGAAGTGACCACGGGACAACTCCTAGTACAAATGATGGAGGTAGACCTGGGTCACCAGGGGACGATAAAACCACTGGGTAGAAGGGGAGTTTGCCAAGGGATGGCGCGGGCCGCACAGGTGAACGCACAGTCAAGATCAAGGTCACTACAGTGGGGCACCGGAAGTTTCCAGCTTCCTAACTGCCTGCACGGGGGAGCACACAGCACCACCTAAGAAGGACCCTTTCCCGAAAAGTGAACTGGGATTGAAAGGAGCCTTTGGAACTAGCGCCAGTGCCCAGGCAGTGCCCAGGGTAGTGGGACAGATTAAATGATGCCGTCGGCAAAGCAGCAGCCAAATCTAGACCATGGAACAGGCTGCAGGACAAATGACCGGGTCCTTCTGAGAAATTAGTGGCTTATCAACAAAGGTGGTTGAGGGGCTGTTACAGAAAGAGACGCAAGGGACATAACCAAATGCAATAAGTGGACCTTATTGGGTCCCAATGCTGATAAACCGATGACTAAGAGACACCTTAAGTGCACTGAGTGCCGGCCTGCGAAACAGAAGGTCGCCGGTTCAATTCCCAGTGAGGGCACATGCCTGGGTTGCAGGCCTGGGGACTGGTTGGAGGCGTGTGAGAGGCAACCAATCGATGTATCTCCCCCTCTCTTTCTCCCTCCCTTCCCCTCTCTCTAAAAATAAATAAAGACAATCTTTAAAAAAATAAATGAAAAACAGCGACAACACGAAATGGTGGCGAAGACGTGGAGAAACGACTTCACGCACGGCGCTGGTGGAGCCGCTCTGCAAGAGCCTCTAACGAAAAGCGCTTTCTCACAAAACCGCACGCACCTGCCACCCAGCGCAGCAACCGCTCTCAGACATCTTACCCTGGGGACGAAAAGTTACGTCCACACAAAGGCTGCACACGGAAGTGCACAGCACTGTCTCTGTAACCACCAAACCTGGGGGCAATCCAACGTCCTTCGACAGGGGAGAGGTTAAACGCCGGTGCATCCGGACTGTGGAAGACTACTCAGCAAGGAAGAGGGACAGCTGCCGGTACGGGCAGCAAACCAGCCGGAGCTCACGGGCACCATGGTGGCTGAAAACAGCCCACCCCGAAGGTCACGGGCTGCCTGGTCCCCGTGATCTAACGTTCTCCAAAGGACAAGTCTAGAAAGATGGAGGGCAGACGAGTGACTGGCAGAGGGCAGCAAGGGCACACAGGGAGTCCCCTCCAGGTGGTGAGACTACCGTGATGGTGGCAGTGGTGGCTGCGTCAGCCCACAGGTGACAAAGTCACACAGAACTGCACACACGCAAAACAGCGAAGACCGGGCACGGTCCGCAGTCTAGTTAGTAGCACCGTACTGGTGTCCACTTACCGGCCCCGGCGCTGGCCTGCAGGCTGAGTCACCGCTGAGGAGGGAAGGGTGCGTGGGACTCTGCGTACTGTTCTCGCAACTTCCTGTGAGCCCACGATCTTTCAAAATACAAATGCTTTTTTAAAGTCATTATCAAGTAGACACGCATATGAACTATTTAAGAGTGAAAAACCACGTGAAGTGTAGGATTTACTCTTTAAAAAGAGGAAGCACTGGCTGGTGTGGATTGAGCCGAAAGGTCCCTGGTTCGATTCCTGGTCAGGGCACATGCTGGGTTGTGGGCCTGGTCTCTGGTGGGGGTCGTGGGAGAGGCAACTGGTGGCTGTATCTCTCCCATATCAATGTTTCTCTCCCTCCTTCTCCCTCTTTCCCGGAGTCTCTAAAAATAAATAAGTGAAATCTTGTTTTAAAGGGTGCAGGGGAGGGAGACAGATACAACACAATTGCAAATGTTGTCACTGAGTCCCAGTCCGGTGACTGGCGGGAAGAAATTCATTATACTATTTGTTCTCCTTTTGTGCATTTGAAAATTCCCATAATAAAAAGCTTTCAACTGCAGAACAGTAGAATTTCCCACAAAACTTGTGCTGAGACAGGCAGTAACTCAGGGAACTGTCTGTGTCGGAGACTGACTGGTTATCTTGCAGGAAAGTGATGAAATACACTTGTCAAACCTAGCAAATGAAATCCACACCTCTGTCTTTTACCAAAAACTGTTGCAAATTTGCCTGCTTTCTCTACAACCATGGGCTGTCAGAGACGGGCTTCTCCGCGATGTTTTCAAAACACTTTTAAGCACGTTTGAAATGTCAGCAGAGCGAATGGGAAACGCGCTGCTCTTGAAAGACACCTAGGCTAGGATTATTCGGAAATATTTCGATTGTAGGAGGATTTTGTTACCAAAAACAATATCGGTCTGTAACTTACCAAAGCTCTCGTATCTGAACTCTTAAAACCTACTGTAACACAGTTTTCTAATCTGTTTAAAAATTTCCAAAGCGTCTGAGTGGGTTTGGGACTCATGTGCTAAGAACTTTAAAATACCTTCCATTCGGTTTACAAAACCATCTGACTGGCATCAGGGAGGGTGGAAACAGACCGGCCGAACTTCAGCAAGCCCTCTGCACGCACAGCGGACAGGACGGAAAAAACAGGCAGGCCGACCTAGAAGGAAAGCCAGCGATGCGCTCCCTGGGTGCAGCTGCACAGCCCGGGGCCCTTGTCACGCAGGGCAGCCATGCGCACCCAGCGTCTAACCCGACAAATGGAGCCGGGCCTTCCAACTGCGCTCACAGAGCGTGAAAGCAGTTTCCTAACGTCATCGAGCATGAAAAGCCAGGAGGCTTTCTGCACCACCACCAAAATAACTTTTAAAAATTCAGATTATTGCATCTTCAGCTCATCCTTTGATCTCTGTTTTTGGTGTGGGTTTTATTATGTACGTGATGGTAACGTCATACGTGTACAGTTATAACCACATCAGTGTCTGTGTGTTGGGGCACGTACTCAACAAGTCTTTCTACCGGTAGTGATGTGTGAGCGGGCTTTGCAGGGCTGAGCTGTGAGCCTGCTCCGCTCTTCTCCGCCAGGTCTCTGCCTCCCCATCCCAGGATGCGGGTCAGGAGTAGGGTCCAGGTTTGGTCCCGCCTCTCCCCGGAGGCCCTGCCTGCTAGCGAGGTGGCTCCACTTGCACACCACCCTGAAGGCTGTGAAGAGGGCTGGCCCCAGTCTGTACCTTGTCCCAGGCTCTGAGTCAGGGACACGGGGCGGGAATCTGCAGGTGACTGGGCATCTGTCTGTTTCCTGGTATACCATGCTGCAGCCAAGGCCCCTGGTTTAGGAATTGAGAGTTTTTCAGATTTCAGTAAGGACTGTGGTGCTGTATATGGTGCCACAGGGGTCCGGACGGCACCCCGAGATCAAACACACAGTATTTCCATAGAGAAACGTGAGATATTTTTAAAGACCATAATTAGTTTCGCATCAATTCAGGTCAGATTTTTGCCACAAAATTAGTTTCCTGCAGACTTAGCAAGACCCTTTGGGGTTTCAAGTGTCCTGGATTCCAGAGAGGTGACGGGACACGGGCCTGGACCATCCCCCCGAGCTGGAGCTGCAGGGCGGGTGTGGTGAGAAAGCAGGGATCAAGTGCGGCTTGTTTTGCACTTATCTGCAGATGTGGCCATGCCCCTCTTCAGGCCCTGAAAGCCTCTGAGAACGGCAGGCAACGGCCGTCCTGGCTCCTCTGCAGAGCCCGGGGCCCTCGGCAGTTTGGTCTCAGCCTCCCTGCCCACCTCTGCCCGGGGCACGGCACCACTGGGTCCCTACACATGGAGCTCCCCCGCCCGGTGCCAGCGTGCCCTCCCCTTTGCCCCATCCTCGTGGACAGTGCCAACCCTTCACTCACGAGTCATCCCAAACATCACAGCCTCACCCAAGGGCCGGCCCACGCCGCCCAGCAGCACTGTGCTCGCTACCGGTACCGAATGGTCAGTTCTGACAGGGTCCTGGTCTCCCGACACCTGAGTCATCTATCTCGAGGACCTGGATGGTGCCAGGCACGCAGTAGGGATTTAGAAGAGTCAATCAATCGATCAATAAAGTGACTGCCTGCCTGCCTGTCATTAAGCCACCAGATACACGCGCAGGCTTTCCGTCACCTGGCCCCTCCCCACCACCGACAGCTTCCGGAGCTCGGCCCAAGGACCTGGACACGGGGCTGGAGGGAGAGACGGGCCAAGTGAGGGCAGAGGATGGAGGCGGACTCACAGCCTCTCACACACACCTTCCAACGTGGAGGCCACGCCACAGAGGGCAAAGGGACTTGTCTTACGTGCTCCACCAGGACATACCCGGTCCACCCGGTGGGAGAAATAGGAAGGTGAGAGTCTGCCAAGACAGAGCCTTTTCACCAACAGTCTAGCAACCGTCTGGTGGTTTCTAGAATAAGGAAGCTCCCAATCAAACAGGGCTCGAAGTCCTGGGGCAGGGTAGGGCGGCCACTCTAACCTGTCTTCTGCCCTAGTAGCCTGTAACCTTCTGGAGGTCAGGGGTCCTGTCTTCTGTGCAGCTCTAATCCCTCAGAGCCTGGCCAGAGTTAGCACTCAGTTAGCTTCGCCTGGATTAGAGGACAACGGAATGTCTACACCTTTGCCCTGTGCAGTTCCAACCCCAAGGCCTCTGATACCCTCCACCACCACTGTGCCCATCCCAGGGAACGGAACGTTGTCCTGGCCAGCCCCCATCTTCACCCCCACCTGCCTTGACAGCTGCCCCCTTCTCTGACCTGTGATAGCTTGTCTGTGGCACGTCCCATCCTCCACAGCACTCACCCTGGTTGTGATTAGCCCTGTCCCATTAACACCCTGTGAGTCAGGCTCCTGGAGGACAGGGACCATGTGCCATGATGAAAAGGTATCTGATTGATCTGGGGACAGAGGGAACAGCGGGGACAAAGGCACAGAGACAGTACGTTAACAGACACTCGGACGGGGTGTGCCCAGGCTGCTGCTAACTAGCCTCATGGGCAGCCTCACTGACAGACCACCTGTGGCCTCTACCCACAGCTGACAGAACCCCCTGAAGGTGGTGTGAAGGGGGACGTGGAGTCAGAGGTCCTGGAAGAGGTCCCCTGGGGAGCACCAGGACACAGAGCCCTGCTGGGCCACCAGCCACAGGCTGGACAGAGTTTACCTAGGGACCAGAAAGCCAGACTACAGGGCGCCAGGGGAACAGGGTTGGGCAAACCTAGATCACAAGAAGAGGAGGAGACTGCCCTGGCTGTGTGGCTCAGTGGAGTGAGCACAGGCCTGTGAACCAAAGGGTCACTGGTTCGATTCCCAGTCCTGGGCTGCGGGCCAGGTCCCTAGTTGGGGTCGTGTGAGAGGCAACTTATCAATGTATTTCTCACACATTCGTGTTTCCCTATCTCCTTCTCCCCCCCTCCCCTTCTCTCTAAAAAAGTAAATAAAATCTTAACAAGAAAGAAAGAAAGAAGAGGAGGAGTGCCAGTTAAAGAATATCGTCTTCCCCTCCTACTGGGGGCCAGGGAGCCAAACCAGCCACCAGGGCAGCGCTTGAGGGCACAGAATCAGAATACAGGAAAGTGAGGGGTCTGGAGCAGAATTCAACCAGGCCCTGGCAAGGCCTGGTAAGCCACGCCACACCCAGAAAACAGCGCAGAGGTAGGCGGTGGCTCACTTTCCAATACAAGCCCTGCCCCATCCTTCTCCAGGGAAGCAGTCTTCGGGCTGACTCCCCTTCCAAAGATACCTACCTTTTCCAGAAAAGCTACAAACCTTGGGCACCCGCCTTGACTCAGGTATATCAGAGAGCATCTCACAGTCTCACGCAGACTTTATTTCGAGTTATTTTTATTTCCTGTTGCCCCTTAGCCTGCCCCCCCCCCCCCATTTCCTGTATGGAAGGCTGAACAACAGCCTCCAAAGATACCCATATGCTAAACCCCGACCTGTGACTATTTTACTTACATGACAAAAGGGACTTTGCAGGTGTGATCACATTAAGGATCTCTGCTTATCTGTGCAGGCCTCTATTACAAGTGTCCTTACCAGAGGGAGGCAGGAGGGCGAGAGTGGGAAGAAGGCAGTGTGACAGTGGAAGCAGGGGGGACACCGGAGGATGCTTAACTGTTGGTTTGGAAGATGGAGGAGGGGGCTGGGAGCCAAAGAATCCGAGTGGCCTCCAGAAGCTGGAGAAGGCAAGGAAGCAGAGCCTCCCCTGGAGCTGCCAGGAGGAACGCAGCCCTGCCCACACCCTGCCTGCAGCCCAGTGAAATGCACCTTGGACTTCTGACCTCAGAGCTGCAAGATCACACACCTGCATTTTAAGTTACTGACTTTCTGGAGACTTGTGACAGCAGCCGTGGGAAACTAACACGCTGACTTTACAGATGAGGAAACAGGCTCGCAGGGCGGAAGCTGTTTGCCCACAGCCCCCTGCCAAAGGGGGTCTGTCACTGCCCTTGACTGTCCTCCTGCTTCGGTCATTTCAGCCCCGTCAGGCTGAGAGCGCATTCCCGACAGCCTCTGAGACCCCAGCCAGTCCTGTCTGGTGGCCTGTTCTCTTTTACACCTTCTGAGGTCCTATTTTCATTCACTGGCTTCAGATCCAAACCCTTGTGAGCTTCAGCCATGAAGCGCTTGCTCGTTCGGGCCGCTGCCACACCTCCACGGGCCGAGCTAGGCTGGCAACATGTTCGCACCAGAGTATCAACACAGCCCAGGAGTGGTCTGTGTCCCTTTAACCACTACATACAGAGAAACCGCCATCTTCACATTACTCACCGGGCAGTCTGACGTGGACGCGGTGAATCTACACTAGCCTCGCTCTCCCACTTCAGCGGCTCAGCCCCAGGGAATGACAAGCCTCCTGCCTCCGGGAACTTCTGGGTGGCTGCCTTTGGGGGAGGCTGACCCACATCGGAGCAGGTCAACCATCCCCAGCCTGGCCCCTCTCTAGAGGGGATCAGAGGGAAAGAGCTGCCAGCCGCTGACCAGTTCTGCCTAGTTAGCCCTTGGAAACAGGGCCACATGCCCTTGGGAGGGGAGGGCCCCATCTCTCAGTCCCACTCCCCCCATCAACAGACAAGCAGAGGCCACTCCAGGGCTCCACATCCCTCCCCTCCTCCTGGGGCCAAGTTCCCACGAATCTGTCAACCAGGGAAGAGAAATCATCCAATCCTGTGCCCATCCTTCTCTAAGGGAGTGGGGGTGGCAGGAATAAAGGGAACAAAGTAATCCGAAATCCTTCGGTGAGGGCTCATTAAATCCAGCCTTGTAGTTAAATCTTTTTAAGAAATATAAACCAGGCCAAATTTTGATCACCTCAGTTTTCTCCCAAACTGAGAAGAGACGGGCAATGCTCAGGTCTCTTTAGCTGGGCCTGGCACCCCTCTGACTGTGACCACCTTTCCAGCCCGCTAAAGCCGCCCAGCACCTCATAAATGAGTCCCCTTCAGGTACAGAACCCAGGCCCTAGAGAGGCTACTGCCCATGGGAGCAAGCTGTCTAAGCCAAGACCTCTGAACCGGCCCAACCCCGAGGCGCCTTCAGCAAGAAGCCTGTCTGCTGCCCGGGTACCACCGTGAAAAATCCCAACCTGAACTTCACTCACACAAACAGGTGCTGAGTGGGGTGAGCCAGCCTCCGCCACAAGTGCATTCCCAGGGAACCCACATGTGCCCCGCAGAAAAGAACGAGGAATCCCAGAACAGCGCTGCTGGTAACAGCAAAAGGCTGGGCACAAGCCGAACGCCCATCGGCAGGAACGGGGACTGAAACTGTGGATACCTACGCAGCCATGAAAAGGAGCCCGGATAGACGGCTACGCAACAAGCTGGATGGGTCTCACGGGAGCATCTTCTCCACGCCTCCTGGACGGGAAGGCCGAACCAGTCAACCGAGAGGTGTCAGCAGTGCTGACCTCGGCAAGGTCGGCGACCTGGAGGAGGCCTGGGAGCCTCCTGGTGTGCTGCGTGTGCTCCGCAGCGTGACCTGCACGGTGGTTGGCACGGGAATTCACAGACATGAAACTCTACCTCCCTAACACCTTGTGTTAGTGTGCTTCACCACGGTAGGGCAAACCTCCTCGAGAAGTTTTAGCACAAGTACGTACCTTAAACACCTTTGATGTGCTACGGCCAAAGGTACCGTGGACAAACTCTAGCCCACTGGCTTCCAGTCTAGTGGGGAACATGCACTTGGTGACAGTACCAGGGTGCCCGTGGCCAGCGGGACGGGCACTGAGAGTGGGCCCAGGCCATCAGCGTTACTTGTCACTTGGGAAGGTGGAAAAGGAACTGACTAAATGGAGCTTTGGAGGTGGCCAGGCCTGTGTCCAAACCCTACTTGTCCCTGTGTGGCCTGGACAAGACGTCTGTCCTGCTTCTCCATCCCTGAGAGCAGTCACAGCAGCTGCACCTCACGGGTCCCGGCATGAGGCGGCGAGGGAAGGACGTGCGTGGCCCTCGCCCAGGCTGTTGTTATTCCTGCTGTGAGGACGGGCCACCCGGAGCCCGTACCAGGCGCCGGGGTTCACGGACACGCAATAGGCCCTGCCCCCCACAGCTTCCAACCCAGTCAGGAAGAAGGCAGCTACCGTCCCTCTCACAGATGAGGACCGGGAGCCGGTGCAGACATCGCCCGTCACCCCGGGGGAGCCCGCAGCCCAGGGAGGAACCAGACGCCTGGGACACAATGTAGAACAGCCTAAGTGTCAGCAGAGAGGAGCAGATAAGGAAGCGGAGGGGTCAGAGGGCTGTGCGGAGGTAGAAACTGAGCTGGGCCGTGGATGGCAGACAGGCTTTGCGCAAGGGCACAGAGGCCGGAGTCGAGGCACAGGGAGGGAAGAGCAGCCAGTCCAGTATGGCTCAAGAGGCCCCGGACAGAGGGCCTAGGTTTTGCTACCAGTTGGAGGTTCCAGAGGGCAGCAAAGATGCAACATGATGAGCCGGCCAGCAGCAGGGTCTCCGAGGGGCCAGGGGGTGGCTCTGTTTTCTCCAGGGCTGGGACTGGGGTCGTGCTAACCAAGAAACAGCCAAACCTTTGCACTCGGCCCCCTGGGAGACCCGAGCACACGTTTTTTTACTAGGTGGCAGTCAGGGGCCTAAGTGAGGCTGACTGGGCCTTGAAGGGGCAACCGGAGCCTCCATTCTCCTGTGCTGGGCAAGAGGTGAGGCTACCTTTCTTATATGGTTCTTGTTTATATAGTTGTATTTATTTTAGTTTGTTTTTAAATTATACATTTACAATTCAAAGCTCAAAAGGTACGAAGGGTCTCCTATGAAAGTGTCCCAGCACTGCCTCCACCCCAGAGGCACCAGCAGCCCTTCCCGAGAGTCCCCAGAGGCCTGCAGAGGAACCCGGGCCAACGACCTGACCATCACCCAGGTGCAGGCGTCTGGTTGCCGCCCTGGGCCTGCTCCTCTCGCAGCCATCTCTGCTGGCGGTTGTCCCGCAGCCGGCGTGGAGTCTCCGTCTTACTTTTTCATGGCTGTGCCATGCTCCTGGCCCCCTGCTGATGGACATTAGGTTGCTTCCGATCTTCTGTTATTACAAACAAGGCAGCAATGACAAACCTGGCAAATGGCACGCCTACAGGACAGACCCGCAGCAGTGGCCTGCTGGGTGAAGGTGTGCACGCACACACCTGCAATTCTGAACGTGCTGCCAGACAGGCCAGGCTCCCTCGCCCTGCTCACCCAAGAAACAGGCCTAATTCCTGGGGGAAATGCTGACCACGGACAGTTTTAAAGATGCCCGGATGAAGAAACAGTGGAGAAAAGCCCTCTTCTCAGCAGACATCCAGTGCCGGGTCAAAGACGGTTCCGGGCTGCATCAGCCCCTACTTGCCCGGTACCCTGGTCCATGAACTTGCATTTCCTCACCAGCAAGTGAAGGGCCAGACCCGCTCAGCTCCTCAGCCCCTCAGGCACGGATGGGCTCTGATGCCCTTGTCCCGGGGCAGGTGGACACAACACCCAGCAGGCACCGGTCTCCCTGGGTGAGGGTGTCAGGGCCCAGGGGAGGCGCAGGTGGGCCAGAGGTTGTGCACTAAGGTGGGGGAGGACGGAGGGAGGGGAGGGGAGAGTCTGAGGCAGTCAAGTGTCTCCAGTCCGCCCACCCTAGATGAAGAACAAACACCTCTTGCCGTGTCCCCTGCGCAAGCAGAAGGATACCACCACCAAGCAGACACACGCACACTCCTTGACAGTGTCCACCACAGACCTGCTGTGTCCCAAGTATGCCCACGAGCGATGACCACCTACACCTTGTTCTACAAGTGAGCAGCTGGCAAGGGACAGGGCAGGTGTCCGGATCCCTAGGTGACGTCCCTGTGAGTGAGGACAGCTGCATGAATGCAGCAATCAGGGCAGCAACTCGGCCCACTACTGCTGACTGTGGATGGAAGAAATGGCCGCCCACCATGAGCCGAGCAGGAGATACCTCCCGGCAAGCCAGAGACAGCATTCGAGAGGAGGAAGGCTGGCCGACCTTCCCGCTTCCTGGCCCGTGCAGCGCACTCACTGAGGGGGCCAGGAGTCCTCCTGTAAATCAAATTGCACGTCCGCACTGAGACTACTGCCCTTCCGATCTTTCTGACTAGTACACAGTGCATCAGCCTCCTCTGTAAAGCAAACGTGGACTGCTTTGGTAAATACAGATTTCCACACAACCCATTTGTTTAAAACCCACGGATCTCCTCTTCACGGCGGCGAGGCCAAACACCCCAAGAGGGCTCGCTCCATCTCTGCTGCTCAATGCACCTGCCTGTGTCTCTTGCCACTGCGCACACTTGAGGTGGTCCCACTACCTGGAAAGCCCTTCCCCCTTCTCTACCTGCCACCTCCTCTGTCCACGGGAGCCAGGTCCGTGGCCTTCCCTCAGGGAGCCTGGCTCCTCAGCCCACCTGCAGGCAGAGCAGGCTGCGGCCTCCTGCCCCCGCTACCCCCGGCTTCAACCAGATTCCCTGGCATCGCACTGTCCCAGTCTCAGCAGCAAGGGCACAGGATTCGACATCGAAAACCTGGATGCTTCCTTCCAGAGGACCTGAAGCAAATGCACCCTTCCAAGCCTCAGTCTATCCTGCTAAGAAGCAGACACAGTAACTCCAAGGTCCCAGGCCCCCGAGGGATTAAAGGAAACAATGTACATGATCTGTACAGCTGCCAGCGGCAAGCCCCACAGAAAGTGCAGGAGGACAGTAATGTTTGTGTTAATTACTGTGCCAATATTTTTTAAAAGACTTTGTTTATTTACTTGTACAGAGAGGGGAAGGAAAGGGAAACAGAGGGAGAGAAACATTAATCTGTCGCCTCTCGTATGCCACCAACAGAGGAACAGGCCAGCAGCCCAGGCTCACGCCCTGGCTGGGAACCGAACTGGCAACCTTTCGCTTTGCATGACGACGACCCTCAACCCACTGAGCCACACCAGTCAGGGCAGTATGTCGATATTAATTAGTATCACTCTCCTCCCAAATATCCGCTTACCAACACCTATCACTGTGCTGTGCAGGCAGCCAAAAAGATTGCCAATGGAATCCCAGGTTCTGTGTTCACTCTACACAGAACAAAAAACTCGGGCGCTGGAGGCAGAACCCAGGAGGCCCTGCCAGCGGCTACAGCGGCAGCCTTGGGGCTGGTTATTTTTCCCTCACAGCTTTTCTGTAAATGATGACCCGGAGGGCCTTGGGGAACAGCTCAGACCAGCAAAGTGAGGGTTCTTAGCCTCCTGCCAGCAGGACAGGCCCCCTGGGTGCAGGGTGTCCACAGGGGTTGTAACAGGGGAAAAATAAAGCTACCAATCCGCATGCCTGTCTCCCAGGGGGGAAAGCTGTCTGATGCGAAAACCCCTTTCAGGGTGACAGGTGCAGTAACTTTCAGAGCTCTCACTCCACCCTCTTTATTGGGTGGGGGTGGAGGACAGCATCCTGGGACCACCCGTGGCCCACGGCACCGGCACCGGGACCACAGATCATGGCTCCCTGGCAAGGAGACCAGGTAGAGCGTTGGGGACCAGGCGGGTCCCCAAACAGACTTCGGGTTAGAAAAGAAGTCACACACACACACACCCACCCCCCTTCTCCTTCCGTCTCCATGCTACTATAAAGACCTGCTCCCCCTCCAAACCAGGCTCCCTGGCTTCGGGGGTTCTCTAAGTCAGGACCTCATCTGAGCCTTGTAGTGCCCAGACGGTAGACAGAGAGGGTACAAGTAGCCCCATTAGAGGGCAAATGACTCACCCAAGGTCATCACCCGGGTTCTCTAACTCCATTCAGTGCTCTGCCCACTCCTCAGGCCACAGTGCCACTTGGCAAAAAGGCCGGGACCTTCTCTTTCCTGCAGAGAATCTGAGATACAGCGGCAGCGGGCGCTCTTTTAGAACCTCTCTTACATCTACGGCCAACTTCTTACTCTCGACCTGGTGCTCGGGGAACAATGAGAAACGCCGGGTTATGCCTAAAGAGAACACACCCAAACTTCCACGGTCATCATTCCTTGGTTATAAAATCTGGGGTGATTTTTATTCTTATCCCCCAACTTTTTCTGTGTTCCAGGTTTACTAAAATCAATACAGACCATTTTCAAAACCAGAGAAGCCTATTGTTTTTCAAAGGCTGAAACGCAGAGATCAACATGCAAACTTTCCATTAAATGTTCAGTTAGTCTAAGCGTGTGACTTTTTTAAATGTGATAGAGCTGGAAGCGACAAGGTCAGGCACAAAGGTTTTCTGGGTGGGATCTTCCCTCTGGTTTCCGCCCCAGAACAGGAGGAAAAGGAGGGGGCTGCCGGGCTTCCTGCCTGGGAGCAAGGCCGGAGACTGCCCAGACCATCGGGCTGGGCCTCCCCTAGGGCCAACCTGAGGCTGTTGGACATGCCCTGTAGGTTCCTGATATGAACTCAGTTCTGATAAACAATCCTGTTCTGATCAGTCTTACTATCCCATCACTTCTCAAGGCCACTTCCACCTTTATCTAGAGTGGCAATGACATTAACCCACCCGACCATGTCATCTGTGCAAGGCGCTGGGCCAGACACCGAGCCATCGCTGACCAAAGGCTGGAGAAGCCACCACCCAGAGGCTCTGGGTCATCCTTCCATGCTCTGCCCAAGTGTAGGGTTTCAGTCACACTAAAACGGCGACCGGAATGTGAACAAATGCTGCCTGGGTGTGACACCTGCCCAATTCCAGCATCGCAACTACTCTGCACGGGGGCCCTGCTCCCCAGTCCTCAGGCAAAGCAGGGTCCCGGAACTGCACTGCAGCCCACTGGACAGAGGCAGAGATGATGGGGGTGGGGGCTGTGAGAAAACCCAGAACCTGGCAACCAACCAGTTCTCTCCGTGGCCTCCGTCCACTCTCCTCCTTCCCCATCCGGTCTTTTTTGAGGCGAGACAATCACATTCCGTTAACACTTACTGAGGGCCCACTCGGTGCTGAGTCCTAGGGTCAAACACGCTTGTCAACAAGAACTAGGACCCTTGCTTCACACATGCTGTTCACTCTGCCCAGAACCTGCTTCTTCCCCTTACACGTGGTGACAGCTGAAATGTCACCTTCTCAGAGTAGTGGTGCCTGCCCAGGTGAAACTGTCCTGACGTTGTCTTAGAGTGCCCGTGACAACTGTGACTACTCTAGTGCTGGCGCTTTCCCCAGCTGGACTCACCCCGTAAGGGCAGCTCCCTGCACGCTGGCTGGCACATGGTAGCTTTTCTTTTTAAAAATCATTTATTTATTTTTAGACAGAGGGGGAAGGGAGGAGAAAGAGGAGAGAAACATCAGTGGGCTGCCTCTCATACGCCCCCAACTGGGGACCTGGACCGAAACCCAGGCATGTGCCCGACTGGGACTCGAACCCGTGACCTTTCAGTTCACAGGCTGGCACCCAATCCACTGGTCCGCATCGGCCAGGGCCACGGAGTTTCTTGAGTGAATTCAATGGCCTGTCAGGTAATAACCAAAGCCAGTGTTTGCTGAGCATGTACTATGTGCCAGAGGCTCTGCTGGGCTCCACACAGACACTGGATATGACAGTGGCATGACGGCTACACCCTGTCACTCCCATCCGACAGGGGAAGGAAATTCGTCATTTTCCCCGTTTTTAGAGAATGGGAACTAGAACCTGGTAAGCAACCTGCCCAAGGCCACGGAGGTAAAAAGAGGGAGAGGCTTCAAACTGCACCTCCCAATTCTCTCTCCCTGTCACAGGACCGCTCAGCTCCCAGTGTCCCTTCCTCTCATATGCCCGGGGGTGTTCCTTTCTCCCGTGCTGCCAGTGACCGCTTCTGTCCCCCGCAAATCCTCGGCCCCCTCTCCCAAGGCACCCAGTTTAGAAGACTTCCTTGACACCCCCACTCTCACCTCACACCCCTCAGCTCCCACACCTGACCACCAAACGTGGACCCTCAGCTATGCCTTGGCACTGACCCCGGGCAGAGACGCCCAGCCTTCCGGGGCCACCCAGGCACAGCGACTACAGCAGCTGGTGAGCGCTGGCGGCCAGACCCCCAGCACAGCAGGCAGAGCAGGTATCCCTCAGCGAACCCCCGTGGGGTCCAGGAGTTGAGCCCGGCTCTCTGGGTTCCAGTTTCCGCTCTGTCCCCACTCTCTGCCTGGTGAGTGTGGGCACGTGGGTGATGGACAGCCACCACAGCTCTCCAAAGGGAAAGGGAGCTGCCCATGTCCATTCCAGGTGCTGCCCATGTCCATTCCAGGTCTGTGATGTGAGAAGTCAGTGAGGACCCATGGGATCCAGAACGAGCTTGGGTTCCAGCTCGGTGGCCGATTCACAGCTGGCCACAGAGGCCACTTTTATTTAGTTAGTTATGCTTTTTAATTTATTTATTTTAGAGAGAGGAAAGAGAGAAACACTGATTGGTGGTTCCACTCACTGATGCACTCATTGGCTGACTCTTGAATGTGCCCTGACCAGCGATTGAACTCACAACCTTGGGGTATCAGGATGACGCTCTAACCAGCCAAGTTAACCAGCCAAGGTGACCCAGAAGCCACTTTTAGAGCAGACACCATCGCAACAGTGGACTCCAAAGGCCTGTCCTGGGTCATGTGTGGTGCTCAAAACCTGATGCTGATGGGAGAAGAGAAGGGAAAGGCAGCAAGGACTAAAAAGAATGCCGGTGACCTGAGGGAAAGCAGAGGGGAGGCCAGTCCTCTTGGGGTTCCTTTTGGGAGTAAAGGAAGGAGGGGGCAGATGATCATCCTGTAACACCCTGCCGAGGACGTCACTTCCTCTGTGAAACCTTCAGGGCTCCCTGAGGAGCCCCCCCAGAGTCGAGCTCAAACTCCTCCATAGCAGGGCCTGCAGGGTCTTCAGGCCCAGGCCTACCCCAGCCAGCTCGGGGATGGGAGGTATGTCAGGCCTCTGCACCTCTGCCCAGGGGCTCCTCTGCCTCCAAGGGCTCTTTCTCCGGGAGCCAAATGCTCCTTGTCCTCCAAAGCACAAGGCATTTTGTTTCTAGGAAGGCTTCTGGGACACCTCAGGTTAGTGTGGGAAGGGCTCTGGGGTCAGATCCTCTGGCTCACCGCTCAGCTCCACTGACCAGCCCCACTGTGACCTCCTGGGTTGCCTCCTCTGCAACGTGTGACAGTAACTGCTCCCACCTCACTGGGTGGGTGGGGGGAGGATGAGCTGGCCACTCTTTCATGAAAGTGCTTTGAACTGTGCCTGGCACACAGTAAGTGCCAGATAAACAAGCTGTTGTTCCCATTGTCCGCCAGCCCCTTCAGGGCCCTCGGTTTCTTCCACCAGCAGCGGCCTGTCTCACACTTACTTGTTACCCTCTGGATCCCTCAGCCAGCCACAGCCTTTCAGAAGGCGCCACCCAGGCCGCAGGCCTCGCACAGTGCCAGGCACACAGTAGGTCTTCAGGGAGTACTCAAGGCCCGTGAGGGTCCCCTAGTAGACCCCACGCAGAGCTCTCTCAGGGCGCAGCTGCTGGCCTTGCACACCTCACACCAAACCCGTCTGAAGGCCCCACCGAGCCCGAAGGCCTTCCGCTGTCCCTGGGTTTCCAAACAATAAAGGCTGCACTCTCTGCCTCACCAAGGCAGTTTCCACTCCAGGGAATTTACCGGGAGAAAGGAGCACAGCAGGGACTGGAAACAGAACTGAGCCCCTCTTGGGGACAGAGCTGGGCTGGCCCACCAGAAACCAGGGGCAAGACCTCCAAGGCAGAGGGGAGAAAGCAGCCCCCGGACAAAAGCCCAAGCTCCGGAGAATTCGGCCAACGCAAGACAACTAGGGCAAGGAGATCATTCACACCATTCTGTCTTGAAGCTCTTCCTCCTACCCACCTGGAAAGCTTTAGAGGGGTTCCTTGTACGACCCACCACCACATGGGAACAACCTATAATACAGCCAGACCCCAGGTGGCCTGGGGTTCTCGAGGGGGAATTTGCAGTCCACCCACACTGGCTACCGGGGCCTCGGGTCCAGACTGGGGCCACTATCCGCGTCCATCTCCCCACCAGACTGGGAGCCTCTGGTGGCTGAGCACCAGGTCTCACTGATCTTCACCCCTGTGCCCCTAGCACAGTGCCTGGTGTGGAGCAGGCGCTCAGTCAGTTACAAGGCAGCAAGGTCTGGTAGCAAGAGAAAGGTCCTGATTCAACGATGACTCCATCCAGGTCTGCCATGTACCACAAACAAGCAAGTCATGCAACCCTGTGAAGGGGGCTTGCCCAACAGGATGACCGGCCTCCTACTCCCCCAACTGCTGGGAGGGTGGACTGGGGAAATGTACAGAAAAAAACATGTGTTTCGTGCTTTCTCCCACGAATGCTGGTCACCCCTCAGGCTTTGGCTCAGCTGTCCCCTCGTGTCACGCCCTTTCTGCTGGCCACATTGCCCCTCTCCCAGCACTAAAACCACTTTGTACACACTTTATTGATTTCTATCTTTCACATCTTTGTGATTACTTGTTCCTAAGTTTGATTCCACCGCTGACCTCAGGGACTGTATACAGGGGGCATCATGCATTTGTGTCCGAGGCCTGGCAGAACGGGCCCTCAGGCCTGGTGGCTGTGGCCCCCCCCCACCCCACAGCCCCATTTCTGATACACACAGCACCCTTCCACAAGATGTTCTGACATGCAGAGCTTCAGGGACCCACCAAGCACACAGATACCAGAGATCGGAAGGGACGCTGCAAACAAAACCGGTGGAGGAAGCCTCACCTGGGGCCCCTGCCTCCTCTGGAGGTGCAGGTGAGCCTGTTTGCCTGGCTGACTCCACAGCGCAAGGGCCTCCAGGGCAGATCGCTGTTTCTTGCCTGACATAAAGCACCAGGCAATCAGATAAATAACACATGCCTTCAGATCACACACAGGTATCAGGCGTGCAAACACTTGCTTTGCGACACGGTGCCCGGGGTGTGTGTGTGTTATGTCTGGCTTTGCACAACCCAGGAGAAATACAAATTGGGAACAGATACCCACGTTCACCCACAAACCCCAAAGCATTGCCATGACCCGGAATCAACTAGCTCTAGACCCCTAGCAGTGCACCCAGGGAGGGAATGTACAACCCACAGAATGGTACACACACCCCACATCAGTCTCTATCCAGGCAAATATCCTTGGTATCCCAGGTTCCCGTCGGTGCCCCTCCAAGTAGCTGACCTGTATGCAAGGCATTTACATCCTCCCTGTGAGCATCCCCAAACGCCTCGCCAGGCCAACCCTCCCGAGATCACAGCCACCCGAACAAGGCAAGGATACCTCCCCCACTCACTCGGCGGTGCCAGGCGCCAGCACACCCACCGGGCGCACACAATCCCACTTGCAAGGAGGCTGTCCATCCGCCTGCCGTCCCCCCAGCCACCTCCACCGGCAGGTCCAATTACACTCCAGACGCCGGCGTCGCCACGTTGGCGAGGAGGGGGCCAGGGCACACCCACGGGCGGCCCCGCGACCCGGCAGGGAGGATAGGGGACGCAAGTCGGGACGGGCAGGGCGGCGCGCAAACCTTCCTTCCTCAGCCAGGCCGAGCCCCTTCGTCCCTTTTCTGCCCGGGATCCGTGGTCCACGCGACCCGCGGGGCGACCCCTGCACCCGGCCTCGCCAAAACAGGGCAGCCCCCCGCTCCCAGGAGCCCACAGTCGTCCCCCTCGTGGCCTCTGACCCGAGGCTGACCGGGCGGGTACCTCAGGAGCCCATGGCGGCGGTGGCGTGTGCGAGCGACGCGCGACAGCCGGACAGTGCGGGTGGGGCGGGCAGCACCGCAGCCGGAGCCGAGTCGCCGCCGGCCGCGCGTCCGGGACACAGCGCGGATCCTCCGCGGTGCGCCTGCGCACTGAGCGCGCCTCCGGGGAGGGTGGGGCGGCGAGCTCCGGGCTGAGATCACCCGCGCGGCCTTAAAGGGGCCGCGCCCCGAACTGCCAGCTCGCCGCCGATTGGTGGGGTCCACCCAGGTTCTCCTGCCGCTAGCCAACAAACCAGCCAAGAGTCGCCTTCCCCGCCTCAATTTGACCTCCTAACCCTGCCCACCACAGAGCTTCTGCGGGGGCAGGGACGGACAGAGTTTTGGACTCCAAGCTCGGTTGCAGACATTCTGTCTGGTGCTTCACTTGGGCCTGCTTTGAAGATAAAACAATGTACTGTAATGGCTGTTTGTCGAGTGAAGAGTGCGTGTAGAACTATGTAATGAATGCACGCCGAAGTGCTGCGTGCAATCACGCCAGATGAAATTGCAAAGCAGAGAAAGAGGCTTTCTCTCCCCACTCTGCGCAGCGGCATTTTTTTCTTGCCGCACCTTGCTCTGGGCGGCCTAACTAGCGAAGTTTTTCAGATGTCACTAAGCCGCCCAGCCCATTGCTGTTTCTGGCGTTGATGTTATTTAAGATCCCCAAAGGTATTCCTCTCCCCAGCCCAGACTCTTCCCCTGAACTGTTTACTCAACACCTCCTTGAGGTCCAACGGGCTTCTCACAGTCAACCTGCCCACAACAGGACCCCTCTCTCCTCCCAAACACAGGCAAGACCTGCACCCTCACAGCCTCCCTTTACCAGCGATTGGTGTCTCCGTTCTTCCAGCGCCCAGGCCAGAAACTCCTGGAGTTATTTTTAAACCCTTCCTCCACACTGGGGCAGGAAATCCTATTGGCTCTGCCTGCAAAACATGTCTAGCCTCCTACCTCTTGCATCGCATCTCCCCTCCTTACCACCCTCGTCCAGTTTCTGCCCAGGAGTATTGCAATAATCTTTCTATGGACTGAATGTTTCTGTCCCCGCAAAATTCGAAAGCTGATATCCTAACCCGCAATGTGATGATATTAGGAGGTGGGGCCTTTGGGAGGTGACTGGGCCATAAGGGTGGAGACTTCATGAATGGGATTAGATTCTTTACAACAAAGACTCCAAAGAACCCTCTAGCCTTCTTTCCGCCCTGCGAGGTGTCCGTGTAAGAAAGTTCAAACCTGCAGAGAATTTTGATGAGTGTATTTGAACCAAAACTGATAACAACTGCCAGGAAGCAAGATCTCAGATGCTTTGGAGAGTGAGGGTTTTGCAGTCTATTTTACGCATTTGAAATTAAGGAAGGACTGGAAGATTTCTCGAAGAAGGCGGGAGAAAGCAAAGCAGGGATTGGATTACAGGAGAGTTAAGATTCTGAGCTCTCTGGGAGGTGGTTAGGCTTATATCGAAGGAGTGTTCACCTAAATGCACCGAAAGCAATGGACAGGGCTTGCTCACAGCAAAGACAAACCATTCACTAAAGAAGTTACGTGCCTCAGTTATGACCACCCACCGTGACCTCCCAGGAGGAATTCATGATCAAAACGCCCTGGGAAGTTACTTTCCGTAGAGCCCCTTTTTCATCCACAGGGAAGAGAAGTCGGCAGTCTGCCACCCAGAAGAGCAATCCCAAAGGAACCCAGCCATGCTGGCACCCTGATCTCAGACTTCCATCCTGCAGAACTGTGAGGAATAAATTCTCTTGTTCACAAGCCGCCCAGTCTGTGGCATTTTGCTATAGCAGCCCAAACTGACCAGGGTTGTGCAACGCTCCCCTGGTTTGTTTCGCTTTTCCAGCCCTGCCTCCTGCCCCAGTCTATGTCAGTATAGGAGCCGGAGGGATTCTTTTACCTAAGTCAGAACATGGCACGTCTTTGCTCAAAACCTTCAGTTGGCTCCCCACTTCACTCTCAGTAAAAGCCCAAGTCACTACCAGTCTCTTCAAAGTCTTGCTGGATCTGACATTCTACCGACCCAGGCATGCCTGACCTCCTTTACCCTCTTCCTTCCCTCCGTGCTCACTGACCCTTATTGTTCCTCCAACAAACCAAGCACAGTCAGCTCCAGTCCTTTGCACTGGCTGTTCCCTCTGTTGGGGTTGCTGTTCCCTCAGATATCTGGAAGGTCCCTCTCTCACCTTCTTCAGGGTCTGCTCAGATGTTCACCCCTACTTCAGTCCTACTGTTCTATTTTTTCCCCATATCACTTCATTTCTACCCATAACATGTAATGCGCCTGTTTTACCATTGGTCTTCAGCTAGTCAAGCATAGGCTCCATGAGAACTAAGACTTTTGTGCCTTTTGTTTCCCGATATAAGCCCAGTGTTCAGTACAAGGACTGGCATAGACATGCTCAGAGAGTACTGGAGGCATACACAAAGATCCTCTATAAAGAGTCCTGTAGAAAATCCCTTCCCACACCCCAGTGGGAAGCTGCTCAGGGCTAACCCAACACACTAACAAAGCTTATCTGATCATCAGTTGCTTGGAAATCTTTTGTGTATGACTTCCCAGCTCTGAGCTCTCCGCCTTACACACAAGCCCCTCCAGGGCAAAAAGTCTTTGGCTCACTTATCACCATAGTTTACCCGCTGAGTACAGAAAGCTTATAAACAGGCCGGACTCTGACATCCCCTCCAGAGCGGCCAGGCCAAGCTGCACCCAAATTCAGGTTCTTAGCCCTGCTCATCATCCAGAGAGCTCTTGGGTCTCAGCTTACAGAGACCCCAGGCTGGTGGGGCAGAGGCAGGTGGTGAGTATTTTTAGTCTTGTATTGCCAGGGAAGGGCTCAAAAACAAAAGTCACCTGGCTCAAGTGACATACATAGCAGGCCAACAGGTGGCACTGGGAGCCCCTGAATGGTTGCTCCCTGCCTTTCCTAACCCTCTCCCCAAGGCTTTCCAAAGTGAAACAAACATCTATCCACTCCTAAATGCGCTCCCCACCCCCAGCATGCAACATGCAACTGCATGCCCATCCAGGGTCAGAGTTGTCACTCACCTTGGTCCCCACTGCCCTCCAAGCCTGGGACCACTGCCCTGGTTCAGACCCCCTTACTTCTGGGCAATTATAACAATTCTGCAGCCCACCTGTCACCTGTGCACCTGCCCGCTGGTGACTGACGCCTTTTTCTACCTCCGGCAGTCAGACAGCAGTGGTCCCTTCTTGATGGCCGTCTCTCCCATTCTGTTTTGATTAGTTTCTTCCTAACTAAGAAAAAAAAGGAAATAATCTGAAACTCATCAAATGATAGTTAAGTAAATTATGGGAGATCCTCACAAGGGCATATTGTGTAGATATTAAAATAGCCTCTTTACACATTTCAAATAACATGAGGAAATGATTAAGAATAGCATTGAGTGAAAAAAAGCAGTAATAAATGTACAATGACAGCCTGGTCTGAAGTCTGTTTTGTTTTTTGTTTTTTTTTTTTAAAAAAAAAAGGCTTAGAAGGAAAATTGCAAAGAAACATAACAAAGTCTTAACAGTGGGGCTTCCTAAGTAATAGAATTATGGACATTAATTACCTTCTCTTCCCTCTGCCCCTTGTTTCTTTGTATTTTTCAAAATATGTTTGAAAAGGCATGCTATATTGCTATATTTTCAAAAGAAAAAATAATAATTTATTTTACAAAATAAGAAAAAAGTTTTAGTTTTCTCTAAAAATTAGAAGAGCCCTGGCCAGGTAGCTCAGTTAGTTAGCATGTCATCCCCAATATGCCAAGGTTGTGGGTTCAATCCCCAGTCAGGGCACATACAAGAATCAACCAATCTGCCCTGGCTGGTGTGGCTCAGTGGGTTAAGTGCTGGCCTGCAAAACAAACGGTTGTTAGTTTGATTCCCCGTCAGGGCAGGTGCCTGGATTGCAGGCGGGGTCCCCACTAGGGGGCGTAGGAGAGGCAACCACACGTTGATGTTTTTTTCTCTCTTCCTTCCTTCCACTCTCTCTAAAAATAAATAAATAAAATCTTAAAAAAAAAAACCAACCAATGAATGCATAAATAAATGAAAAAACTAGTCGATGTCTCTCCCCACCATCTCTAAAAAAAAATCAATAAATTAAAAAAATATTTAAAGAAATGATTTCTTGTTCCCTTCCTTTTTCTTACTGTGCATCATAATTCATCTGAATGCACCTGTCTTCCCACCATACCGAGGACCTCTCAGGGGTGGGAAACAAGATGAATTCTCTCAGCATCCAAAATCCACTCCTAGCCTCTGGCAACGGAGTGCAGAGGAAAGAGCCGAGGCTTCAGCTGTTTGAGCTGATGAGTGGCTGAGAGCCCAGGGCTCTCCGGATCCATTTACCTGCCGCCTCTGTGTCTCCCTCTTGTCCCTGAGGATGCTGAGGGAGCCCTGGCCAGGTGCCCTGAAGAGGCAGCGTGTGGTGTGGTGGGCGGAGCACAGGCCAGCTCCATTACCTCCCAGCAGTAAGCTCTCGGGCACGTGGCTATGCCTCTCGGAGTCTCAATGTCCTCATCAGTCCATACAAATGTGTTGACCCAGGACTTTGCCCAAAGCTGACGATCATGCTGTATTTACAGAACATGACTGCTGAGGACGCAACTAACTGCCTACCTAAATTAGACCCTTTTGGTGGCAATGGACCAAAACCCAATTTAAACGAAGTTGAACCAAAGAACATTAGGAACGTTAGGGAGTGCAAGGCGGAGCTGGATTTGAGACCTCACACGTGGCCATCGGACACTGTTTCTCTCAGTCTCTCGGTGTGTACGTGGTTTAAAACTCGGAAAGTTTCAGAGTCAGGAGCACGGGCACGCACAGAGGGCGAACGAGGACGAGGTCTTAGTCATCTTTGCGTTCCCAGAGCCTGACACACAGGGCTGGCATCAGTGTCCTACTTTTTATTGAGCGTTTGCTATGTGCAGACCATGTATAACCTCTTTATTGTTTCAGCAAGCAGGAGTGACTGCCATTAGGCAGATGAGGAAACTGAGGCACAGGGAGGCGTTATTACTTGGCTACAAGCGCACCTTGAGCAGCCTGGCACACAGGAGGCCCCCGTGGGTGTTTGGTAAATGAACCCAGGACCCACATCGGCCCCCACAGGGACTAAGAGAATCAGGCAGCAGGAGAAAATGCTTCCGACCGCTTGCAGTCCCTCCTGGTGGGGCGGTGACCTTCAGGGCACCAGTGGCCATCAGCAAGCAGAATAAGGCCGTTCTGGAGGGTGCAGCGGAGGTGCGTGTGTGGATCGAGGACAAGGCTGGTGGTGATTTACAGGTGCTGGGACAGAGCCCGAGTTGGAGACACAGAGAGAGGGAGCTTCTGTTTCGTCTGTCACACACACACACACACACACACACGCACCTGCACCTTGAACAGGTGAGAGGAGTCCCCCTTCCAACTTACCAGCCGAAACAAACAAGCAAATGAAAATGGGCCAGGAAGAAGGATGTGCTGCCAGTTTCCTGGAAGTCATTAGGAACGCGTCTCAGATTCCTTAGGGAATCCCAGGTTGCACCAACTATCCTGGAACACTGGTGTGGGGAAAGGGAGGTCCGCAGCTGGTCAGGGGCATGCAGGGGGCTGGGGAGGCAGCAGCCAGGGTTTTCTCAAAGAGGCTTTAATCAGAGAGAGGAGGGGAGCAGAGGGGGAAGCCAGAGGCCTGGGCGTCCCAGGCTCAGAGCTCCAGTGATTTGGGATGACTTCAAAGGGGCCCCACCTTAATCACGGGTGCTTTGAAGATGCTGGGATGAAAGGCCTTAGGAGGCATAATTACCTGAGATTCTCCCAGGGGCCTGCAGGAGCCCCAGTGACTGTCCCTGGGGATATGTGGTGGGGGGATCCCCCTACAGGTAGGGGGATAGGGGCTTCCTTCAAGGCGCGGTGCCCGGGGCTGGGCTCTCTGCTCTCCATCCCAGAGCTGCTGGGTGGCCTGCATGCCCACCCCGTCAGCCTCTCCTGCGTGGGCCTGCAGCCTCAGTGAAGCCAAGCTCTGGATGTGCAGCTTCCTGCACCTCAATGGGCTCTGGGATGTGGCCTTACAAGGACAGTCGGTAGGACAGAGAGATGCTCTTGGTGCCCCAAGGCTAGGGTGAGAAAAGTGGGGGCTGGGAGCGGGCCAGAGGAAGAGGAGGAGGAGAAGGTGGCTCTGTGTCGCCATGGCAACATTTGTCCTGCACACCAGACCTCTTCTCCCTCACCAGCCCACATGCTGGCAGGGAAACAGGGCCCCAGAGAAGTGTGGCTGAAGAGAACCTTAGATGTCTGAGGACCGGGCAGTGCAAGGCAGGACCTTGGAGCGTGTTTATTTCTCCGAATGATTTGATGGGTTTCTGTGTTGCAGGCTCAGGGAAAGAGGCCGCGATGTGTGGGCTCAGCATTCTTAGCGACTGTTCCCATATCTGTTTCTGAACCAGAGTGTAGATGGGGGAGGGGGAAGGGAGAGAGAACACTGGAGGAGAAGGGGCTGCCTTTGCTAAAGCTGTGGTCCTACTGGAGCCTGGCCTCAGGGTCCGCCAGTGGGACGTCAAAATGCAGGTGGGAATGGAGAGCGGGTGTCACCGCCTAAGACGGAGCAGCCCAGTGACATGAGGGACTTGTATTTTTTGCAGGTGATAAGCACAGGGGAAGTAACTGAACTGAGTTCAGAGGAAGCTCAGCCCCACCCGGGTCCCAGACCAAGTTCGGCCTGTCTCCCTGCCCCTCCCCCACAAACCTCCCACTGTCCTGTCATTAATACCCCCCTTCCTGGCCTCTCAGGCCCCTCCTACCAGCAGCCCAACCTGGGATGTGTCCCTGCTCAGGCCTTCCTCTTCTTGTCACCCTCTTGCCTCCAGGGCCTCCTGTCTCACTTCCTGCTCTGAGTTCCCCCACAGTCTAGGGGTCACCCGCTGGGAGAATTTAGAAGAGTGGCGTCCAGTGTGTGTGTGTGTGTGCGGGCGGGGGTGCGTGGGGTGGGCGGCAACACTGCACAGGAAGGGACCTGAGGAAGCGTGCTGGGGTACTGACACCCGCCCCTGTCTACTTCAGGTGGTGACTGTACAGACGCACAGAAACAGGTAAAAAGCTGTGTGTGCATCTCTCTCAATTACACGTCAATCAGGAAAAAAGGTCTTAGGGCAAAAATGGTCAGCCAGGACCTCTTTTTGCTGGCCTTCGCCTTTCCACTGCTTCGTGGCTTTGAGGGCCCCCAGCACGCCCTCCTTCCTGATGCCCCGCCCTCCGAGCTCTGCTCCTCCCTGGCTGGACACCCGCCCTGGGTTTGGGGCCAAGAGTGCACCGCTCCCCCTGCTGTGCACCCAGGTGCCCGCTGGTGACCACAGAGCCCCCAGACTCCTTCCTCTCTCTCAGTTGGCTAAGAACAGACGGTGTTCGGAGCCGGTTCAATCACCCCCCCTCTGGATGCCCCTGCCAGGGTTGGGACCTAGCTCTCTAATCTCTCTCTCTGCCTTTCTCCTTCTTCCAGTCTCCTGCCCACTGTTGCCAGACCACATTCTTCAGGTTTACAACTGCCATGCCCTCTCCCCAGTCAATGGCTTCCCACAGTGCAGGTCCTGGAAGATGGAGCCAGGTGAGTCCACTCGGCCTCTGCCTCCTCTAGCCCTGGCTGCTGTGAATCTCTCCGTCCCCCTGTGCTTGAAACTCTAAGTATATCAAGGCACTTCGGGCCTCTGGGCCTTTGCACGTGGCGGTCTTTCCTCTGCTCAAATGACTGGCCCCCATCCCAGCTGAGTGGCCTTTCAAGGCTCAGGTCAAAGATCTTTGAAACCCCTCCCTCCTCTGTCCCCGGTTCCCACTGGATTCTGAATTGGGATGAGCCCTTTGCTAGTCTGAGTCTTCCCCCGACTAGGCTGTGAGCCCCTGGAAGCCAAGTCCACCCCCTGTGTTTGACTTAGTACAAAAGGTAAAGGGATTAAGAAGTACAAATTAACAGTCCGGGATTCGAAGTTCAGCACATGGAATACAGACAGCGTCGTAATAGCTCCGTACGGTGCCGGGCGGCTAACAGACTTCCCAGGGGGATCGCTTTGTAAGTTACAGGAATATCAGAAATGTCTAATCACTATGCTGTACACCTGAAAGTATAGAATACCAAACATTAACTGTGATTGAAAAAATTTTTTTTTTCAGTTTCACTTAATTTTTAGAGGGGAAGGGAAGGAGAGAGGGAGAGAAACATCCGTTGCCTCATGCACTCCCAACAGGGGACCTGGCCTGCAACCCAGGCATGTGCCCGGACTAGGAATCAAACCTGTCACCCTATGGTTTGCAAGCTGGTGCTCAATTCACGGAGCCACATGCCAGCCAGGGATGGAACAAAAAATTTTTTTTTAATATTTTATTTATTTTTAGAAAGAGGGGAAGGGAAGGAGAAAGAGAAGGAGAGAAACATCAGTGTGTGGTTGCCTCTCCCGCGCCCCCCAGTGGGGGCCTGACCTGGCCCACAACCCAGGCATGTACCCCAACCAGGAACCGAACAGGCGACCCCTTGGTTTAGCAAGCTGGTGCTCAACCCACTGAGCCACACCAGCCAGAGCGGAACAAAATTTTTTTAAAGAAATATGTGGTTGCCACTCCTGAGCACTCCATGGGCCGTGGAGCCGGTCTTCTCTGTGCCTCAGTGTTCTCATTTATAAAATGGGCATCATAATACCCCTGCCTCAGGGTTCTTATATGCACAGGCTTGGGAACCGGTCTGGGCACAGTGAGCTCTTAATGCCCTCTTGCCCTCTGCAGCAGGTATTACCCCCCACTGTACAGAGGAGAAAACCGAGACCTAGACAATGCCCAAGGTCACAGAGGGGCCAAGCTGGCCCTATAGCCTCCAACCCTGTGCTCCCCACTTCTCATCCCTGCAGCCTGCGCCCCTCAGCCCAGTGCCTGGCACCCCTGGCACCCACATGAGCCCAACCGATGTTTGTTGCATGGATGAAAATGACTCAAGTGGCATGCTTGCCCTTCCAGTCTGGGCAAAACTTCCTAGTGATTGTCTGGCTCCCTTATGGAAGGACAGAGAAACACCAACTGGCTGCCTTCCGCACTCACCCCAACCAGACCCAAATCCACAACCTAGGCACGTGCCTCGCTCCAGCCAGCTGAGGCTCATTGGCCAGGGCTAGTGATTGTTTTTTATAGCTTCATGTTCATACATGTAATCTCCAAAAACTGAAATTCAACCCAAAAGTGGGCAGTGGGTGGGGACGGACACGAACTCACTGGAATCAATGAAGACCACACAAAAGAATTTCAAGTTACTCTGGGCACTGCACTCTGATAGCACATCCTCAGGGAGACATACCCTAAGGGGAAATAAGTTGGTAATTTCATGCTCGAGTGTTTCATGTCAGATCTCAACTAGAGAGGTCCCAGGGAAGGGAGGGCCTGCCTGGAGGGAGGGCCTGGGACCAGACTCCTATCTTCTTCATCCCACCCCAGGAAGGTCTTCCTGGGACTCACAGCCTTCAACTCAGAGCCCTAAGGCACTTCCTGGCTTAACACACCCCTATCCCTGAAGGCTGTGAATGAGGACCTGCCTTTGCCTAAACCTCACCTGGAGGGCGGACAGGAGACCCTTCATGAAGCTGAGCCAGGCTGTGGGGTCACAGGGTCTTCAAATGCCAGCACTGGAAGGGACCTTAAGTGTAGGGGTTTTGAGCTATGCCGAGGGCTTCAGAATGTCCCACCGCAACCACGGAGAGCCTGCCAGGTGGAGGGCTGCCCGTCAAGGCTTGGACGAAGGAGCCACCCGAGGTCACCTGTGGAAAGGGCGCCATTGAAACCCGACTCCAGTGGCCTCACTTGCAGGGCTCCTTGGTCAATGGAGGTGGGGGTCACATGACCCAATTATTTCACCACAGTTTCCCCTGTGAAGACAGAGGGATGAACAGACCTAAGGAGAATTCTTGTGTGAATGTGAAGAGCCTCTCGAACCTTCCCATTCTGCGTGGTCCTGGGCATCCCCTGGAGCTGGCTGGGATGCAGACTCTCAGGCCCCAGCCCAGCCCCCTCCTGGGTCAGAAGCTGCCCCCAGGCGGTTTGCGAACAGTTTCTGAAGGGCTGGTTTAACCCCCAGCCCTGCTCTCCGCGCCTGCTGGGGCGACACCCCCAGAGCAAAGAGGGGAAGCGAGGGCTGCCCGGGTCGGGTCACTTTATGCTTTTCTACTTTATTACTTCAAATTAACAACCACAATAAAGCTCAAAAAAGTCCAATATTTACACAGGAAAAAAGTACAAAATTCCCCCCAAAGTTCTTCAGTATTTTTTTTTCAGTTTTTTAAATTACAAAGTTATAAAAAGCTTTGCTCTTTAATTAAAAAAAAAAGAAAAAGAAAAAAAGGGAAAACGGAGGTAAATAAATTAGGAAATACACACATGGGGAAAACAGACAAAAATAAGAAAGGGTGTTAACTAGGAGGGGTGGACAAATCCAAGGTCCAGCCTTTCCCCAGGCTCCTTCTCGGAGAGGCAGGTGCAGGAGAGGCGGCCCCTGGGGAGGGTCAGAGCCAGGGAATTAATTCATTTGTAACCCAGGAGCCAGATACTTTCTGGAAGGAGTCTCCAGGAAAGGGGGACAGGGCAGCCACAGGGTGATGACAGGCTGAGGGGCTGGTGGTGGCAAGGACACTCTGGTGCCCTTCCTGGGGGACACAGAAGTTGCTACGCACTCTGTGTCCTTGTTCAGGGGACGGGAACAGAAACTTGGCCTGGCAGGTGGGGCAGGCCCCCGCTGTCTGGGGAGATACAGGTCACGTCGTACACGCACACGCACATAAGGGGTCTCGGCCCCCACCACCTTGCCAGCCACTACTGAAGTCCCTGTGGACAGGCAAAGAAAGACCCAAACACTCAGGGGGACACTGGAAAAAACCCACACAGAAAGCCGCCACCACCTTAGGCGGTGGGGGCTGTGCTTGTCTCCTGCGGTTCTGAAGCTCAAGAATGGATGCCTGGTGGGACCTGCGCCCACCCAACCAACTGATCAAACCGCTCCGGCCCCTCAGGCCGCCTCCTGACAGCTGGAAGGGCCTCAAGGCCAAGCTAGGCCCGTCTCAGCCCAGCTCTGTTCTGTGGGCGCCGCTCCGGTCAGCTGGGGCGTGGCCCCCTCGGTGTCTGGCACAGTAGCCCAGCATCTGGGGAGCCTTTGGTGGCCTGAAGGCCGCGGGTAATGCGAAGGGACAAGAATCCTCGGTGCCAAAGGCATCTCAACTTCTTGCCATTGGCAAAAAAAAAGAAAAAGGAAAAAAGAAACAAAATCCATCGTCGCTTTTGTGCTGGGTTTTTCGTCTTTTATATTCTTTTGAGTGGTTTCTTCCCCCCATCTTTTGGTTGTTTTTTTTTAAAAGAAAATACAGTGAAGACACTAAAAATGAGAAAAAGAAGACAGATTAGGGTGTGTCTGCTTCTGGCTACACGCCTGCCAGACCCCCTCGAGCTCCTGTCCTCTTCTCCCCGAGTCTTTGGGCTTGGTCCCCCTCTCGGGCACACAGCACGTGCTCCATTTTCACAGGAAGGACACAGCCTCTCTCCCTCCTCTGCCCTCCTGGTGAGCAGCCACCCCGCCACGTGTCTGCCACACACAGGCGTCCCAGCTCTGCCTGTGCAGTGAGTCTCCAAGGGTGTGAGGCCGAGCCTGTCAGGTCACGTTCCCCAGGGAGCTCACACCTCCCCCGACACCCCCAAAGAACTCCCCCGCCACCTCCCCTTCCCCAAGCCAGACCCAGAGCGGAGAGGTGTACACCGCCCGGAGGCCTCACGCAGCCATGGACGTCCCAAGAGGCTCCCGCTGGCCAGAAGGCCTCTCCAGGGCATGTGGAGGCCGCGGGCCCTCCTTGAAGGCAGATAAACTAAGTACGCGACCCTGGTCTAAGTGCTCTTTGATAAACCCAGAGGCTGAGCCGAGTCTAATGCCCCAGGGAGGTCAGGGTCTGGGCTCTCAGGCCGTCTCTGCTAGGAACCAACTTTCCAGAACACATTAAGGCAAAGGGGGTGTGCGGGGCTGGTCCACAGACAGGGACAGCGGTTTCCAGCAAAAACGAACACTTGTGGGTCAGGCCTGCTTGGAGGCAGCCTCTGAGGTTTTAACCCCCCCGAAAGGCTCTGAGTTCCAGGGTCCCTGATACCATCTGCGACTCTCCCTGCACCTCCACATGCTCCGGTCTCCGCCCAGGGCCGCAGGCGTTTGCAGAGCCGGGGGCTGCGCCCGCAGAGGACACCAACTCACCTAAGCAAACACTGGTCCGACGGTGGCTCCTCCTCACTTCCCGAGATGGTCAAATGGCACGCTTGTCTGTGAGGGGGCGCAGGGAGATGGGGCAGGGCTCAGCTGCTGGCACTGGCCACGGGGCAAGTCTCTCCCCACTGTGGAACTCCACCCCCCTCCCATCAAGGCCCTAGAGTCAAGGCAAGGAGTGTGTGGTCCCCACGACCCTAGGACCTGGCTGCTTTGCAGAAGACAGCATTGCTCAGAAAGGCAAAGCAGCTGCTCTGGGCCACTCAGGACAGGAGTCTGGCCCAGGCACCACACGCCCGACTCCTGGCCTGTCCTGCCGAGGCTTCTCCACTGCAGGCAGGAGGGCTGGAGCAGGTCTCCTGCCCACCCCTGCCGGGACACCTTCCTTGGTCAACCAGGACCCCCCCTTCCCAACTTTCCTAGTCCAAACGTGGCATCTGAGAGGGGCCACCAACAGGCTCTGTCCAGCCCTGTATCCCGTGCTAGCCGAGACTTGCAGAGGCTTTGTAATGGCAGGGACTCTGAGCCTGTCCCCTATGAGCTCCCTGCTGGGCTGGGTCCCCGGCAGTGGCCGCTGGACCCCAGTGCTACCACATGCCGGGACAAGTTCCTTCTGACTTTGCTCCGTGGGGCTAATCAGACCTGGTTGGATTAAGTGAGGGCAAGTCCCTGCTCAACCAAAGGGTCTTGCTCCAGGGAAAGGAACGGAACCACCAGGCCCGGCTCCATGTCTGGGGGTCTCTGGCTCAGCTGGGAGGCGCAGGAGAGAGGGGGTGAGGGCAGCTCACCTGCGACGCTGAAATCCGGGAGACCTCTTGCCGCCCAGTGAGGTCGGAGGACGAAACGTTGGCAGGAGCGCCCCTGTGCAGCCTCATGCTCACCTTCCTCTCTCTGTCCACCCGCGAGATCGCTCTGGGAGAAGTATTGCCTGGGGGGCAAGCAGGGCCAAGTCACCCTCCGTGTCCAGGGTCCCGGCCTCCCCTGGGCCCCGCCCGCTGCCCGAGCTCCCAGCTCACCAGCTTGCTGGATTCGGGAGGCTGGGGTGGAAGCCACAGGCTCGGCAGCACTGCGGAGCCGGTTGGCAGTGGCCCCCGTTGGCGGGCCAGGGGGCAGGGCCCGGGTCGCGGACCCCCGGAGCTGCCCCATCCGCTCCTCGCGCTCGTGCTCTCGCCGCTCCCGGTCCACGTCCTCGGGATTGCGTGCTGCGCCCTGTGGGGATGTAAGGTGGGACACGGTCAGCCCTGCGAGCTCCGAGTGCTCTGGGGACTGGCAAACTCGCAGGGCGGCACGGGCTCGGGAAGGCCCAGAGGGCACGTTGGAGAAGAGGCACCACAGAAACCCTCTGGTGCAACCTCCTTCCCGCAGAGCAGGCAGCCCGAGAGGCCTGGGGAGGACCCACAATCACGCAGCAGAGAGAGCGAGAACCACAAACTACCAGAGGAAGGAGAAAGCTGGACGTGGGAGGCAAAGGGAGGTCACTCTGTCCTGGTCTCGTGTGGCCAGTCAGGGCTGGGAGGGCTATGCCCTCAGGATAGCCAAGGGCACCCCTTGGTTGTCCCAGCCTGGGTCCCCTCTGCACAGAGAGGCCTCTGTTCCTTGAGGTTGCCCAGCAGACCAGGGCAGGTGTTCGAGGGCCCAGAGAGAGTTATGAGGCCAGCCCAGGGCTTGAACCAGGCCTCCCAGTGAAGGGATCTTTTCGAAAGGCTGGCTGTCCCATCCCTGGCAATGGCTCCTGGCAGGTACTGTGGAGACACCACCACACAGACACTGCCTGTCTTGGGACAGGAGCTCAGCGGAGCTAGAGAAGGAACGGACTACAAGCCCCATAGAGGAAAAAGACACCGAGCAGGCAGGCTGGGGCAAAAAGGGGTGCATGAGCCCCCAGGGGCCTGCCATCCAGCCACTGCTACCCCCAGTGCAGGAAGAAAGGGGCAAGACCCAGAGAGAGGAGCACGGCATGGGAACAGCGCCTGGCCGCGTTACCTAGTTGGTCCTGGGGTCGTCCACAGGGAAGGGTGGGGGGCTGGCGTGAGGGGGGCCGCATCTGTGGAGAAGAGAGCTAGGGGCTGAGTTGGGGCCTGCTCATGGGCCACGGGGTGCGGCTGCTGCAACCCCGTGTGTTTCCCAGGAAACTGGCCGGCGAGGCCCTGCCGTACTTGGGAAGTAGGGGTGGCCTCTGCCTTTAAGCAACTCTGGGGGGTAGTAGCTGGGGTCAGAATGATCCTTGAATTGTACTGAGGAGCTGAGGTCCAGAGAGGCCTCGTGGCCTCCCTGGGGCCACACACCTCAGGACTGAGCTTGCGTGTGAACTCAGGCCTCTGCCACCCAGTCCTGCTCTGCTCCCTGCAACCCCAGAGGACTTAGCAGAACATTCTGGAGACACACAGCCCCAGTCCTCCCACCCACAAGCCTGTCTATGCGGGCAGGCCTGGAGCCACCAAGGCTGCACCTCTGGACCTCCAGGCCTCCCCGTGCCCCAGCCTCTCAGGTCCGGACTGGCAGAGAGAGCAACTTGGCCAGAACCACAGTGAAACCTGAGCGGTAGCACCCACTTGTGACCCTCCTGCTGGCAGGCAAGAACTCACTCCCTGGGTGAGGACGCGAAGTGATTCACTTGGAGTGCACAACCCTGCCCTTTGTGACCCTGCGGGCTCAGGCCAAGGCCAGCCCCAAGGCAGAGGGCGAGCTCCTTTCCACATTTCCAATCAACCCAAGTGACGCCTCAAGGAACACACACCAGGCAGGTCTCGTGGCTTTTATTTGCCCACAAGAACACATGAGGTAAACAGCGGTCACCACCCACGCTGTGTGGGACAAGTTTCCTCCTGGCCAGCCAGCTGGACCTCGGGACGGGCCAAATCAGGCAGCATCCCAGGCTCCAGGTGTCCAGAGATTCCAGGGCCTGACAGGGAGCGCTCCAGGGCGACTGCTCCAAGGAGGGAAGCTCTTGGTCAAGGGTGGGATTCTTCCGGCAGGATGGATCAGGCCACAGCGCCCCACATGGTGTCCAGTCTGCTGGGAGCTCACAAAGGCTTCCTGCAGGTGTGCTGGTATGGGAGGGTCCTGGCTTCACAGCAAAATGCCCGTTGGGTCCCCATCGCATGTCACAGATGTTCCTGCCAGAGGGTGACTGCAGGTGGTCAAGCTCCCCACAGTGGTGACGGGTTTAAAGGTGCCCCTCATCCAGTCGGATGGCCTTCAAGTCAGAGGTCCGTGCAGGGTAAAGCTGGCAGTGCCTCTGACTCCAGAGGCATGGGGGGGGGGGGGGGGAGGTTGCTCCTGGCCAAGCTTGAGATGAAATCTTGTCACCTGGATGGTCCCGTGAGGGGCTCTGGGAGGAGCCACCTAGAGGAGCTCTGTCCCACAGAACTTTCTGTGATGATGGGTGTGTTCCATCTGCCTCGCCAGGCATGGCGGCCACTGGTGGCTCCTGAGAACTTGAAATGTGGCAGATGCAACTGACAAATGACATTTTCAGCTCTGACTAATTTTTAATTAATCAACATTTAGCCACATGGAGCCAGTGGCTACCACACTGAATGACACAGGCCTAGATAACGCAAAACCCATTTCTTGGGGCTGTGCTGAGAGGGGCCGAACCCATCCCAGAACCGGCCTCTGGAAAATCTTTCTGCAGGACGAGCGAGCGCCTGCGCCCTGACCCCCTAGCGGCGCCCTGGGCGCACTCCTGGCTGGAAGGTCTGGGTGAAAGGTGTCCTGTGTCCATCTCTAAGCCCCTCCCACGGGGTCCTTTGGCCTGTGGAAGCCCCGTTCTCTGCCCAACTTCTGTCCCACTCCTTAGGGAACTTGTACAAGGCCACTGTCTGGGACCCAGAGAAGAGGGGCACACGCTGCCCCCGACATCCAGAACTGCAGAGCGGGCCGAGAGCACCGCAATGAAAGAGGCACGCTGGACCAAGTGCGGTGCAGGTGGGGGACGTTTAATGAGTTCAGGCCTGACACAGAGGCCGCTGACGGGGTCCGGCTGACGCTGCTCCTGGTGCCCCCCGCCAGGCCCCTCCAGCGCGGTGAGCATCACCCCTCCTTCAGGCTCTGTCCATCAGGCAGCCGGCTTCACCCCCAAGGACCTGCTGGCTGGGCCTTCTCCTCCATGCCCTCTCCACTGACCCCCACCATGCCAAGGAACAAACACCTCCTCAGTCCTGGCCCCGATGGGCTCAGGCATGCCTAGTGTTATCAGAACTGGGGCCCTGGAGTCCAAACCACAGGCCAGTAGCTTTGAGGGGGCAGCTCCTCCACCAGCCTACCTGGAGGGCCCTGAGTGCCCAGGGGCGCCGGGCACCTGGAAGGGACAAAGAAGGCACAGCAGAGGCTCAGGCTCTTGTGCTCACCCAGCGAAACAGTAAATCTTGGAAAGGCCAGGCCTTGGAGGGTCCTTACCAATACGTGGGTGAGTATGTGGGCCCAGCGCAGGGGCGGGGGCAGGGCGGTGTAATAGCTTCGCTGTCCCGGGGCTGAGCCTGGCTCGGGGAAGCCCCCTTTTCCAGAAGAGATGCGAAACGTGTCACATGACGTGAGGTTCCAGAGCTCCAGGCACAGCCGACAACCACTTCGCCCCACCCCACCCCCAAGACTCTTAGAAGAGGGAGACAGAACAGCTGCCTAGCAAGGCCCAGGGTCCCATGACCAGGAAGAAAGAAACCACACTGAATGGGTCCAGGCTGGCCAGAGGGGCCTCAGTGAGGGCAGCTGCCTGGGATGCGCAGAACAACAAGAGCAGGACAGTGTAGGCAAGGATCAGGACAGTAGTAGGGGGGCCCGCCAGCGCCAGCCACGCCCAGCTGTGGACGCCCAGGAGGGACCACAGGCCCGGCCAGGGCCCCCTGGGTCTGGCAGGAGGCAGGGCCCTGCCTAGGCCCGGCTGACCAGAGCAGTGCACGCTGTCGGCGCCGATGAGACAGGAGCGTGGGAAGTGAGGGGGCTCTGGGACCCCAGTGAAGTCACTGGCACAGTCCAGCTCATAGCTCCCAGTTTGGGGGAGCCCCGCCCACCACCGGGTCACTTTGGCCTTCTCGGTCAGGGCCTGCCCCGTCCAGTCCCCCACGCCCGCCGCGGCCTCCCGGTGACTCACGAATTTGAGCATGTTCCAGTCGAAGACGTAGTCATAGGAGAAGCCCTGCCGGTGGAAGAGGTTGCGGAAGAGCTGGCGCAGGTAGGAGTAGTCGGGCTTGTCGTCGAACCGCAGGGAGCGGCAGAAGTTGAGGTATGTTGAGAACTCGGCTGGTGGGGGTGACGGGACAGGGACAGAACGGGCCGCTGTGAGGCCCGCGCTCCCAGGGCCCCAGCCCCGGGGGCCCCCAGCTGCCCTGCCCTCCCGCTGTCCCTGCAAACACTTTCAGTCCAGGAGGGGGCAGCAAGAAGACAGAGTGGCATGGTGGTCCTCCCCACGGGGGTGGCCGCCTAGCAGCCTGCGAACCGAGCCTCTGGAGGAGAGAGCTGGAGACCCCAGAACAGCGAGCGAGTGTCCCCTTGCAGCAAGCGGGCGCACGGGCCCTAGGGTGCACGGGCTCCTGTCAAGCACCCTAGCTGTCGTTAATTCAAAGGGCCGTGGAGAGCCCGATGGAAATTCTCAACGTGCCCTAAGCCACAGGAGGAAGGCTTCCATGTCATCCCCTGAAAAGCAGGGGAGAGAAGGGGGCCTTTGGGAGCTAACAGAAAACCTATGTATCGGTCCCGCCCCTGACACAGGGCCCCCAAACCTTGCGAGTTCTGAGTGCTAACAGTGTTAGGGACATCTCTTACTCTAACGAGGTGACCCCAGGTGGGCTCCTAGTGGGGCTGGTCCTCAGAAAAACCAAGCCATGATCAGAAGCTTGGAATTTTCAGCACCCCCACCTGCCAGCTTCTCTAGAGAAGGAGCTAGAACTGGAGCTAATAATGGTTCATGGCTGCATGAGAGGCCCCCATTGGGTCGGAAGACCATGAACATACCCACCCCAGGAGGGCGACACACCCCAACTTCATGGGGACAGAAGCTCCCGTACTCGGGACCCCCCCAGATCTCTCCCTCTGTATCTCACTGTCCAGCTGTGTGTCTGTGTCCTCTGTCACACCCTTTGATAAACTGGTACACGTTTCCCTGAGTTGTGCGCACTCTGGCAAATTAATCAAACTCAGGGAGGGAGCCACGGCAACCTCCAAGTTCCAGCCAATGGTCAGAAGCACAGGTGGGCTTGCAACCGGCGTCTGAGAAGTGGGGGGAACAGCTGTGCAGGACCGAGCCTTTACCCTGTGGGAGCCGACACCAGGACACCCAGCTAGTGTTGCAGGGAATTGCTTGGTGGGGGAGACCCCACACACTTGGTTGCCCAGAGTGCCGGAAGTGCTCTGTGCGAGAGAGTAAAGGGGCCCGAGGAGGAGGAGAGACTGCTTCTTCCTAAAGCGCAGCCCCAGGAGACCAGGCGGGAGTGTGGGTCGGGAGTGCTGAGTGTTTCGCAGCCAGGCCTCCCGCTGGGCCCGAGCCCTGACAGAGAGCCTGGGATGAAGGTCCTGCTGTCGGGGGCAAGGTGAGCCTAAAAGGGACTCTGGGTGGTCTCATCTTCCCCCCAGAAAGGGCCTCGGGGTCCCCGGCTAACCTCCCCACCGGGCGACTCACAGGGGTAGCCTTTGCAGAGGACCTCAATGGGCGTCGACATCTTCTTCTCGCTGATTCGCTCGTACTTCTGGCGCTTGGTGGCCGCTTTGAGGCCTTGCCAGGGCAGCGAGCCCAAGTTGAAGTACATGAGCACATAGCCCAGGCTCTCCAGGTCATCTCGACGGCTTTGTTCTGCACAGAGGGACAGGGTGAGGGCCAGGGTGCACTGGGGCTCCTGGCCTGCTCCATGACTAAGGGGACAGCCCGCCCTGGGTGCCCAGCACCGCTGCAGGCTGGCCTGGTGCCCCCGTTACACACAGGTCCTCCGTCACCCCATCTGCAGAGGAGGAGCCTGAGGCTGAGCTTTCCCCAACCTGCTCTGGGCCCAGTTTCTTCAGGGCTGGCACCCGTCCATGCCACACCTGTGCAGTTGGCACCCCAGCACCTCCTCACCTGCCCGCCTTGAGGACAGGGCACAAGCTGTAGTGTCAGACAGGGCTGGGGTCAAATCCGGCTCTGGCACTTGTCGAGCTACATGACCTTGAGCAAGACCTGCGTTTCCCACTCCATAAAAATGGGGAGACTTCCCACGGCTACTGCAGGGAAGTCAACCATGTGCAGGTGCTCATCATACCCCAGCTTTTCTCTGAAAGGCGGAGACCTGACTTTGTGGCTCCGGGGCTCTCGGGCCTCGCTCACTCACCGATACCCAGGTGGGTGTTGATGGAGGCGTATCGGGCAGTGCCAGTCAGGTTCTTGTTTTCCCGGTAGGGGATGTGCTGGTGGGTGCGGGCATCCCGGTACTTCTTGGCCAGGCCGAAGTCGATGATATACACCAGGTTGCCCTTCTTCCCCAGCCCCATGAGGAAGTTGTCAGGCTTGACATCCCGGTGTATGAAGTTCTTGGAGTGGATGTACTCAATGCGGCTGATCTGGGGAAGGCGAGGGGACCGCGAGTCACTTGGTGATCATTCCAGAGGCAATGGTGGCCTAGAAGGGCCGTCACCAAGTGCCATGGGCCAGGCCCTGGATGGCGGGGATGGGGCTGTCAAGATGGAAACCATATATATGGTCCTTGCCCTGAGCAGGGAGACAAAGATGTCTGCCACCATGCAAAATGATTTCAAGGGGCAAGTCAGGGAAGGCTTCCTGGAAGAAGTGTCATTAGGGAGGAACTCTGAATGAGGAGTTCACTATTCTGCTGTGAGTCAGGAAAAGACAGTAAGGTATTAGGAAAGCTAACGGAAAAATCTAGAAATGAAGCCTGAAGAGACATCCAGCCCCTTCCAGAAGCCTCTCCTCTCTGGCTCCACACCCTCACAGGGCTCGGGGAGCCAAAGTCAGAGAGGCATTTCGGAGGTTGCTCTGGCAACCGGATTCAAGGGAAGGAAAGGAGAGGGAGCAGCAGTAAAGCCTCAACTTGGCACGGGTGACAGAGATGAAGCACAAAAGACAGGATTTACCCCGGGGCCTCCACAGCACACCCCAGTCAGGCAGACACACAGGCCCTCCTTTGAATGATTTGTTAAAAAACAACTAAAAAAACCCCTGAATTAACATATACACACAATCTGTCCTCTGGCAGGTCAGTCAGCCTGGGCCTCGGCCTCCTGCAAATCCGAGGCTCCATGTGGTGGGGCTGAGTACTTCCCAGCCCTCTGGAGCCTCGTGTCCTGGGAGAACCTGGCCACTCTCCTCTGCACACACATATCCAGCCTAAAATCGCAGGACGCTGGTACTTCCTGCAGGCCAGCCTCAGACGCACACCCTGTGTGACAAGATCTCCATGTGTACCATTTCAGGTCCCAAGGTCTATGCTTCCGCGTATTTTCAAAGTTTTCCTCCCTTGAGTTTATAAAGGGCTTTAGGAACTAAGGACGGCTGGTCACTGAGCACCTGCTCTGGACGAGGCACCGCGCAGGACCCCACAGCAACCCAGCAAAGGGCAGACTCACTCCCCTGAGCTGAGCGAGACTCGGAGAGCCTTAGCTTGGCTACAGCCCCCACGCTGGGACAGGACCTGCGTCTGCATGATCACAGGCTTGCAATCACCAGAGGGTAGAGTCCCAAGCCCTCCCTACTCCTGCAGCTCATCTCAGCAGGTCTGAAGTTGAACCCCCTTCCAATTCCACAGCCTGTGGTTAAGGCCCCCCGGTCCAGGAACCAAGGCTGCCCTGTGTCCCCGATATTGCCTCCTGCTCCAGCATCCACCAGAGGCAGGAGAGAGGAAGCAGAGAGGGCATCCTGTGGCCAGCGGTATGATGGAGGCTGGAGGGAACGATGAGCCTGGCAGGCCCAGGGCTCCCCGGCCGGGGTGGGTCAGCGGGGGACTCACCATCTGGTCAGCCAGGAGCAGCACCGTCTTGAGGCTGAACTTGCGGGAGCAGAAGTTGAAGAGGTCCTCGAGGCTGGGCCCCAGCAGCTCCATGACCATCACGTTGTAGTCGCCCTCCGCACCACACCACTTGATGGACGGGATCCCCACTGCGGGCCAGGACGCAGGGCTGTCAGGGGAGGCCCAGCCCCCAGAGCCTCACCCCGAGCCCGTCACCCCGCTCCCCGCCCTGCCCGCAGGCCCATCCAGGCCCTCACCTCCTCCCTGCATCATCTTGTAGAACTTGCTCTCGATGTGCAGCTGGGGATGCTTCGTTTTCACACATTCGAGCTTGATGGCAACTTCTTCACCAGAAGCGATGTTGGCACCTGCCAGGGCGGGGGAAGCAAGGGTCAGGGTCCCTCAGCAGGGCGCGCAGCTCTAAGCCAGCACCAATTCCTGTCTGTACTTGAGTGGCTGCCCAGTGCCCTTGAGGAAGGTTGGAGAGGCGGCAGCAGGCTCAGCACTGAATCCGAGGGAAGCAGAGGGTGTTGGGGGCACAGAGGGGCACCCACCCACCTTGGGCGGGAGGGGCGAGCATGACCCCAACCCGTGCAAGGGGAAGGAGGTGAGGAATGAGCAGCGAATCGGAGAACCACAGGCTGGTGCAGCATGAAGGCCAGATTTAAGAGGACAGGCGGGGCTGCAAAAGGCTCACAGACCACCTCAGGGGAACTCATCCTGGAGGGTGGGGGCCGCCGAGCCGGAGAGAGGCAAGGCCAGTGGAGTACCGGGATGCAGAGGAGAGAATGGGACAGGGCTAGGCTTGGACACAGAAAGTCAAACCCAACAGCACTTTGCCTCAGTTCCCTGACCTACAAGGACAGTGGGCCGAGTCGGAGGGCTGGGGGCCTGGCTGAGGGGCTGTCCCCTCTCAGGCCAGCCTCAACCAGAGCTGCTGTAACTGAACCAGCAGGTCAGTCCACGAACAGACAGAACCACAAGTCATGGCCACTGGAGGGACGTAGGCAAGGATGCCACTGGCACTTCAAATCAGGGAAAGGATGGGGCTGTGCACCCAATGTGCCGGCAACCACTGGCTGGCCGTCTGAGGGAGGTCACCACAGCCCACACCCCGCACCAGAAGAAGCCCACGCGGACCACAAGTTTGTATTAAAAAAAGTGGGGTGTGAGTTGGCGCAGCCCCTCTGGAAACCAGGTTGGCATTTATTTAGTTAAATTAAACACACAGGACCAAGCTAGCCAATCCCCAAGTACATGCTCTTCAGAAACGGGAGCCCCAGGAGGACACAGGGATGACGACTCAAGTGTCAAACAGCAGGAGCGGCTGGATGGTGATGCGGTTGTACAGAGGGACGCAGTGACGAGGAGTGGATGAGAGCAGTGCTCAGCATCCGGGTGGCCCCCCAACCTTAACGTTGAGTGCAAGAGAGGCACCTTTCACGAGAGCGAAAAGGGGGTGACAATCCAAAGTCCATCAGTGGATGCACAGATAAAAAAGCTCTCTGTCCATGCAGTGGAATATTACTCAGCCATAAAGAGAAATGAAGTACTAATACTTTAGCCACAACACCAATGAACCTTAAAAATGTTATGCTAAGTGGCTCTGGCTGGTGTGGCTCAGTGGATTGAGTGCCGGCCTGTGAACCAAAGGGTCATCGGTTCGATTCCCAGTCAGGGCACATGCCTGGGTTGTGGGCCAGGTCCCCAGTAGGGGGCGTGCAAGAGGCAACCCCACACTGATGTTTCTCTCCCTCTCTCCCGCCCCTCCCCTCTATAAAATACATAAAATCTTAAAAACATATATTTAAAAAAAAAAATCACACTAAGTGAGAAAGTCGGACACAACAGGACGAAATATTGCACAGTCCCACTGCACACCATGCCCGAAGAGGCGAACTCGCAGAGAAAGAGCAGACTGTGGGTGCCGGGGCGGGGCGGGGCGGGGGAGACAGCGAGTCCGCCTGTGTAACGGATGCAGGGTTTTCTTTGGGGTGAAAAACATGTTTTGGAACCAGGTTCTGAAGGCAGTTGAACAGCACTGGGAATGTACCAAATGGCACTGAATTGTAAACTTTAAAAATGGTTAATTTTATGTCGTGTAGATGTCACCTCCGTTTTTTAAAAAGAGAAAGTGACGAGAACACAAGCACATTTTTGTTTGTCTCAAAATTTCAAAGCATGCAACACCAGAATGCACATAGTTTAGGGACATAAATGTGTGGTGACAGTCTTTCACAAAAGAGGACAGTTTAAAATGTCAACAGCGGTCCCCTCTGTGAGGGGAAAGCAGAGGACAGGGCGCAGTGGGGGCCAGGAGTCTTCAGGAGGTGACAGGCAGGTCCACCGCCCACGACGTGGTGGGGGGTGCCTGACACCACACACACACTTTATACGTACTCCTTCGTGCTTACTTAACATTTAATAAGAGAATACAACAATGAAAATTTTAAAAAGTGAAATAATGAACTATTAGAAGAAGGGAGAATTCCCTTCTAACTTTGGGGTAGGCACTCCTGTTACCCGACTTCAAACCCACACACCATTAAAATAAAAGTGGCTTCCTCACCTCCAAAAAAACGGAATCCCTTCTCCATGCCAAAAGCACCAGAGGCAAAGTCCTAGGAGACGCACAACCTAAGCCTTCTCGGCGACGAAGAGCTGCCAGAGCACGGCCAGCTCCCACAGCTCGGTGGGCAGAAGACCAGACGCTCAACAGCAAACGGGGCGCAGGACTTGAGCAGACACTCCACAGAGGGAAAAAAATTATGACCATAAAATGGCTTACTCCTATGAAAAGATGCTCTGTCTCCTTGTAAGAAAAATACAGAACAATCCGAAAGGCCACTTTTCACCTACGATTGGCAAAAGCCCCCCACTCACCCCCACGAGGCAGACGCCATGTCTGCTGCGGTCTGCGGGGCAGTGGGCATTGCTCCCAGGGGGGTCCAAGCGCGAACCTGTAAATCCCAGCAGGGGCCGAGTTGGCACCACCCAGCTCCCACTTTGGAGTCCACTGGGCACCCTTGCGTGGCGCAACACAAGGCCTGGAGCAGGCTGCCTGCTGTAGGCTGCCTGCAACGGCGAAAGCCTGGAAACAGCCCAGAAGCCCATCACTGTGGGGACCGGTGAAGTAAAGACTGGTGAGATCTCAAAGACGCAGGAACTGAAAATGCACAGTACAAGACACTATGTATCCTGAACGCTCTTTTCAGTTCAAAAAAAAAAAAAAGGTGGGGAAATAATATGTATCCCTGTGTGGTTGTGTCTATGGGAAGAAACACTGGAGAGAACCAGTAATAACTGGACGTGTCGGGGGGCGGGGCGGACACCTCACTGGGTGCTGTGTTACATGCTTACCGCTCCTTTCTACACGTGTGTGGGGATGTAATTCACACACGATACCATTACTCCTTTGAAGTACACAACTCAGTGGTTTTCAGTATACTCACAAGACTGTGCAGTCAACACCACAATCCATTTTAGAACGTTTTCATCATCCCCAAACGCCCATACCCCTGAGTTATCGGTCACGCTGCATCTCCCCCCGAACCCCTGGCTCCAGGCAACCACTCATTTACTTTCTGTCTCTAGGGACGGCCTCATTCCGGACCTTTCCCAGCAATAGAATCATGCAATGTGTGGCCTTTTGTGACCGGCTTCTTTCACTTAACTTGTCTTTGTGTTTGGGTTTTTGGTTTTGTGTGTCTTCATTTTCCAGCCACATGAAATAAAACTCAGATTAAGAAAATAACATAGATTACTATGTCCGGTGAGCAACGGGACAGAGAGTGCTTGGCAAACCTCGCAGCGCTTGGGACACATCAACACTCATCGCTGGGAGGGGCCGTGAGGATGTGGCAGGGTGGGGAACTGGGGCTGGCCAGGCCTGCTCTCCCCGCCTGCACAAGAGTAGGAGAGCACAGTGGTTAGGACTGCGGGCTCCAGAGCCCTCACCCTGACTCCGCCACCTCCTAACCGGGCACCCCACCTATAAGCCAGGGACAACCGTCCCTAGCTCCTTAAGGTCTTTTGAGGTGTCAACTGGCTTAGCCATGTGCCTGGCACACTGTAAAGTGTCCGAGAAACATCAGGTTTGATGACCGGTACCAACCCCCGGGCTTCAGCGATGTTCCTGAGTGCCCCAGGCATGTGTGGGACAGACAGTGGATGGAAAGGACCCAGGAAAGGGTGCGCGGCGGGGAGAGGTGGACGACCCTAGACGGAAGGCTGCAAGGGCTCCTGATGCCTGATCAGGGCTGCGCCGGACAGTGGCCACCGCATGTGCAAAGGCCTGATGGGAGGGGGTGCAGGGAACCCCGAATCGTAGCTGAGGATGACAATGAAAGAGGGGAACAGGGGGGGAACTGGTCCTCAACCGCTGAGTGTAGACCCCAGGGGCCAAGCGCAGATGCCTGACTGCAGGGCCCCTCAGCCTCCGTGCTGACAGCCTGCTGCAGGGGCTGTCCCGAGCCCTGCAGAGTGTGGGAGAGCATCTCTGACCTCTACCCACTAACTGACAGTAGTACCCCCCTTCCTTGAGCAGAAACAACCAAAGATGTCTCCCGACCTTGTCAAACGTCCCCCATGGGACAAAATTCCTTTTCCCCTCGCTGAGACCCACCACTGCAAGGACTAGAGAGGACCAGCAGGAGACCCCAGGCCGAGGCCACTGTGCGGACGCAAGCTGATGGCGACCCCCACCAGCAGAGAGGAGAGGTGCTGGGGAGGATACCCTGGCCGAGATGGGAAGTGGAGGGTAGGAGGAGCCCTCTAGCCCCTCGAACTCCTGACACCATCCTGCACATACTGCTGCTTGCAGAGAAACAAACACCCAAGGTCAAATGCCACACAACTTCTCTGGGACGAGGGCCCAGCTGTTCCGCAATCTTCTGACCCCCACCGAGTGCTGGGAGCCTGTCCCAGCGGCCTCCCACGGTGGGGCCCCACCACCACCCGGCCCTGCTGCACCGCCTCTAATTTCTATGGAGAAGCTGCCAGTCTTTTCTCTGTCTCCCTTACTTCTCACAACTGCTGAGCTGAGGCTCAGAGAGGTTAACTAACTGGCTGCAACACAGCCAGGATTTGAAACTACATCCCAAAGCCCCTGCTTTGTTCTATATTCCAATCCCCTGGCATCTCATTCATTCAAGCAACAGACACGCACTCAGAGCCCTGGGCCAGCCGCCTGTGGGAGGGATCGAGCTCAGCTCACTGGCTAAGTAAGAAATGCCAGGGCAGGGGTGGCAGAGGCGGCTGGCCGTTAGGCACAGGGGCCCTGTGGGGGGGACAGATCGGTCTGGAAAACAAACTCGGACACGGAGAAGGCCTTGGACCTGGCCAGCCCTAGAGGGTCTGGGACCTAGGGAAGTTCTAGGTGGGGAGGGGGTGACAAGCTTCGCACTGAGCTTGCTCGACACCTGCACGGACACACAGATACAATCAGGGAGCTGGCTGGACTAGAGGTGGAGGACAAAGTATCCCCATAACCACCTGGGGGGGCACCACTGCCTCCCCACTTAGAACCAAGGGCCAGAGACTGAAAGACCCAGAGTTCCAAGGGCACACGGCCAGCAGCTGGCAGAGTGGATGCAGGCCTGGCCAGCTCTGGACCTCGAGCAGCCAACTGGAGGCCCTAACAGAGCTGGCCCCGCTCTCCTGATGTCCCCTCACAATGTTGCCAGGAGTGGGGGAACCGGGCTCGAAGAGGAGCTGTGGGCCTCCAGCCGCATCTACAATGTCTTCACCTCCAACGGATCCTGGAAAGCAAGGCCTGGAGGCCGCGCCCAGCCCCACCTGCAGAGGCCATCTGGAGCCAGGCCCTGGCCCTGGTGATAAGAACGTGGCTGGAGCTCTGAACAAATGGAGCCAGCAAGGCCAGCCGGGGAAGCCCGACCGGCACCACTGTCCCCACGCCAGCAAGGCCGGGGCCCAGGAAGGGGTTGGCAGGGCACTGTGTCAGACTGGCCCCCAGGACCCATGCACCTGGCGAAGACCAGACAGCCGGGTAGAACCGGCTCCCTCCCTGCCCCTGCTCAGCCCAAGAGGACCCAGCAGCAAATCCCAGCTGAGGCCGAGGGATGGGGCAGGGGGGATGCAACCGAAAAGGCACTACTGCCGGGCCCAGCAAGTGCAGGGGTTTGCACGCAGTGACCTCATTACTTCTGATCACTTGGGAGGCCACACACCCCCATTTTACGGAAAGGAAAGCCAAGGGTGGCAGAGGCCATCGCTTGCTCAAGGGCATGCAGTCAGTGAAAGAAACACCAGCACCCAAACTCTGGCAGAATTTACTCCAGAGCCTGTACGATAGGAATGCATCTGGCCCCAGTTTTTGAAATGAACTACTTAGATAAACAGGAAGTCCTGTCCCCAGGGAGGTCCCGCCACACAGACCAGGGACACTAGCTTTCTGAGTGACCCTGGCCTACCCTTCCCCCTCTCTGGGCCTCAGTTTCCCTTCAATAAAAAGAAGGCCTCGCACTGGGTGGGTGTTGTCTGGGAGCAGGTGTGAAAGCTGCCTCTCCTCACCCTTTGGTTCCAGGCTTCCATTCTGAGCCCAGGAACCTCCGTAAGAGGGCCCTTTATTCGCAGCCGAATCACGCAAACAGGAAGGACACGTGCACCCGTTCCATAGATGAGAAAGCTGAGGCTCAGGGAAGGTGACTTATCCTGAGCCACAGCAAATGAGAAGTGGACCGGGGGACCTGAACCCGGACCTGCCCCCAAATCCCAGCCTCCTCCTACCCTGCCCGAAGTGCGGCCACATGCCTTTGCAGCATGGGGCAGCACGGGACAGCCACTTCCTCACTCATCCGTCTGAGAAGCTCCACTCAACACCCGCTTTGGGCAAGCCACCGGCTGGGCACCGGGGCCGAGGGTGGAAGTGCTCTGATGCCTGCCGCCCCTGGCAGAGCTGGGCGTCTCAGACAAACCTTCGAAGCAGCCCCAGCCTGCGCTGCCCCTTCCTTCTGCTCTGAGCTCCCACGCGTTTACAGGAGGGGGAGCAACTGGGCGCTCGGCAGCACGCCACACGCGTCACCGTTTACGACGCTTTCCCGTGCCACACGCCGTGTTGTTTCTGCCTCACCACAGCCCTGGGCCAGCCAGGCATCATCCTCACACGCACTTTCTAGAAGGGGACACTGAAGCCCCAGTGGCCCCACAAAGCCAGGCTGGAACCCAGGTCTGTCTGATGTCCCCTTCCCACGTGCTGTCTTCCATGCCCTGTCACTCATGTGGAGGGCTGTGGGCACAAAGGCTGCCTTTCCTGGTTTTTGAGAGAAACCTGGGGGGCCGTCCTGACCACAATGCTCCTGTCTCTGGGTATGTCAGGTGGGGACAGTGCAGGGCCGTCTCTAGAGGCTGCTGTGACGGGAATCTGAGCACGTCCACACAGGGTCTGTGTGCAGAGAACACGCACACCCCCTCCCTGCCCCATCTGATGGGGGAGGGGGTGGTTCCACTGATCAGCAGAGTTCACACCCAAGAGGGCAGTCCCACCCCGACCCCGAGTTCTGAATCATGAGCACGGCACTGACCGTGCCCCTCGGGAGGCTGAAAGTGGCGTTCGAAGGCAGGAGTCTCTTTGTTACTCCCAGGCAAGGGCAGGGGTGAGATGTCAGAAACTTGTTTGAAACACAAAATGAGCACAAACTCAGGCTTTGAACAGGAAGCACATCCGGAAAGACCGAGATCTTAAAAGCAAAGACCCCTGCCTCCCCCAAGGTTGCTGGGGGAGCCTGCGTCATTCCGAAGCCTGCCTGGGCTGAATTCCAGGAGGCCAGACCGCAAGGAGGGGGCCTGATCGCAGGGAGGGGCCCAGCTGGAGCAAGCAGTAGCCTGGCCTCTCTGTCCACCAGCATCCTTCTCCCAGGAGACAAGAGATGGGGTGCTCTTCCAGCCTGGGCTTTCCCACGCCCGGCTAGAGACCTAGGGCATCCACAGCTGGAACCAGAGCTAAAAATACCCTCCCTTGCCCAGCCCGCAGCAAGCCGGATCCCTGCCCTGTCTGTGTGAGGAGCCCCTCAGCCTGCCTTGTCCCAACCTGCCACTACCATCCCCACAGGGGATGGCCCTAGGAACCAAAACACACCGCTATGGCTCCAGAGCCAAGTCCCGACTTCAGAGTCTGAAATCCTGGCTTCTTTCCTCCTCCTTGTCCCCAAAGTTGTCCCAGGTGCTCCAGAGCCACTGAGCTGAAGCCAAGCACACTTACCCAGGTAGATATCTCCAAAGGACCCGCTCCCGATCTTCCGGCCCAGGCGGTACTTATTCCCCACACGGAGCTCCATGATTCACTCTCACTGTGGAGGGAAGCAGAAACACGGGGGTCAGAGAAGTGGGGAGCTGGGCCCCACTCCTCCCCTAATAAGGCCAGCCAAAGCCACAGGAACTGGGAGACCAGCATTCTCCCTTCCACTGTCCAGGAAGGGAATTGGTCTGGCCTGAGGGAAACCAGGCGTGTCATCAGGCAGCCAGAGAACCTCCACACGTGGGCAATGGCTGAGGCAGGCTTGGAGCAGGTGTCGGCAAAATGGGGACAAGGCCTGGGAGGAAACTCTGGGGAACCCCCATTTGGGACCCTCCAATAGCAGCCTCTCAGGGGCAGGCCAGTCACAATGGCCCAAACCCCTAAAAAGGAAATCAAGGACAGGGAGGGGTATGCAGGAGCTAATCATCCTGGGGGTGCTACCATGGCAACCACCAGCAAGTTCCAGCCTCCAGGGATGGGAGAACAAGCCGGACAGAAGGTCCCTAAGAGACTCCTCAGCACCTTTGGACTCAGAAATTACTGAGTCGCTGTGGTCGTGGTCGTGGCCCCGTCCTTCCCCCAGGCTTCCGGTACCAAGAATCAGAGGCCAGCCCTCTGTGGCCTGGTCCATTCTCCCCAGGAGCCAGACCGTGCCAGTTCGCAGGGCGCCCTGCAAGCGACGGCGTCTCCTCCTCTCAGCCTCGTGACACCGAGAACCTCACACAGGCTGCTCTGGACACACTTCTTTGGATGGACTGCTTGGGACCGGACTCCTTCAAGCCTAAGACCCTCGGGAGGGTCTTCTAAGAGGGCAGCTGAATAAGCGAAGGGACCAGAGCCAGGTTCTTGGCCTCTAGCTTCTGAGCTCCTGTGGGGCAGGGTGGGAGTGGGAGTGGGGACGGGGGATGGGGGGGGCCATGAGGAGCGCTGATTTGAACAGCTTCACTATGTCCTGTGCCCCGAGCCTGTGGGACAGTGGGGTCCCTGGTAGAGACCCCTCTGCTCTGGCCTGGGGCAAAGGTCTAGGCACTGGGTCCTGGCCAGCAGAAGAGGAAACTCCTTGGAGGGAGGTGACTCTTCTACTGTGGAGGGAGAGGGGACGCTGGGCTATGACACTGGGAGAGGGATGGGGACCCCCACAATCTCGCAGTGCCTATAAGAGGGCCACCGCAGAAGACTATCAGGAGGGGTCTTCGTCTGCAGACCGGAAAGTCAGGCCCAGGGAGGCCATGCCCCCTGCCCACCCCACCGCAGCAAGTCAGCAGCAGTCTCCTCACCTGTGACCCTCCTTGCCTCCCCACCTGGCGGCCTTGCACTCTCACAAGCAAGGACTTATTTCATGCCAGCGTTGGCAGGCAAAGAGGAGCTGTGCCAGGCACAGAGGCTCTGCTCCGTCCCCATGCCAAGTGCTAGCCCCCAAAGCCAGCCGCACGGGAAGGGAGACGAAAGAGATCTAGCCTGCAGATGGTCAGGCTGGAGCCCTCCACCGCACCAGGCAGGCGCCAGGAACTCCTGCCCAGAGAGACACCAGCCCCAGCACCTGGCGCCCAGGGAGCCACCACCAGCCCTTCCCCACTGGCCACGAGGAAGTAGCCTCCATTCCAGGGCTGGCCAAACTCTGGGCTCTTTACCAACGGCCTCTGCGTACACCCTGGCAGGTCCAGGCTGAGGTGCCAGGGCTGCCAGCTGCACATACTCCACAATCGCAGGAGACCCACACACCACACACCTCGCATCCCCCCAACCCACGTGCACACTCCAAAAGAGAAGGAAAGCAGGGACACACCATGGAGCCCTGCTGCGGGGGGGGCGGGTGTGTACACACACAAACACCCCTCCCCAGTCTGTCCAATCCTTTCTTTCTCTTTCTCTCTCTTTCTCTCTCTCTCTCTCTCTCTCTCTCTCTCTCTCTCTCTCTCTCACACACACACACACACACACACACACACACACACACACACACACACACACACGGCAGCGGGGAAGCCGCAGGTTCGGAAAGTCACCTAAATACGTCCGCATCCTACATTACATAAACACCCAGGCTGGGTTATATAAATACCGGCGCCCTCCGGCTGCGTGTCTCACATAAACGCGCCGCACAGGACCCCCAGCCTCTCCCCGCGCCCTGGGCTGCCTGCCGGGAAGGGGGAAGAGAAGTGGGAACCACGGACCCTGCAGGAGCCGCCGCCGCTCGGTGCTAGCGCCCAGACCCCAGGCAGAGCCCAGGCGGTCCCAGCACCGCCGCCCCGAAGGCCTCCCGGAGGGGACGAGAGAGGACTGAGCCGGGAACCGGAGAGGCTCTCCAGTTCTCTGCTGCTTCTCCCACGGGGGCCCGGGGCGGGGAAAATAAACGATTAAAAAGAAGAAAAGGCCACATGACGACTCCGGAGTTTCAGTTAGTTACAATTCCACAAACTACCAAGCTCCCGCTCACCGGGCAGTTTTCTTACACCCAGGTCCCCGCCCCCGCGGCCGCCAGGGCCCTGGTCCCTGCACCAGTCAAATAAAAACTGGGGACATCCTAGACAGAAGGCAAAGGAGCCCCAAACACGGGCTTTTGGGGTGTGACTTAGATACTTTGGATCCCCTTCTTCTCCCTGAGGGAGCTGCACAGAGAATAAGATGCGCACGAAAGCTAAGGGAGAGTGGGGGCGCACCCCGCTTTGAGTTTGGGTGTGCAGAGGAGCCTGGGAATCCTCTCTCCAGAGACGGCCGGGCGCACTCAGAGTTTTGTGTTCCAGAGACTTGCAAAACACGGATTTCTCCCAGGCAGAAACGGAGAGCCGAGCTGACAAATAACCCCCCACCCTTTCTTCCTCTCCACAAAGGAAAACAGAGCCGGCGGCTGGGTGACCGCACACCCCCTCCTCTCGGGGGCCCCCCAGCGCCCCCATCCCACCTGCGGGCACAGCCCGGCTGACCCTGAGGTCTGGAGCGCGGAGCCGGGAGAGAAGGGAACGCACTGCTGGCTGTCCAGTGAGACAGACAGACAGACAGAAGCCCGGGGTCTGGCGGATGAGCTCGAGTCAACAGTGTCGGGTGCTCCCCGCACCGGACCCCCACCCTCAACGTCCCCAAGTCAGAGCCCTGGGTGGCCACCTGGGCGGGCAAGGGCCTTGAAGGGTCTAATCCGGGGGAGGCGGAGGCAGGTCGGGCTGGGGGGGGGGCTCCCTCCCCCCTGCAAGCCTGCAAAATAATAGTCCCCTTCCCCCTCCCCCTCCTCGGCCTCAGCCGCGCCTTTGTCCTCGCCGGGCCGAGCGGGCGGCGCCTGGACTACCCCCCTCCCCCCGCCGGTTTCCGAGCGCTAACGAGCTGTCCGCCCTGCCCTGCCCTCCCCTCCCTTCTCGCACAAAAACAAAGAGGCGGAAGGAGCCCCCTTTCCCCCCGATTTGCGCCCCTCCGCGAGCCCCCGGTCTCCCAATATTTACCCCACTGGTAAGGCGCCGGTGCCCAGCCGCTGCTCCGGGGGCTGCCGCGAGCGGGGGCGGCCCGCCGGGCCGGATGCCGGAGGATTCGCGGAGCCGCCCGGCGTGCCAGCCTCTCCCGGCCCAGCCGCCGCCGCTGCCGCGCTCCGCTCCGCTCGGCCCCGGCCGGGCTCTGGCTCTGGGCTTTCGCCGCCGCCTCCCTCCGCCGGGCCCTCCAGCCCGCCCGCCCCCGCCACCGGCTCGCGCTCCCGCCCGGCGCGCGCCCGCCGGCTCCCATTGAGCCCCGGGCCCGCCCGCTGATGTCATCCCCGGCCCGCCGCCGCCCCGGAGGATTTAAAGGGCCCGCGCCCTCTGCTCCTGGAGACGCTGGGGGGCCACAGTACGGAAACACAGACCCCAGCCTTGCGAGAGGGGCCTAGCAGGGACGCGGTCTTCTGGGTGGGGCCGGGGAGCACACCGAGACGCTGACACCCTGAGTACACGGGGTGGGGAGGAGGGCGCACAAAAAGCTGGGGTGTTGTAGACCCAAAGCCCTTCTCACATGCCCTCGCCGTCCGCCAGGTTCCCTTTTCCTCTCGCAGCACAGGGGCGGCCCCACCGAAGGCAGTGAATACCGTTTCCGCAAAAGGAGAAGCTTCAGAGAGTTGGGGCTCACTCCCCTGAGTTGCGGAGACCACAGGCCAGACTGATTGGGGGCGAAGGACGTCACGGGACAAGAGATGAAAGGACGCTGATGAAAGGTCCAGAGAGGCAGCCAGGGCCCAGCTACCCTCTCCCCCCACGGAAAAATCAAAGGCAAAGACCTTTTCCTTCCCCCTCCGCTCTCTTCCTGCAGCTGAAACTGACGGGCACACAGCAGACTCAAACCCTACTCTCCTCCGCGTGTCGTGGGGGGCCCCTCACGCAGCCTTGGAGCCAGGGCTTGAGGTGGGGCCCTGAGTTCTGGGCTTGCAGGAAGGACCCTCCCTCCCCGGGCCACTGGGGGAATTAATTTAGGTTTCCTACCGGCCTGCAGAGTTGCCACGAGAAAGGTTCGAGGGCAGTGGTGTTAAAACAATGGTGTTTACTCTGGTCCATGCAAAGCTCCAAATTATTACACATCCACTCACACACACAGGTCTGCCTGGACACACACAGTGCCAAATGCACTGTACCCCAGCCCGGAAGCATGGCTCCTGGGAAGAGTCGCTTCCATAATAACTGCATCTTCCTTGGAGCCTGAGGGACTTAGTCACACACTGTCCAGACTGGTGGGAGTCCCACAGACCAGGCTGTCTGTCACAGAGCAGGAGCTGGCCCAGAGAGGGGAAGGGTTTTGCCCAGGGCCAGACAGCACAGCAAGATGGCTCTGTTCTCCCAACGGTCTCCAGGAAGCCGAGTCTGTTAGGAGCTCATGTCCAAGAACAAGAGAAGGGAGGACAAGCCTCCCAGGAGAGGAGAGGCCTGCGACAGTCAGCGGGGGACCTGCCTTCACTGCCACCTTGGCCAGAGCAAGGGGCGGGGCACCAGCCAAGGTGGTGGGCTTTGCTTGGCCTGCCTGGTGTTTTCTGTCATTTGTTTTATTAATTGAGTCCCAATGTTTTATTTTTTTTAAGATTTTATTTATTCATTTTTAGAGAGAGAGAAGGAGAGGGAGAGAGAGGAGAGAAATATCAATGTGTGATTGCCTCTCCCGTGTCCCCTACTGGGGACCTGACCCGCAACCCAGGCATGTGCCCTGACTGGGAATCGACCCGGGGGCCCTTCGGTTCACAGGCCAGTGCTCAGTCCACTGAGCCACACCGGCCAGGGCTGATTCCCAATGTTTTCAAATGGAAAGATTTCAGATCACAGGTCCTTGTTCTCTACTTTTCTTGAAGCACTGAGAGAATTGGCAACTCTGGGCTCAAAGTCACACTGGGTCCTGGCCACACTCAGCTGGCCTGGGCAGCAGCCACCCACCCTCCTTGGTCACAGCCTGAGGGTCCCATCTTGTTTCCTCACATCAGCTTGCTTTACCCATATTTATGACTCCCTTCATCACTCAGAGGCCCCCAAGTGTGACCTGGTCCCAGAGGCCAACCGCCCCACTCCACTACCAGTGCCCTTCCCTTGGCCGTCTATTTTCACACCACCCTCACACCAGATCCTGGGTCTCTGCTTCGGGTGTCCAGGGACGCCAGCCCTCCCTGAGGCCACACATCCCCCGAAGGTGAGACATAGTACCCAGGCTGGGGCCCTAGGCTGAGAGGCCCTAGCACACTGAGCAGAGGCGGGGTGCACCCCAACCTTCCAACCTGGGTCCAGCTTCCCAATTACGGGCCCTCCCGGTCTGGAAGGGACTAGTACTTCTGCAGCACCTGCGGAGCCCCCGGCACGGGGAGAGTGGTCATTTCGGGGAGTCCTCTCAGATGATGACAGATTAAACCCTACTCCGTTCTTTGTGGAGGGAATCGAGGCCTGCCTGCGGGCACACACTAACCAGCAGCTTCCCCTCCCAGCCTTGTCACAAGTCCCCTCCCCATTCCACAACTTGTAACCACTACCACCACCCACCTGGGTTGAACCCAAGATCCTGGGCAGTTCCCTAGGCCAACCAGTTTTAAGACTCACTCCCCCCGCCCCCCAAAGGCCTGCCTCTCCTCTTGTCTGCTGTCCCCACCCACTGGCTCCCTTGGGAAAAGCCTCCCAAACCCCACCCCAGATTAGCTGTGTTCTGGGCCCAAGTTATCTGCCTTCCTACACCTCTCAAAGACCAACCCATGGATCCTTCTAAAGGGCTGGGCAGCTCAGCTCTAAGGAGAAACAAAAGCCAGCTGAGGAATTAAGACAAATCCAAATCGCCCTGGCTGGTGGTGTGGCTCAATGGATTGAGTGCTGGTCTGCAAATAAAAGGGTTGCTCGTTTGATTCCCAGCCAGGGCTGAGGGCCAGGTCCCCTATTGGGGATGCATGAGAGGCAACCACACATTGATGTTTCTCTCCCTCCCTTCCCCTTTCTCTAAAAATAAATAATTTTTTTTTTTTTTTTTTAAAGACATCTGGGCCTGACTTCTCTCCAGACTAGCTTCTGCATTCCTTCTGGGACTCAACTCCCAGCTTTAAAGGCCAGCTTATGATCCTCTAGTCCCCGCCCTACACACCCACCCGCCCACCTAGAAGATGCGGGTAGGAACCCAATAGGTGTCGGGGAAGTCCCAGCTCACCCTGGGTCCCGCCCTGGGGTTCGGCTGCTCTGCACTGGGTCAGGAAGAAGAGTCCCTCAGCACCTTTCCAATCTGACCTTTGCACCTGTTTCCTTGGCATCCCAGAGCACTGAGCTGGGGATCTCCAGGATAGTCCTGGACTTGCCACATCAGGAGGCTATCACAGATGAAGCCAGCCAGGGACGGGGAGGACAGTTCAGTCCTCCCAAACCACAGGGCTCCGCAACCCGAGTCTCAACCGTGGGCAGCTCGTTTAAGACGCACCAGGTCCTTACGCCAGCCCTGCACAATCGCCTCCCTGGGACCTTAGCCCTGGCCGTTCCCATTGCTTGGTACCCTTTCCCTCAGACATCTCATGTTCATGTCCTCACCGCCCTCCCGTCTTTCCTCTCAAGTCGCCTTCAAGGAGAAGCCGTCTAGCCACCCCCAGTTTAAGGTTCTAACGCCCCTAGGGCACTGCCTCCCCACCCCCCCTGCCTTTTTTTTCTTGGCACTCATCACACTGTCTAGCATATTCTATATGGTACTCATTTGAATTTTGGGGGGGAGTCTGAGTCTCCCCCTAGAATATAAGTTTCATGAAGGCAGGGAGTTCATGCTACTTGGGGGTACAGCTTCGAGAACAGCGTCCAGCACATGGGCCGCAGTGAACGAGTACTTGCTGAATGACTGAACGGATGGGCTGTGAGGGGACAGCCTCCGCTCTCTGACCAACGTTAAGAACTGTCACTTTATGGAGCACCTTCTGTGTGCCAGGCCCTCTACAAGACACGTTACCGGCACTGACTCATGCAGCCCTCATACCCACCCGCAGTGGACGTGGCGGCCTGGCAGAGGCCTGCGCTTAGCCATGTCCCCCAGGCTAGTGCTGAACGCAGTTCTGAGACAAGCCCCCTTCCCCTCCTTCAGACTCCTGAGCCCGCAGTCCTGGGACCCAGTGGAAGGTCACAAGGGCCCATGGGGCTCCTTGGACCGAGACAGTGGCCCCCCCGTGGTTAAGAGCCTGCCTTCAAATGGTGACTCTGCCACTGTTCAACTGTGTGATCCCAGGGGAGTTCCTTAAACTCTCTGAGCCTCATTTGTAAGTGGGGGTAATACAGAGGGCCATCCCCCAAAACAGCCTAGCCCAGGAGGAGCCCTGAGTGAGAGGAAGGTGTCGATACTGTTACTAGTCTGAGGAGCAGACAGGGAGCGAAATCCAGGCCACCTGATTTGCTTCCTCTGGCACTACTGGCTGCGTCTCCAGCTTCTTCTTTCCTTGCTTTGCCTTCCTGGGGAGGAGCCCCCACCAGCCCCTTTGAGGTGGAGTGGGTTGGAGGTACACAGACCTATGTGGCCGAGGGGAGCCGCTGGCCTTGCCCACCCTCTGCCCTTCCCTGTGGTCTTGACTCTAGGAGGCCCGTGCAGGAAGCTGCTCTGGGGCCTTCCTCTTCTCAGCTGCTACTCATCAGTGAGGCCCTCCCAGCCCCACCAGCCTGAAGACGCTGCCCTGGTGCACCCTCCCTGCCCCGTGAGGCCTCAGCTCCGCACCCCCAGACCCTTTCATGACATCCCACCCTGCTCTGCCTGCCCCCAGGGCCGTGCCCTGTCTCCCATTGGTGTCACCCAGGCTTCTCCCTGGTGACCTCGCTACATCATCCAGTCTGGTCAGATCACTCCCCAGCGGTGGGTCCTCCCTCCCTCCATCTTCAGCAGAGAGGCTGCAGGGCGGGGCAGCAAGGGGCCTGGACCAGGGGCCAGCAGGCTGAGTTGGGGGGCTAGCTCAGCCACTGAGTCTCTGCGGGGACTTGAAGGGTTCATAGCCCCTCTCCAGGGGACTGGACAAGGGGACCTCCCAAGCTCTTTCTTCAGCCTCTGCATCTGTAAACAGGGCTGGACTGGATGGCGAATGGTCTTTTACGTTCCACATCCAGGTACTCAGTTGACAAAGACCCTGAGGTCACACACATCTGGGCTGGGAGCGGAAGGGTCCGCCCCCCCACCCCCAAGCCCATATTCAGAACAAGTGCACTTCCCATCAGCTCTGCCTCCCAGCTGTATTCTGGGCCCCGCAGCCGCTCACGGGCTCACTCCACTTGGGCACCACAGAGGTCTGTGGTGGGCGAGCTCACGTTCCTCTGCTTCTGAAAGCACACCAGCAGCTGCCTCTGCCCTCAGTGTGAAGTCCACGCTCTTCCCTGCCGTGATCGGGCTCCTACCTGTCTCCAAGACCGCCCCCCCCTCGACCCCCCTGGTCTTCTTTCATTTCATCACACCTCAGGGCCTCACTCTTGCTGTTCCTTCTGCTTGGAATCACCTCGCCCCAGTTGTCCGAGGGCTGACCCCTACACATGGCTCAAGCCACAGCTCAAAAGTCACCTCCTCACGGGGGCCTTCCCTGACCACACCATCTAGCGGGCCCTCAGCCCCTTGGTTCCCCCTTCCTGGAGAGCCCCGCCCTGCTTCCTTCATGGCACTTATCATAGGCTGAAAACATTAACTTGTTCGTTTTTAATGTCCTTGAACACAAGCTCTAAGAGAAAGAAGCCCTCTGATCAGAGCTCCCATGGGTGCCCAGTTGGTAAGGAGCGCCCCATAATATTTGTGCAATTAACTAATTCTGCCTTGGGTGTGTGGCCGTGCGGGTGGAGGCAGGGCGTGGCACTTTCCGTCCCTAGGGACAGGCCGTGGCTCCTGCCCACCCCACCCCTCGGTCTCACAGGCTCACGGTGGGCTCTCGGCCCTTCCCCTCCACTGGGGCAGCCCCTCGCTCAGCCTTCCCTATGCTCCTGGTCTTCTCAGGGGAAATCAACTCCCACAGGAGGTAGGGACACCGATCATGTGTCCCACAGACCTAGGGAGCACTAAAAACACCCGAGCATCACTGAAGGGCCACATCACTCTGCCTCCAACACCCTTCCCTGCCTGCTGCTTCCTTCCACTTAGTCTGTCACCTTGCTGTCCCCCCTGGGTGCACGTGCCCCTTCTGCAGGGCACAACCCCTGTCTGCCCCACTGCCAACTCTCCCCAAAACTTGCTCCTTCCATCCTGTGGGAACCCACGGAATGCCATTCCCAAGACACAGCCACTCATCATTAGCTGGGCCATGGGAATTAAGGTGATCACCACGACTAATAATCCCAATTCCCACAGCAGCTCTTCTCAGCTCAGCATAGCTGCTGCCATTCATCACTTCCTCACCACGTCACATGTCTGTCCACAAACATTTCCTGATGCCAGCTCTGTGAAGGGCCTGAGAGATCCGCTCTGGACCCTGCTGGCCAGGAGGCGATGACCCACGTGGGGAGGCTAGATATGCACACACACACACACACACATGGACTAACGATGCTAAAGAGGGCATGCTAGACGGTGAGTGACAATGACAGACCGTGTAAACTGGGGTCAGTGAAGACATCAAGGGGTAGCAAGCCACCCCTGGGGAGTTCTGTGGGATGCGTGACTGGGATCTCTTAACCTCATAGGAAGCATTACACAAATACAGCATCCAGACAAGTCCCTGAGCCTCCTTCTGACTGGACTGCCCCCAGACCCCTTCCACAGAGAAATTGGGGAGTTGCCTCTGGGGAGGATCAGTAGAGGCAGGGTTTGAAGGGGGGCAGATTTGGAGGGTGGAAGGCTGGGGAGGAACGGCCTGCGTGAACACGCTGTGGCAGGAACCGCAGACATTTTCAGGGGAGAGCAGTCAAGTGGCACCCTGGGGGAGATAAGGCTGAAGAGGAAGGTGGAGGCAGGCAGGGTCTCCAATCGCAGGCACCTGAACGTGGGACCGGTGGACGGGTTTCCACTCAGAACAACTTTGAGTTTTGCACGTGGAAGGAAGAAGACAGAGCCAGAGTTTACTGGCGTGCCAGGTGCTGCACCAGGCACCGACCACAGACTGGATGTTTAATTCTCCAACAAGTCTGTGGGCTGGAGATCACTCCACCTGTTTTACAGGTAGAAACCTGATGCTGAGAGAGTTTAAGAGAATCTGAGCTAATGTTCATGAAGGTTCTGAAAGACTACACTTTACCCTTCCAGACCCACCCTGGTGCCTCACCCTGCCTTGGGCACTGCGCCTTAGGATGCCTCTGTCTTTCTTAGTGTGTGCCAACTGGGACCCGCCCACATACCTGAGGCCCCCACTCAATGTGTCCCCTTGACCTTCAGGACACCATGAGCCTGCCCACTCACTCCGGAAGCATCCAGGTGGTTCTGGCGACCACTGAGGGAGCTGTCTCCAAACTGGGTGCTTGTACACAGGAAGTTCAGTCAGTGATCCCCTGGGTGTGGGGGAAAAAAATCTGAATTTGTATTCTTTAGTTTTCAATCTTAATCTTCCAAATCTTCCATTTTGATATATGTTTTTGCAATGCACACATTAGCACAGTAAAACATACATACCTAAGTAATAACAAATATATATATATACACACACATTTGAATACAAAATGCATGCTCAAAAATGTTTTTACAGACGGGGTGTGCCTGCCTCTAAGGTTTGCATCAGCGTTTGAGGGTCCCTGCAATGAGTTCCCCCTTGAGAAGAGGTGGCGGCAGAGGCCCTGCTTCAGCGAGCTGGGTTCAAATCCTTAATCAGCTACTTCTGGGCTGTGTGTCTGGGCGAGTCAGTAGAAGCTTCCTAAACCTCGGCTTCCTCATCTCAGAAATGGGGGAGGCAATGACACCCAGCTCAGGGGATTAAAACAGAGAGATGTCCTGAAGCCCGCAGCCCAGAGCATGGCACCTGAGTGCAGATGCAGTGACCGCTACTTCGGCCGCATGGGCCGGGCCAGGCCTTGTGGTGGGCCCTGCCTGGGGGGAGTGGGCCTGCAGCGGGAGACCAGCACCCAGAACAGGTTAGTAGAAGTCTGCGTGACCAGGGAGAAAACAGAGATCACAAACACGGAGACCCTTTCTCTGCCAGCATCACAGGGAACAGGGGGAGGGCTTTCTATACAAATTAGCTCACTTAACCCTCACACTTGGGGCAGTAACTTCATGTGGCCATTGCCCAGATGTGAGAGCCAGTGCTTACAGAGAGCAAAGGTCTCTTCCCCAGGGTCCCACAGCCAGAGGAGGCGGCCTGGCCTGTGACACCCAGAGCCCGTGTTTCCCCGGTTACACGTCCCTGCCTTCACCCCCGAATCCTTCCTCCCAGAGTTCGAATCGTACCCAGCTAGGGCCCATCCCTCAAATTACCCTCACGCAGCCATTAACCATAATGAGCACACGTACACAAATGACTAAGAACAGCACGAGAAAGTGCACATGACACAACACCGAGGGGGAAAAGCAAGACCCCAAAGTTGGAAATGCAGCATGATAAAACCGTCCTAAAATGATTCCGCACAGAAGAGGCTGAAAGGAAATGCCGTGGATGATGTCTCCCCTACTTTTCTCCATCTGCCAACTAGTCAATCAGTGCATGTAACTTTTACGACGAAGAAAAGATATCACGTAAAACGTCATAATACATTTGTGGCTGAAATATCTGGAAACCCGCTGTTTTCCTCCTCTCCCGCAACGTGACTAGAGCATGAGACGACGTGGGAGTTTGGGGAGCAGCCAGGACCTCCACAGACCCGCGTCAGCTCCTTCTCTCGGAGCAGCCTGCGTTAGCCAGGCTCCCTCTCTCCGTCGAGTGAGGAACCCCCCATCCCGACCCTCCTCTCAGCCCCCGTGCTCACCTGACACTCGCGGCCAGCCTCAGATGCGAGATGCGCACACCTGTCCCTCCAGGTGAGGACTCCGCCAGGGCGCTGCGCACTGGGAGGAGAGAACTCGCGGAGGGGGCGGTGCAGTGACGTCATCGCCCCGCCCACGGGTTCCAGGCCACGCCCCCGCTTCCTGCCCCGCGGGGGTTCGTGGTTCTCGTGCTTACCGGGTGAGGTGCTGGGGACACTTCACCCGACATGCACGCCCGCCCGGAGCCGGGTCACCCGCCATCAGCCGTGCTGCCGAAGGGAACCTGCAAGGGCCGCCCTCGGGGGTGGGCGGGCTGCCCCGGGAGGTCCTACTCTCCTGGAGCGAGGGCCCCTGGGAGAAGCCGCGGAAACAGCGGGGATCCCTGCCACCCCTTAGTCCCCCTCCACCCCAGTTCACACACTTCTGTTGGGTTCGGGGATTGCAGGCTCAGATCACCTGGGGTTAGGAACGGCCCTGGAGGGACGGAGGGAGCTCCTGGTTCCCCGAGAGTTTTCTGCTCCGCACCTCCTGGCAGACCAACGTCCCACCTCTCCTGCTAAGAAACCCGCGTGCGGGGGGGGAGGGGGGGCGGCGGACGGCGGGGGGGCCGACGGGGGGGAGTCCAGCCCTTGGAGGTTGGGGACTGTGACCCCGGCATCTGACATCTACGGTCAGCAACCGGTTCCATCTTTGGAGGATCCGAGATTGTTTATGTTTAGCGAAGACGCGCACTGAAAAGGCCAGCCTGCTGGGGGTGGCCAAAGCCCCTTCTTTGGAAGGGCAGTTACAGTCCATCTAGCGAAGGGCTTTGAAAACGTGCTCGCCACTGGACACCGGCATCCCGAGTCTGGAAATCCATCTTAAGGGAGTGGCTCAGAACACGTGCTCCTCGTGGAGCTCTTTAAAACGGCGAGCACCGGAACTAGCCCGAAAGTACCGCCCCGGGTCGCGGAGAGGGGAAGGGGAGGAAGTGGAGCCCGGGGTCGTGCCGGCGACCAGCGCAAACACGGCGGGATGTTGCACAACCTTTTAAACGCGGTGTTTACAAACAGCGTGGAGTAATATGAGGAAATATGCTAAAATATTCAGAGAGTAAAAGCAGGATGTGAATGTGTGTTGACAGCAGGATCACAGCTGGACTTAAAAGCAAAACACGAGTTTTCCGAGGTTTTTATGGAACTGATTGGCGCGACACTGGTTGATGGAATCAGCCAGGTGTCACGTGCGCAGGTCTGTAACGCATCCTCTGCGTGTTGGATCGTGTGGTCGCCACGCAAAGTCACGTCTGCTGGTCGGCACTGGTTGCCCCTAAAACACAAGACTGTGCGTGGGAAAGAGCCTGGAGAGAAAATGTCCACTGTGGTGGTTTCTGGGCCGGGGCACTGTGAGGCTTTTTGTCCTCTGTGTTCCCCGCATTCTTATCTAATGGGCTTATAGGGCTTTTATAAAGTTCCCACTAATTGAGCACTTACTATAATCTAGGAGGAGCCCCTTCCATGTAATCCTTGCAGATAGCTCTCAGCTAAGGATTATTCTCCTCCTGCCACAGGGCAGGAAGCCAAGTCTGAGAGCTTGATCCCTAAGGTCACACAGGGAGGAAGGGTCAGAGGCAGTCTCTGCTTCAAGGCCAAGGGGGGCCCTGTCACAGCCTCCTGACTAGCCACCCGGCTAAAATGACACCATCCTCAGCTGGGCTAAAAGCAGCTGGTCTGGGCTTCAAGAGGAGAGGCCCTATGAGACTGCCCCCCCCAAACGTGTCCTCCTCCACCCAGGGAGCCCCTCCCTCGCACCCCACCCCACCCCACAGGTTTTGAGGCTGCTGGGACCCAGGGAGGACACAGCTTCCCAGAGACGTAGCTCCAAGGCTGGAAGGTCAGCTAGTTCAACCCCAATGGTACATTTTATAACCTTAATATAGTTTTATGATGATAAAAGCAACCTATGTTTATTGTAGAAAACTGGAGGAGTCAAAAAAAGATAAAGAAGAAAATAAAAGGTAATCTCTCCATTGCTTTATCTTCTATAATGGAAATTTAAAACAATACAAAAAAGTAGAGAAAATAGAGTATATGAACCCATATACCCATCACTAATTTTCAACAAGTATCAATATTTTCCATTCTTGTTTTATCCATCACCCCACACGCGTTTCTAAAAAGGAAATTCCAGAGACCATTTCACCTCCCCTATAAATACCTCAGTAATTGCCTCTAATAGCTATGGACTGTGTTAACCAACACACACATGATGCCATTTTTACACAGAGCAGAAGTCACACCATTTCTTTCATGAAATCATTTCAGTTGTCGTCCGTGTTCAGATTTCCCTAACTTGTCTCCAAAATGTCTTTTTACAGTTGGTCTGTTGAAACCAGTACCCGTATACCTGTTAACTGTCTCTCTCCCTTTCACTGAGGTGCAATTCACATACCCTTTCCAGCGAACAGCTCGGTGGCTTTTTGGAGATTCACAAGATTTTCCAGCCATTACTGCTATCTAATTCCCTAACACTTTTATCATCCCAAAAAGAAACCCCGTACCTATGAGCAGTCACTCCCCGTCTCTGCCCTTCCCCAGCCCGTGGTGACCCCTCATCTGCATTTGTCTTTTGCCTATTCTAGATATTTCATATAAATGGAATCATAAAATATGTGACCCCCCGTGTGTCTGGCTTCACTTAGCCAACTGCCTTCAAGGCTCAGCCCTGTGGCCGTGTGCGTCACACTTCCTCCTCACGGCTGACTGTTCCCGACTGGGTTTCCCACAGTCTCGAGTTGGCTGATGGTGTCTCTTAACGTGTGCCTCTGTCCCCCACAGTTCCTATGACCTGGCACTCAGAGGCAGACTCTGGAAGCTGGAGGCTTGGTTGGGATTCAATCATTTTATCAGAGCGCCTCATCAATGATGTCCTGTTCTTCCCAGCACACCACAGTGCTGGGCGGCTCCACCCGTGAGTGATGCCAAGGTTATCGGGCTTCACGTGTTAACCTCATCCTTCAGGTTCAAAGCTCTCCGTCAGCCGTGTACCCAGTGGTTCAGCACCCATGGATGATCGCGGACCTAGTCTAGCTCACCCCTCAGTTTATAGAGAAGGGAACTGGGGCTGGAAGAAGAGAGGTGATTTGCCCAAGGCCACAGGGTTAGTACTAATTAACAGCTGCCACATAGTAGGCCCTCGTGCTGTGCCTGGCACCATGCTCAGTGCTTTGTAAGTGACTCATTCAATCTTCTCAACACCCTTTGAGGTTGGCTTCATCATTTCAGCTTCCTTTTCAAGTGAGAAAACCAAGGCCCAAAATGGTGACGGGGCCCTGGCCAGGTGGCTCAGCTGCTTACAGCGCTGCCCTGATACACCAAGGTTGTGGGTTCGACTCCTGGTCAGGGCACATATGAGAACAAACCAATGAATGCATCAAGAAGTGGAACAACAAATTGATGTTTCTCTCTCTCTCTCTCTCAAATCAATTAAAATGAAAAAAAACCCACTAGCCCTGGCTGATGTGCCGGTTCCATTCCCCATCGGGGCATATGCCTGGGTTGCCGGCCGAGACCCCAGTTGGGGGTGTGAGGGAGGCGGCCGATCGATGTATCTCTTGCACATCGATGTTTCTCTCCCTCTCTTTCTCCCTCCCTTCCCCTCTCTCTAAAAATAAATAAATAAAATCGAATAAAACAAAAGGGTGAAGGGCTTGCTTTTGATGAGTCATTTGGTAATTCAGATCAGGAGACCCTGGAGGACAGAGAAATGGGAAGACACAGTTCCTGCTCTGGTACATTTAGACAGAGAGGAAGTGACCAGAACCATCAGAGAGAGGGGGTGGGGCCACAGAAGTCTTCCCGAGGGCAGTGTCGCTGCAGGTTGGCCCTTTGGTGTGTGTGGGAGTTGGCCACGGGGAGTGAGGGGAGAGGAATGTGCCCACCCTGTGAATAAGGCCTGAGCTGTGATTTGAGCTGTGGCCAAAGACTCCTGTCCTGACCACAGACACGCTCACAGAGGTCTGCCCTGAGGGAGGGGCAGAGAGGGAGGGCACGCCTTGGCCCGGTGCCTGCTGAGAATATGCAGGCGTTATCACAGAGCAGGGCGTGCACAGAGCACTGAACAGACTGGGAGTCTGCCAGTGAGAGCTCAGTGAGCTGTGAGAGGCCTGGGCGCTATGCCCACGTAAGGCCCTGCCTGACAAGGCCTGAGAAGCAGAAGGAGATGGACCTGGAGGACCTACCCCAGAAAGGCTACCCGCTCAGGTCCCCAGCTCCAGCTCAAAGATTCTGACTATCAGGACCCCCCACAGATACCTGGACCACTGAGGGAGAAGGACCCGCAGCAGACTCCAGCTCAAAGTGCCACATGTGATGGACATGTCTTCGCCTCTATGTGCACAGAATATCTCTGAATAAAGTTCTTTATAAATCATGCCTTCTGTAATATGTAAAGAACACCTAGAAACCAGTAAGAAAAACGCCAACAATGTAACATAAACATGATTAAGAATAGGAGCAGACTGTTCACAGAAAAGGAAATACAAAGGCCTGCGGAGCTCAGATAAAGGTGTCAGGCCCACACAAGACCACAGACAATGAAACCACAGTGAGACCTCATCCCCACCTGTCCGGTGAGGAAAGGCACCAAATTGAGGTGACACCCCGATGGCAAGGCTCTGGGGAAAGAGGCACCTTGGCCCGCGGGAGAGTAAGTGAGGACAGCCCCTGAGGAGGCCATGACAGCATCCATCTAAATGACAACAGCACGTTGCCTTTGCCCTCAGAGTTCCAAGTCCAAGTGTCCACCTTACGGAGGGAAGCGGCCTGGGAAATGTGTGTGTGTGTGTGTGTGTGTGTGTGTGTGTGTGTGTGTGTGTGTGAGAGAGAGAGAGAGAGAGAGAGAGAGAGAGAATTATGCCTGTCAAGGAGCACAGATAAGACAGATCATAGAACCTGCATCCGATGGACCACCGTGAAGTCACATGAATGAGGAGCTCTCTCTGTGCAAAGGGGGGAAGGACCTTTGAACACGAAGGGCTGTTTGGGGGGGAAGAAAACAGGGTTCCGCCCTGGCTGGTGTGGCTCAGTGGGTTGAGGGCCAGCCCTCGAACCGAAGGTTTCGATTCCCGGTCAGGGCACAGGCCTGGGTTGCGGGCCAGGTCCCCAGTTGGGGGCGCGTGTGAGAGGCAACCAATCGATGTTTCTCTCCCTCTCTTTCTCCTTCCCTTCCTCTCTCTCTAAAAGTAAATAAATGAAATCTTTTTTTAAAAAAGTTCAGAGAAGAACATATAGCGTGCGGCTATTTATGTCAAAAGGCAGGAAGGAGAAAGCAAGCGTCCATCTTTTCCCACTTCTGTCTGTGTGCACCTCCGGCTACCGGGGTGAGAGCCAGGTGTCGTGACTGATCCCCGCCGGACTGGACGTGGGAGGCTGGGGCTGAGGGTTGGGAGGGAGACCACTACTCTCGCCCCCTGGTAACTTTTGAATTTTGATCCAGGTGAAAATATGTCCCTTCCCAAAATTACATGAAATGAAACATTTATGGGTCTGTGTGACAGAGCTGCAGGTTCCTCTCCTTCAAGGCCCAGGTGAAGGTGAGGGGGGGCAAGGGGGAGGGCCCCCTCGAGGACTGGACTCCACAGGCCGTTCACTGGGTCACTTGGGAGTGTGCTGTGAATGTAGCAGGCAGTGGGACTCCTGGCTTTTTGAATAGGCCTGGATTTGGAAAGAAATTCAATTAAGTGGTTCTTTGAGTAAATGCACAAGACGATTTTCTGATTGAATTATGGCCGTTTCTTTCAAGACTGAATTTGCCTCCTCTCTGAAATTCTTCCAGACCTTCCCAGGGAGTTTTGGGGGAGAGGGCGACCCCTTCCGCTTCAGCGTTACTCTGCACAGCAGCTGCCCCCTAAGTCCAGCCCTGGGGCCGCTTCCCCATTCCACAGCAGTCATGCCTGCTTCTGGTTCACGCTGGGTGGTGGTGAAGGGCTTCCAGAACTGTTTCCCCAACGGGCCCCCGGTTCTCTGGGGACAGACTGCAGAGGCACCTGGGCCCCCATGCCTGGTGCAGGCCGTGGCCCCGAGCAGGGACTCAGGCTGGGGCTGGGTGAATGCCGCTGAACTGACCCCAGGCCTTCTGATTCAGAGGCCACAGGACACTAGCCTCCCTCCCTTTGCTGGGACATTCAGCTCAGTTCTCCTGAGACAGAGGAGGGGTTTCCAACGAACCCACGGTGGGACGACACCCCAGAGCTCCACTCCTGTCCCGGCCAGCATCTAGCTCCCACTGACATGGGTCCCCAAAGTGCACCTCCCTTCATGGCCCTCACAGGTCCCCACACTGTCTCTTCAATCCTCAGAGCAATCCACTGAGGAGTGGACTCTCCTCCTCCTTTTACAGCTGACGTCCAGCAGCTCAGAGAGGGGCAGGGTCTTGCCCAGCATCACACAGCCAGTGGGTGGGGGATGTTAGGACTCCAGGATGCCAGAGGGCGGGGCTGAGGCCAGGAGGTGTGTGGGGGGTGATGAAGAGATTGTACAGGGTGGGCGAGGGCTCCTCCTGTGCTTGCAGGGCAGAGGGGTGAGGGCTGCGGAGGATCTAGGGTCATAGGGCACCAGGCCTGAGCTGTGAGATGGTGCAGCAGAAGGTCAGAGAAGATTCCACAAAGTCCTGGGAGGCGAGGCTGCCAGGCAGCGGTGTGGGGAGGAAACGGATGGGGGCTCACTCACACAGCCATTGCAGACAGACCCGGGGGGCCTGCCAGGGCTCCCCTGGGGCAGCCGCAGATGCAGGGAGGGCCCACTGCTCTCAGGAGGGCGAGGTCTAGGGTGAGGAGGTGCAGGGAGGTAGCTGGCCCTCACCTGGCGGGATGAGAAAGCCTACCCAGGAGGGAGAGGGCAGCTTGGCCGGGCAGGCTGGTCAGAAAGGCCCTGACAGAGGAGGCGGCGGCGTTCTCCTGGCAGGGAAGTGGTGATTCTGTTAGGCAACACCGACCGAGCGCCTGCTGTGTGCCTGGCTCTGTTCCAGTGCTTTGCAACATCCTGCCCCTCTTAGCCTCTCGCCAGCCTGGGAGCTGGTACTGTTAGCACCCCACTTAGTGACTGAGAACGCTGGTATGGAGGGGTCAGTGGTTTGCTCAAGGTCGCACGGCTGACAAGAGGCACAGCTGGCTTTGAACCTGGTAGGAAGTCTCCGGAGTCTGGCCCTTAACCACACTGCAGCTGCTCCCAGCACACGGGTCACCAGGCAGGGGCGAGGACGCCTGGGGCTATGGAAGGGGCCGCTGTCACGGGGCAGACTTTGCTCCTTGCTGTTCACCTAGAGGCAGAGGGAGCAGCAATTGGAAGGTCCGACACTTCGGAGAAAGCCCCACTTCATGCCCCCTGACCTCTCTGAGCCTCGGTTTCCCCCTGGGTAAGAAGCTTATGGAGGTAAAGCCTCGTGCCTGATACACAGCAGGAGCTTGGTAAAGTGGGGTTCCTTCCCTCCCTTGCACCCCTGAGGAGGTCAGGGACAAAGAAGCATAAGAGCCTCCCTGCAGCCCCCTTCCCAGGGGTCTAGAAAGGCCTCCTTGTCCCTCCCGCTGGATGCAGAGAGCAGGCTGGTCTTGGGCAGGAGGTGCCCTGCAGACAAGGAAATGCTTTGAACTTCTTGATGGTGATGGGGATGGGGATGATGGCAGTGACGAAGAGAACAGTGGTGATGACAAGGACAACAGTGGTGCTGGTGGTGGTGACACGCTCCGGCCCCGCCCTGACATTCCAGAGGCCACGGCAGGGGCATAGCTCTGTGAGTGTGTGAGCGAGTGAGTGTGTGCCCAGAGACTCCACGGGCTGTGGGGGTGAGGGCCTCGGCCCTGCCACCGACTGTGCCCCACCCACAGGTCATGGCCCTTGATGACCCCCCTGCTCACTACCCTCTGACAGCATGTCCCACGGGATCCACGGCCCAGGAGGCTGCATGTCCTAGGAGGCTGTATGTAGCCAAAGCCCAGAGAGGAGGGCCACTTGCCTGGGGTCACACAGCACATCTGGACAGGGCAGGACACAGGGCTCCTGACTCTGACTGTCCATGGAGGGCAATGGGAGGGGTCAGCGGGGACCAGACCCAAACCTCTGGATCAAATCTTGTAGACCCTAGGGGGCCCAGGGGGTTTCAGCAGAGGACAGATTAAGGGTCTTCCCAGAGGGCAGGGGCGTGAGTGACAGCTGGGGTCAGGGGGGCGGGGAGCTCTGACTCTAAGGCTCCCTGAGTTACAGTGGCCAAGGGGCCTTGGGAGCCTGGAGCGTCTCCTCCAGTGCAATCTGCGTGGGAGGGTCGGGGTCAAGGGTCAGGGTCTCAGGCGTTAGCTGGTGGGTGACTGTGGGGATGGAGACAGGAGCGGGCAGCTGCCCTGCCTGCCTGCCCCCATCAGGGCCGAACTTCCTCCCCCTCAGCATCCGTGCCCCCACTGGGGCCCCCCCCCCCACCGTTTGGGAACACGTTCTCCCCTTGCGCAATTGTGGGCGACTTCCTTTCCCGTGCTCTGCCTACCAATTCCTGCTCATTCCTTTATTTTTTTCAATGAAGACAATTTTCTAACTTGTAAAATATACCTAACTTAAAAGTTAACGTTTTAGCCACTTCCAAGTGTGCGGTCTGTGGCACTACCACGTCCATGCTGCTTGTACAACCACCACCGCCCTCGGCCCAAACGGAAACTCGGCGCTAAACACTAACTCCCCACCCCCGCCGGAGGCAGCCCCCCTTCTACTCTGTAAATGTCACTCCTCCAGGGGCCACATGGCTCCGTATGAGTGGAACCATATTCCTCCTGTTTCTTAAAGCTCAGAGGACAGGCCACCTCCCTGACTTAACGCAGCTGAATTGCAGGCCCCTCCCTGCTCCCTGTCCCCAGCAGGGGGCCTCCGGAGGGCTTCTCACCCAGCCCCTGCTTCCACAGAGTGGCCCCCACCGCACCAGGCCAGAGGAGGACATTCTCTGAGCTTCTCTGAAGTGGATGATGATGACAATGATGATGATGATGACAACAATGATGCAGAGGGAGGGCTCTCTGGCCCTCCTGCTGACACACTTCTCAGGCTCGGGCAGTCCTGGAGGCCAGGAGCCTGCCTTTCACAGCCCTCTGCCGAGGCTGGGCCCAGCCAGGGCCTGAGTGCGGGCTGGTGGGGGGGCTGAGGTGCTGTCACCAGGATGACACAGCCCCTCGTCTCCTGCCCTCCCCCCAGTGTCCCTTGATGCTGGCCCAGGTGGTCCTGGCTGTCTCTGGTTGTGTCCTTCCCTCTCCCCCCATCTGGGGCATCCTGCAAGGCCGGCCCTCGCTGTTTCCCCCAGCACCGGTCAGCTGGAAGACTTCATTTCTGTGCTGTGCTGTGGGTGGGAAGGGCTGGGGAAACAGAGGCGCAGGGCGGTTCTCTCACTTCCTGAGAAATCTGTTTCCCTTGCTGCTTTCTGGGGCCACATGGAAGGCAACCTGCAGGGCCCTGCTCAGGAGATAGGTCAGACCCTAGGCTCAGAGCCAGGTGGGGGAGCCGAGCTGACCAGGGTCAAACCCCAGTTGACTTGCTCCTTCTGGTAGCTGTGGCCCAGCCCTCATCTGGAGCAGGGTGGGCGGGGACCCCTCTTGGAGTGGTGGGAGCTCTCAATGAAGCAAGCACTCCAGGCCAGAGCCAGAGCTCAGTGAGCATCCCTTCTGCCCCCCTTTCCTGCCCTGAGATGTGCAGGAAACAGCTCGGTGGTGTGGACAGACTTGGAGAGACAGAGGTTCAAGCCCTGGCCGTGCCCCTGACCTACCCCAAACCTCGGTGCCCTCTTCTCTTGAGGCTGCTGTGCTCTGCACATGAGAGGGGCCGCCCAGCTTCACCCTCCTTCCTGAAGGAGACGGACCGGTCTTGTGTCAGGCTGGTCCTGAAGCAGGTCCTGGGCGACCGGGTCAGGTCCCACTGTGGCAGACCCCCAGTCCAGGGCCTCCCACAGGACCTCCGGAGCCTCTCTCTTCTCCAGCGCATGCAGTGTGGACCGCCAATTCTTGTTCAGCTCAATTTTCCAAATAAAAGTAAGGGGTGGGGCTTGCTAAGTCCTTAAACCTGGAGGGAGGCCCTGGGAGAGACCACTGGTCCTAGAGGCTCAGCTCTACTCTGCCCTCAGGGTGAGAGCTGGGCAAATCCCCCACCCCCTGTGGGGGTTCAGGTCCCCCATCTGCACACGGGGGGATTTCACAGCCCGGAGCTGGGACTGGAGGCAGGTGTGACCGCAGGGGACTCACCTTCGTCTACCGGCTCCTCCTCCCGACCTGGGCATGAGAGGCTTCTGTCAGACCAAGTCAGGACCCCTGGCTTTGTGAGCATGGGCATCCGGCAAAAAAAAAAGCCCCTCTCCATTTGCTACTAAAGCTCGCTCAGGGACTGCCAGCGTCAAAAGGCTCTTGCAGATGGCCTAGTCCACTTGATAGATGGGGAAACTGAGGTTCCTGGGTGGGACGACCTGCCTGGGGTCCAGCATGGTGTACGCGCCAGGCCACAGCCAGGACCAGGTCGCTGGGCTGCCGGGCGCTTTCCTACTGCCGCGTCAGCCTGTGCCCACTGGGGCAAGCCCTCGGGCGGAGGGCGTTCACCTGCTGCCCCCGTGTGGCCGCCGAGGGCGCTGCAGCCGGGTCGCGGCCGGGCTGCTGGAGATAGGTCGGTCACGGGGGCGGGGATGCTCCTGGGTGCTAAGACCCAGGCAGACCCGGGGGCCGCGGGTTGAGAGAAGATGGATCCTGACAGCTCAAAACACTCGAGCCTGAGCCTAAGACCCCTAGAAGTGCCAGAACCTGTTCACTTACAATCAGGAAACCAGGCATGCTTCTGGGAGGCGGTGTCCTTTGACTGCCCTGCCTTGGAGGAGACCAGGTCACAGCTGAATTAAGTGCCGGTCTGAAATTATCCAGGCTTCGGAACCTGACAGAGGGGGGTTTCCAGCACTTAGCAGTTGCCCCTGAACCTCACGGTGCCTCCTTTTTCTGGGGGGTGGGGTGGGCAGTGGGGATCGGCACACACACCCCTGTCTTGAGGATTAACCGAGGTGGTGTGTGAAACATCCAACCCAGCCCCTGGTCCCGGGTGGGTGTTCTGGGCCTCCCTGCGTCCCTCCCCTCCGTGCATCCCCCGAGGGCAGGAGAAGGCCCCTGGAGGTCCAGGTCAGAGCACCGAGTCCCACTCCGCACAGCGAGTGTTTCCCTCCCTCATCAGTGCGGTTGGCGTCCCTGTGATGGTTGGTCGGGAGGAAGTTCTCCACGTAGCGCTAGGGAGAGGCCTCCGCTTCTAATCTCCCTCTAAAGGGGGCGGGCCTCAAGCCTGGGTGCCCCCCCACCCCACGCAGGAGCGCCTGGCGGCGACAGAAACACCTGTTTGACTTCATTGTAGGCTTTCCACCTTCACCTTCTGTGTAGGGCAAGTAACGCCGGTTTCCACCTGTGGTAGGGAAAGAAAGCTTCCTTCTGAAATAAACTTGCTTAAGTAAAAAAAAAAAGTGAGTTAATTTATGAATATATTGTTTTAGAGTCAATGGGGCTTTCTGGGTGGAAGGGGCAAAGGGGGGAAATTGGGACAATTGTAATAGCCTGATCAATAAAATATAATTAAAAATAAATAAATATAATGGATGTAGGTTATGGCTCACAGCCGTGACAACAAAGGTGGCGGTTGGTGAGAGTGATGACAGCTGGGATCAGAAGGCCTCCTCCCTCCCTCGCATGGCTGAGGCATGAGGCTGGAACCTCTCGTTCCGTGGTGTCAGCCCAGATGCTCAGACTGGCATGCACCGTGTGCTGGAGCCATCGCCCGCGGAGCCTCTCTGGTGGGGAGACAAGCCCCACCCTGGATGAATGTCAAGGGAATGAATGAGCATATCGGGTCTGGGTGGAGCTGGGGACAGAAAGACCCTTCTGGCTGGAGCAATCAGGAAGGCTGCCTGGAGGAGGCAGGCTTCACCCATAAGGGCTGATGCAGAGTGACCCAGAGGGGGCATAGGGATATTGCTGGGGTCTCCTGCCACTATGGGGAGCCCTGAACACAAGGCCAAGGGGTATGGACCTTCTGCGGCAGTCACAGCTGCCCTCCCAGGTCTCAGGGAACCCCAAACTCCAGCCTGGAGAGATCTCTGCCTGAGAGCAGGGAGAGATAACAAGTCCCCCTTCCTGCTCTCCACTCACACTTGGCAGCCCCACACCTGGCCAGTCTCTGTTAGAAAAGTCTCCCTGTTCCCATTTCCTCTGCTCTAGGCAAAGCCCTGTCCTCTGGAAGGAAACCCGTGTTTATGCAAGCGTGAAAGCAAGACATGAATGAATGACAGTTTGGTTTGTGAGTGACATCAGCCTAAGACTCCACGACACTGTGGACCTGGGACCATGCAGAGTAGCTTCATTGGCTGCCCCTGGGCGTGGAGGTGGAGAACGAGAAGGGAGGGAATCTTACTTTTCTGCTTAATGTTTATGTGACATATTATAATGTGCATATATTAGGACGTGTTATAATTATAACGCATGTTCAATAAATGAGTGTGGAAGTAAATAATCACCTGGGGAGCTCCTCGAACATGTGGGCTCCTGGGCGGCGGCCCCAGGATGGAAGCAGCAGGTCTGGGGGTGGCGGGGGATCAGGATGAGTTTTCTAGGTGATTCCGTCACAGGTGGTTCTGGACCACACTTTGGGAATGAAATCACCGGCTGGGCCCTCTTTCCATGGGCCACCAGCTGGCTCATTTGCATGGTCTTTTGCATAAATTTGCATGACTTCTCTGCATTAGCCCTTCTGCTTGGTCCCAAGGAAAGCTCTTCCCCTTTCCCACTCAGACCTGGCACTGTGCTCATCCTCAGACCTGGACAAGCCCTGTCCCCCTCATTCCCTGCCCTCCCTGGGCAGCCAAATGTCATTCTTTAACCCCATGTCCACATTCTCCTAGTTCCCCAAAGCCTGGCACACACACCACTCCCCCCCCACTCCGCCCCACCAGCTGAAGGTCTGCACTGAATGCTACACTCCATATGCCCCGCCCCTAAGGTCCCCAAACACTCCTTTTTCTGGCAGGAGTGTTCCTGTGTGTCGAACACCCAGTGTGCGCCCCAGGCTGAGCCCAGCCCTTCAGCCATCTCCTCCGGCCCCGTTTGTTCCCCAGAGACCCCATGAGACCAGACTCCGTCAGGCAAATTTTACAGATGAGGACACCGAGCCTTCGGGAAGTCATGGGACTCACCAGAAAGGCCCTGCTTTTTCCATCCCACCAACTTGCTTCCTAAAGTGCCCTTGTGGACCCTGGCAGGGTGGCCCAGTTAGTTGGAGTGTTGTCCTGTATACCGACGGTTGGGGGTTCAATTCCCGATCAGGGCACATACCTGGGTTGTGGGTTCGATCACTGGGTGGGTCAGGTTGAGTATGGGAGGCAACTGATCAATGTTTCCCTCTTTCTGCCCCTGGGGAAGACTTCTGTTCTCTCCGGGATGGGGCTGTGGAAACAGGGATGGGCGTGGAAGCCCAGGAGACTGCACTTGAATATCACAATGAGAATTTTAGGGTCCTGATTAACAGGACGGTCCTGGGCCCTGTGGAAGAAACATGTCCAGGTGGCATTGAGACCCCCGGCTGGGACTGGGACTGAGACTGGAGCTGAGCCTGGACGGGCAGGCAGCCCAGCGCTGGAGGAGGGCCTGAGGTGACCGGGGCAGGAGGCGGTTACTGGGAAGCTGGGGAGGCCGGAGGTCACGTCTGGCAGAATGGGGGAGGGGCAGACACCTTCTCCCTGTGCTTCAGGCTCTCCGTGGAGGGGCTGGAAGCTAAAATTGGACTCTATTTCGGGGAGTCACTTCCCTGACAGACGGAGAGGTTGCTCTGTCTCTTCGGGGCCAGGCTGTCCTCCCATGGAGAGGGGCAAGGTGTGGGTGCTGAGGATGTGAGGCCACCGTGTCACCTCCCTCCATCTTCCCAGCCGCCCTGCGAGGTTCCCGTGTTTCACAGAAGAGCAGGTTCTGAGAGGCCAGGCTGCTTGTCCAAAGACACTCAGACGCACTGGAGCCGGGCTCCCGGGGCTGGACGGCTCCCGAGGCCGCACCCGCAGCGGTGCAGCCGTTTCTTTCCGTGAGCACCTTCTGTGTGTGGAGGCCTCTCAGACATCAGCTCGGTGGGCCCTGCGCCCCTCCCCCGCAGGAAGCCAGCGTCCTCTTCCCCACTTTACCGACGGGCCCGAGGGGCCAAGGCTCAGGCCTGGGCAACCGAGTTCCTGCGGGACCTGTCTCTCCACCTACAGGTTTGAGGAGACAGGTCAGGTGTCAGGGCCTGTGCTGCTGTAACTCTGTGATGTGCTGCCCAGGGAGGCTGATGGGGAGCTGGAGGCGGGAAGCGGCCAGGACACGACAGAGGGCGGGTTCCAGACCTGCCTTCCCTGCCCCCGCCCCTCACGGCCTTCCGCAGGCCCATGCACCAGGTCACCAAGTGAGGCCCACCTGTCTCCAGGGGAAGAGAAGCAACGGGACTTGGCTGAGCCCAGGATCCTGCAGACACTGTGTGACAGGGTGGACACTGCATGTCTGCACATCATTGTCACTGCCCCTGTGAGAGTGGGACTATTATTTTCATGTCATCCTTACAGATGAAGCCTGGAGAGGCAAGCGCCTCACCCGGGACAGCCCAGATGGAGTGGGGAGGCACAGGCTCCAGGGCCCTGCCCTTTCTGCTGCCTCCCTCCGAGACATCAAAGCCAGCCTGACATTCCTTTCCCCTGAGCCTGGGTTCCTGGCTGTTGGGGACGGGGGCGGGGGACATGATGACAACAAGGAGGACAAAGCCTGTCACAGCCCCTCCTCCCTTACCCCTCTCCTGCAGGGACTGGGTGGCAAACAGTCTGTGTGTCTGCCCTCTCCTCTCAGAGCATTTCCACCTTTGCTGCTCACCATGCTCACCTGCCTGTGTCCGCCCTCCCCTCACTTGTCGTGGAGAAGATGATGGGCCCAGTCCATCCCTTCCATTTCCCTGTCACTAATCTGTCCCGGTGCCCCCCCCCCCCCGCCATACCTGCGGAGGCTCCTCTGGCCCCATCTCTGGTCCCGCTGGTCTCATTTCTGAGCCCAGAAACTGCGCCTCCGGGGCCACTGCCCCATCCAGCTTCCTTCTGAGGCCCTGGAGGAGGCTCGAAGGCCGCATGGAGACCAGACCCCATCGGGGCTGCTGCTCTGCCCACCTCGGTCAGCCAGCTTCCCTTCCCGGCCCACTTCCCATTCCACTCCACTCAGTGGCCACCTGCAGCCTCCTGAATGCCTCTGTGACACTCATTTCTCTGCTCCCAGGCCACCCAGGGCTCCCCACTGCCTGCAGGGGGAGGCCCCGATCTCCAGTCCGCTATCCTCACCTCCTCACTGGGCCCAGCTCCCCAGGAGCAACTGTCTTCCCACCATGCTCACCCGCTTCTCCTGCTGTGATCTCCCTCCACCCAGCCCTGGCTCCGCCGTGGCTCAGGGCTACACCGCCGTTGACTCAAGGCCGGAAAACCTGGGCAGAGCACCCAGGTGCTGCATGCCTTGTGTCGTCCCTCTGAGCCTTCCCATCTATGAAATTGGGGTGACAACAGATGCCCCCATACCGGGCTGATGCGGAGTGTCAAATGAGAAGTCAGAAGTTACGAGGCTTGGTAACCTGTCAAGTGTAGGCCAGTAATTGTTACATTTATCGCCGTAAGGAATTGTTGAGATGAACCTCAAACTGTACCAGGCTGGTGGGGGTGAGTTGCCACCTGTCTCTGCCCACAGGTTCTGGGAACCAAGGTCAGTCTCCCCAACTCACAGGTAAGGAAAGAGGCTTGGGTCCCACAGCTGCTGAGCCAGGATTGGCCTGTCCCTTGGCCCTAACATATAAAGCTGGAGTGGGCTGCTTTGTCTCCTCTGGCCTCTGGGATGATCATCTCCAACTTGGGTTTCAGTGGCTCCAAGGTCCAGCCTGTGTGGGGCCCGGCCTCGGCGGGGGTCTAGTAGTGTAGGGGCCCCACCCCGCCCCTGTGTTGCTCTTTGTCAGCTGCTCCATATGCAAAGCTGCCCTGGCCTCCCTGGGCCTTCATGGAGCTCCCGCCACTGCTCAGTATCCCCCAGGATTCCCCCAGGGACACCCCTTACTCAGAGACAGCTCACAGGAAGGAGTCTCCCGCTTCCCCTCTACCTGGTTGGACATAGGCCTGGGATTTCTCCCTCCTGGGGTCCCCAGAGCATCTGGCTGCTTCTCCACCCCCTCATAGATGGGCCAGGCCTTGGGGGGAGACCATGTCCCCCAAACCCAACACCCCTCTTGCTCTGCACTCTGACATAGTGAGCGAGGGCCTCTCTCCCCCTCAAACTCCACGTGGCTGTTGTCTTGGTGAGTTGTCTCCCTCTGCCTGCTGATCTCTGTTGTGCCAGCCATTGTCTCCCTCCACTTTTCTCTGCCTCTAACTCCATCACTGCCTCTCTGAGTCTCTCCCTGCCCCCATCTTCCTCACCTGCTCCCACATCCGAGTATCAAATCCCTTACATTCTGTCACCACTCACTGAACCCTTTCCCACCTCCAAGGATTTGCCCTTGGCCCTTGGACCAGGTGTTGACAGGGAGGCTCTAAAGGAGTGGAGGGCCCTGGCTGCTGTGGCTCAGTGGATTGAGTGCCGGCCTGCAAGCTGAAAAATCTCCAGTTCGATTCCTAGTCAGGGCACATGCCTGGGTTGTGGGCCAGGCCCCTGGTTGAGGGCTTGTGAGAGGCAACTGATCAATGTTTCTCTCCCTCTCTGTCTCCCTCCCTTCCCCTCTCTCTGAAAATAAATAAATAAAATATAAAAGAATAAAAAAGGAGGGGACTCAGACAGACCTGGAAGTTTCTAGAGCTGAGAAGGGGAAGACAGAGAACAGAGCTGGTGCCCTGCTGGGCAGGGAAGGCCCTGGACACGCAAGGGGTAGGTGTTGGCCTCCAGGCCCTCATTCCAAGGGGCCACAGCCTGAAGGGGGTGATCCTAGTGACAGCCAGGGAAACAGGAGCCCGGTTCGGGTGCGGCTCTCCACCTGCCCCCAGTGCGATGTCTCAGCCCTCCCCTCGGGCCTGCCTCTCCTCTGTTCGTCAGGCCCCCTTTCGCCCCCTCCCACCGTGGGCGCCCTGAGAGCTGACAACAGCTTCCATCTAGCCCCTTGCCACCCTGTCCGTTGCCATGGCACCTGCAGCTGTAGTGGACAGCTATGGTGACTATAACCAGGTCCCTATCCGCGGTCCCAAGCTGGAGCGGGGAGTGACAGGGATCGCCCACGGTCCCGCCTGGTGTTAGCAGCAGGGCCCAGGCCATAGGCCTCAGGACCCCCGCCGAGGGCTCCTTCCCAACGCCACCGCCCAGGACTGAAGGGCCGAGGATCCAGGCCCTGTTCAGCACTGAATCCCTTCTCCTCATTGCTCACAGTAGGTGCTCAACAAATCTTCACTGAATGAAGGAATGAACGAATGACACAGGACCCTTTGAAATCTGTGTGGGTGAACGGATGACCAGGATCCAGGCCTCTGGTCGGGGCTCCCCACTGAGGTATCTGTCGAGGTTTTATACCCAGCTGTAGGCGGTCAGTGAATGGAGTGAGGAGGCGGCCCCGGAGGGTGCCCACGATTGCAGGAGGGGCCGAGGGGAGAGTTGGGCACCCTCCCAGTTTGGCCAAATGCCAGTTCTGGTCTTCCCCACCCTCTCCAGAGACCTCCTGCTACCTTCTAAAGGGCACAGGGGTAGGATCCTAGGTTGTCCGACCCGTCAGGGTTTTAGAGGTCCCTAGGTCCAGCGTAGAACTTTAAAGGAGGGGAAAATGAGGTTCAGAGAAGGGACGAGATTACCCAAGATCACACAGCAAGTCAGAACCCCAAGTCCTTCTCTAGACTCCCAGTTCCCGTACCTGAGATCTAGCAGGTTTCCCTTTTTGGCCTGGCTGCCGGGAAGCTCAGAGGTCAGTTCTCAAACTGTCTGTCTCTCATAGGGTAAGCCCATCAGAATCCTTTTACTAAACGAGGAAGGCAGCTGTCATTGATTTGGGTCTACTCACAGGCCTGACACTGTGCCGTGTCTGATCACCTAGGCCCTTGGTCTAGCCCACACAACAAGCATGTGAGCGAGAGGAGGATCAGATTCAGAGACGTACATCAACTTGCCCAGAGTCACACAGTAAGTGGTAGTGGCAGAATCCACACCCAGGACCCTTGGCTCTCACCCCCCCAGACCTTTCCTCTATAAATATTTGTATGCACATGAATGCCAGAGTTCTTGTCTTTGCGCCCTGGTACCACCCCTGTGCCCCACTGCGACGCAGCCCCTCCTCACCTGTGCTGGCCCTCTCAGCAGGCAGCCCCGGGAAGCCGTGGGGGCAGGGAGCTGTGTTTGAAATCATGTTTTCCAGTCCTCCGGATGCAAGTCTTCACTGTCCTATGGGAAGACGCTGGGGCTTGTGCTGAGAGAGAGTCTGGCAAAAAGTTTGTGTTGAGTTTATTGGGGGGACATGGTTGAAATTCTTTGCTTCCTCTTTGAACTTGGGTTTTGTAGGTGAAGCCCAATGGGGCATCACGGCTTGCCACATAGGTGGCGGGGGCGGGGAGGACGACCCGAAGAAAGGAGAAGCCTTACACTTCAGTGCCTTCGTGGCGATTTCCCCGACGTTCGGGCGAGGGACGCACGTTTCCGTTTGCCGTGGACGCGGGAGATGGCGCGGCCGCGTCTGTGCGGTGCTGGGAAGGAGTGGGGCGGGACAGCCGTTCCGGTTACTCCCCTCCGGGGCTCCGTTTTCCCACCTGCAAGCCGGGGGTTGGCCCGCTGAGCTCTGTGCTTTTCCGAACGTGATGTTGCCATTCAAAACGGGAAATATGTAGGATCCATCGATGCCAGGAGAAGTCAGTACCCAGAAAAAACGACACTGAAAAGGACCCGGATCCCAGGTCAGGCCAGAGTGTGACCCGGCGCAGCAGCGGAGTGGAACGCCTTCTAGGCTCGTTTCCATCTCTCTTTAAGCGATTTGAGTTCACCAGGAAAACACGTTTCAGAAGCGGGTGGGAAGGGAGCACAGGTGCACCTACGTGAACTAGGCCCGAATGGTGGCATTTTAGGCACGATAAGGGCGAGGTTTTCAGCTTCATGAGGACCACACCCTCTTCCTCCGCGTGCGGGAGGCCTTTCCTCCCTTCCTTCTGCAGGAGGTGCCCATCTTTCTCTCCCTGCTGCCCCCTCCCCTGGGCTGTGGCTGAAGGGGGAAGCAGAAGGGCAGGGCAGGGATGCTGGGGAGGGTTGAGGAGGGGCCATGGTATCTAAGGTTCTTACACCCCCAGATACAGCGATCCCCCAGTCAGCACCGCCTGGAGTGAGGGAGAGAGCGCAGGGGTGGGGGAAGGCAGGTGGGAGGGCTGTGGAAGGGGAACAGGTGGGAGCAGGAAGGTGAGTCAACCAGGAGCAGAGTGGAGCAGCGAGCAGGGCTTGCAGCTGAGCCTCCCAGCCTGCTGCAGCTGTGTGCTTGCCTCTGCGGTCCCCTGTGGCTGTCCCTCCAACGGCCCCCTACCCGTGACCTCCCCTTACCCCCAGGCCCCACACCGGCACTTGGCGGTGGCATCCCAGAAAGTCCTTGCCTTGGGCTTCTGTCAAAACCTGTCTCTGCTGTGTCCCCCAGATCTGCTCGTGTGCTCACAAAGAGACAGGCCGACTAGAGGAGTCACTGTCACTAGTGACTGAGCCAGCGGGACTGATGATCAGGAAAGTGTTTGGGAGGGACCTGGAAGTGCCCCCACATCTCTGTGGATGGGAGGCCCTCTTAGGTCCTGCATTGCCCCCTTGGATGGAGGGCAGGCGCCCTCTATGGTGTGTCCCAGGTTGAGGGCTCTGAGGGAAGCGTGCTGAGGTTGTCTTCGGTCACTGCTGCTCCTCAGGGGGCCAGAGCTCTGCTGAGAATGAAGTGGACAGGAGAGCCTGAGACCCGGGAGGTCCTCCCAGGGCCTGCAGACCCGGGTGAGGGACAGCTCTGAGGGGCCTCTGGGGTGGGGGGTAAGACCCCGGGGTGCTGTCACCTGGCAGAAAGGCACCAGGGGTCCTTCTGAGAGCATGGCAGCTGGGTGGCCCCTGCAGGGCCCTGGAGGTGCACCCTGGCAGACCTGGATAGGGCCGGGAGTTCAGAGGCAGCCCCGCCCCTCACTTAGCACCAGCCTTCGGGAGGGTGGGAGTGAAGGGGAGGCTGACAACCATCGCCCTGGCTCAAGCCAACCCCCAATCCTGGGCCTGCGTGAGCTCATCTGAGGCCAAGCCTTGTCCTACCGTCTCCTGGGGCTCGGTGGGAACTCAGTGAACTGAAGGAGGCAAACGAGACGTGAGGACCTGGGTCCCGGGCAGCCTCCCTCTCCAGAAGGAAAGACGCCTCAGGCTCTCTCGTTAAACCACTAAAGTGCAGGGGACGCGCCGTGCTCTACCCCATGGCAGCCATGTTGTGGGCGCTGGTCAACGGTGGTCACTCACAAAGCAGCCCACCGCACTTCTCAGCAGGTGCGCTGGCCTGTGGGTTCCCTGTGTCCCCTGAGGGAGCTGGCACCTTTGCATAGAGGATTCCTGAGAACGCAGAAGGTGCCCTTTTCTTCCTCATACACCGAATGTTCGGGGCACCATTAAGGTGCAGAGGAGAGTTCGAGCTGGAAGTGGCCCCCAGCCCCAAAGTTTCTGTGACAGAGTGCCAAGTTATGGCCACCACGCCACCCTGGTGCCTACGCCTTTCGCAGTGTGGCTTCATCATGCTCCCAAGAGGTGGAGCCCGACTTGCCACCCTTTGAACCTGGGTTGGCCCTGTGACCTGCACTGGCCAACAGAATGCAGTGGAGTGATGGTGTGCAAGTTCAAGTTCAAGGGGAGGCTCAAGAGACCTTGCAGCTTCTGCCTTCACCCTCAGGTTGCTGCCCTGAAACAGCATGAGGGAATTTGTGGGAGAAGAGGCCCCAGAGGAGCGCTGAGGGCCCCTGGCTGACGGCCAGACCGACTGCCCCACACGTGGGCGAGGCTGCCCGGACCTTGCAGCCGAACTGGCACTCCAACTGAGCACAGCTGCTGGAGTGAGCCTGGAAGGAACCAGACAAGGAGCCACCAGCCCACCCTCAGAGGCTTGAGAAAGAAGAGAGCTTTGCTGACTAAGTTTTGGGGTGGTTTGTTACAAAGCACCGGCCACCTGAAGCCCGGGGAAGGGGAGGGACTTACCCAAGGTCCCACAGCAAGGCAGAAGCCGAGTCTGTGACCAGGTTCCCCGCGGCTCCCAGAGCCTTTCTCACCACCGTGCCCTGCGGCCAACCTGATCAGCCCAGCCGTGTGTGTGTGTGTGTGTGTGTGTGTGTGCACACGTATGTGTGGCGGGGTAAACCAGTGGACCCTCCCTGCTTCCCCTGAGTTATAAAAGGTTGGCTGACGTCTACACAGGGGTCTCCCGTCCGTCATCTCTGGGAGGGAGGGAGGGAGGGAGGGCTCTTCCCATTCTACAGATGGTGAGACTCAGGTCAAGCTGACGGGCAACGTGCTGACAGCCACTCCACAAGGGAGTAACAAAGCTGTGGCTCAAACCCACTCAGACCTCGGAGGCCCACTCAGAATCCTTCCCACTGGCCCCCGAGAAGGAGACCGGCAGGTGATACAGTTCCCTGCAAGGGCCAGTGTCCCAGAAAGGGGCACACACACACAGCACACATACCACACACACTTACATGCCCACAGCACACACATGCATATCACACGCACACACGCACCATGCGTACACACCACACATACACGTACTATACACACACCACTGGCAGACACACTCACAGCATGTTGGTCTCTCTCTGTTCTTCCCAGCCCCCATTTTCAACCAACCTATCCCAATGGACCATATACTTTATTAAAAATATATAGTTACAAACTCCATTGTCAGTCTGGGCTGGGCCCAGGGGCCCGGAGGGACCAGAGGAAGGGATGGCCTTTGCCCTGCCCTTTGGGGTCCCACGTCTGCACCCAAACCCAGTACCATCCAGGGGACGAGATGGCTGGCTTTGAGGGCTTCAAGGGACCAGTCAGCTGGGCAGGGACAGGGGCTAGGCCGGGGTGGGGAGGGGGGTGCACGGAGAGGGCTGCACCTCCTTGTCCTGCAGGTACAAACGGCAGGAGTGGATTCGGTGCCTCCATCTCCCTCCATTTACAGATATTTACAACAGAAAGTCATGAGCAACAGGCCACAGTCATGCAAAAGAAACGCACCCCTCCCGCCTCCCCCCACACTAACCCTGCCCACCCCAGAACCCCGTGATGCCCGCCCCCCCCAGAAGTCCAGCCGCCTTCCCCAAGGTTCTGGGAACAAAGGGGGCGTGTCCTAGAAGGGTTGATGGGGAGAAGAGGTGGGTCTGGGGTCCCCGGGCCACCAGTACGCAGGTGCTGGAGGAGCTGAGCTGGCAGGGCTGAGGGTTTCCTGGGACCTTCCCAGGCTTGGGTTCTTAAGCCAGTAGGGAGGGGTCCCCCAGCTTAATAGCCCCCACCTCCCTCCAGAAGGTCCATGGAGCCAGGGTCAGCTCTGTCCTGAGTGTGGAGAGGGTGTCCTGGCACCCCACCCCTGCAGAGGCTCTCGCGGGAGGCGATGAGGAGGGCCCGGGAGGTCAGATGGCGGACTCCCTGCGGTAGGAGACGTTGTCCAGCGGGAGGGTGGCCTGCATGCGCTCCAGATCCAGGTGGCTGCCGAACTCTAACATCCGGATGATGCCCGCCTCCTCCTTGGAGCCGGCCTCCAGGCCCAGGCCCGCGGCCGCAGCCGCCGCTGCCTCCATCTCCTCTTCCTCCTGGCTCACGAGGGCCAGCTCGTTCTCATAGCAGAAGGCACTGGGCGGGGGCGGGGGGGCGGGCAGCACGGTGATCTTGCTCTCCTGAAGTTCCCGGGCAGAGCAGCAGGGCGTGCCGGCCACCTCGTAGGTCTTGTGGAAGCGTGAGTAGTCCACCTTGTAGTGGCTCTTCTCCTCAAAGACCACGGGCTCAAAGCGGTGGCCCCACAGGATCTCGCTGGCCAGGTAGGAGCTGCGGGCCTGGGTGGTCATGGCCGTGGCCTCCACCATGCCCTCGAGGATGACCACGATCTCAAAGTCCTCAGACTCCAGCTCCTCCTTGCCCATGCTGTACAGCGGGCTGTCCTCATCGATCTCATGGACGATGATGATGGGCGACACCAGGAAGATGCGGTCTAGGCCGATGTCATAGCCCACGTTGAGGTCCCGCTGGTCCAGGGGTAGGTACTCGCCCTCCTGGGTCATGTAGGGCTTGATGAGCTGGGCCCGCACGTGGGCCTCCACGATGTGGCTCTTGCGCAGGTTGCCCACACGCCACATCAAGCAGAGCTTGCCGTCACGCACCGAGATGACCGCATGGTGGCTGAACAGCAGCGTCTGTGCCCGCTTCTTGGGCCTCGCCATCTTGGCCATGATGGTGCCAATCATGAAGGAGTCAATGACGCAGCCCACGATGGACTGGACCACCACAGCAATGACCGCCAGTGGGCACTCCTCCGTCACGCACCGGAACCCGTAGCCAATGGTCGTCTGCGTCTCCACTGAGAACAGGAAGGCGCCCAGAAAGCCATTCACATGCATGATGCATGGCTTGGGGGTCGTCGGTGCTGCCCCACTGCTGCCCGCCGGGGCCCCTGCCTGGGCCACAACTGGGCTGGCCTCCAGGTCGCCGTGGAAGAAGGCGATGCACCAGAAGAGGAGGCCGAAAAAGAGCCAGGAGACGAGGAAGGCCGCAGAGAAGATCATGAGCATGTAGCGCCAGCGCGTGTCCACGCAGGTGGTGAAGATGTCTGCCATGTAGCGCTGTGACTTGTTGCTCAGGTTGGCGAAGTAAACGTTGCATTGGCCGTTCTTCTTGACAAAGCGGTTGCGGCGTTTCCGCCGGGGCACGTGGGCCTGCCCGTTGCGGCTGTGCCCGAGCATGTCCTGAAGCCGGCGTGGTCACCTGGGAGGACGCAGGGCCTGGTGAGGGGGAGAAGCCAGACATGTAAGGTGTTGGGAAGCAGATGCCTGCCGTGGGGCATGGCCTCTCCGAGGGCCCCAGGGAACCCTGTGGGAGCACCGGCCAAAAAGGCTCAGAAAGGGAAAAGCCTGGACCGGCACCCGAGACTTCCTCTGCCCTGGCCAGCAGACGTGACAGTGACGGTGGTTCTGCCAACAGGAAGGGTCAGGACCTGAGCCAGTGCCTCCAGGGCTGGCCCAGCTCGGGGACTGGGACCTGCCAGGCCAGAAGCTGAGCCACCAGCACCCAGGTCCTAGTCCCAGGCCCTCACGCTGCTCCCTCCAACTCTCCTTTGCCCACCGTTCCAAGCCAGAGCTTCCTGTTGTCCATTTTGGTTCCACCCTCCCACCAAGACCTGTGGGTGCTCTGGTCCCGCTCACCTCCCTGGGTTCAGCCTCTGCCTTCTTGGGTCTTTGGGGTTTGGATGTTCTCCTGCGCTGTCATACATGACAGCCACTGGCCACCTGTGAGTCTTTACATTAACTTGAAATTAAATAAAAATTTAACTCAGTTTCACAGTTGCACTAGCCACATTTCAAGTTCAAGTGCTCATGGCTAATGGCTGCTCCACTGGACGGAACTGCTAGAGGATTTTTCCATTTCTGCAGAATGTCCTACTGGACAGTGCTGGGACCTGCAGCCTCTCCTCGGTTCCTGTCCTGTCCCCAAACTTTTTGGGAGCGGTGGTGGGTGAAGACACCCAGGAGGGTCAAGACAGAGGAAGGGGGAACCTGAGCTTTGGCTCCTGTGTAGGTATCGCTATTCCCATGGCATAGCTAAGGGAAGAGGCGCTCAGAGAGGGGAAGTGACCTACCCAAGGCCACACAGCTGGTAAGTGGGTCCAAACCCAGGTGTGTCTAGCTCTCCAGCCCCAGGAGCTGCCCACGTCGATGAGTTCAAGGTGTGGAGACCTGAGGGGGAGGTTACACACCTACTGCCAGGCTGTGTCGCCTTCGGACAACGCTTCCCACCTCCTTGAGCCTCACTCTCCTCATTTGTAAAATGGAGATCAAAACCCTACCTCACAGAACCCAAGGAGACAGGAGGAGCTCGGGTAGAGCCAGTCGCCCTCCCGCCTGCCTTCCTGCTTCCTGGGTGCAGGAGGAAGCTGGTGAGAAGCAGGACTGGGCTGTCAGCATCCCCAGCTGTTTCAGCAGAGACGGCCCCTCACCCCACAGAGTGGCGAGTGGCAGGTGCACCAGCTGGACCCATGGGGGGCAGACCCTCCCTCCCTTCCTCCCCTCCACTGGGGCCCGGGCGAGAGATGAGGCACCCAGGGCCCCAGCGGCTGGCAGGGCTGGCCCGAGCCTGGGTTCCTGGTAACATTTTGGCCCAGAATTATATAAGGCTGAAAGTTTCTATTTTCTGTCCTATTCTTCTTCCTGATCTAATTGTGCATCTGTGGCAATGTTTATACACTTCCAGGTTCAGGACAACTCGGTTGCCGCAGCAACCGCTGCGCGCCAACGCTGTAATTTAGAGATCAACAGCTTCAGAGTCTGCCTCTTCCAGGGAGAAACGCCCTCTCTCAGCCCAGGGAGAGTGAGCCCTGCCCCCCTCCTCCCCCGCGGTCACCCCACCCCAACTCTGGGTTCTTCTCCCTCCTCCCTGTCAAAGGAAATCCTTGGGTCCCACAGTCCTGGATGGAAGTGCCAGATCCACCCTGTCACTTGAGCAAGTTACTTGACTGCCCTGGACCTCGGTTTCCTTATCTGGAACATGGGATTGGTGGGACCCATCAGTCTGAGGACCTGGCAAAAGGGAAGGGGCACAGGTGGCCAGAGAGGCGAAGGACACCAACTGGGCACATGGTCCTCCGAGAACAGATTTTTCTCGAGAGCGCAGGTGCGTCCTGGCCGTCGGGGACTGCATCCTGTCTGCACCTCGCTGTGCTCTTCTGGGTGGCGGGGAGCTGGTCTCACCCGCTTGCGGGACGGACGGCGGGAGCACTGGGAGCCGGGGTCCCTCTCGCGCCTTGCGGGGTGACCGTGGGCATGTACTCCTCCCCGCTTCCCCAGCCTGGGCTCCCCCTCACAGCACTGTCCTTCAGTCTGCGATGGCCTCCGGGGCCTCCTGTCGTGGCGAACGTTCTTTGTTTGAGGAAATGATGGCGGTGGGACATGCTGGCCACTTTTTACAATTGTAACATCCTTTCTTGGCAACATGCTGTCCCGGTGTCCCATGTTTTATAAAATGTTACTCTGTGAATGCCCTAAACCTGAAGTCCCTAGTCCAGACTTCACTGGACAACTAGGGAAACTGAGGCAGAGAGCAGGGGTGTGGCACGGTGGGTTGGCAGTTGGTCAAGGACACTGGAGCCTCGGGGTGACGGTGAAGGTGATAAGCAGGGCTTTCAACAACTCACTGGTACGTGGCTCTCCTGCCCCTTCCCAAGGAGCTAAGGACGGTCCAGAGGAGGCAGGGAGAAGGCCCCCGTTCCTGCCACCTCTTACATTTTCCTGCTGATTTGGTGGCACTGCAGGCCTCCTCCTGGCCCACAAGTCCCATTGCAAAGCAAAGCTGATGCAGTGGCAGCAGCCCCAGGAGTTCCAGCAAAAGGGCCAAGCCTCCTGAGCTGCACCCTCTCTACGCACGGGAGCCTCGGGCAGGTGGCCTCCAGCCCCAGACGGCAGCCCCGCCAGTCGGAGACCCAGGGCCGGCTCAGCCCACACTCAGTCCCCTAGAGGGCAGGAGGGAAGGGACAGAAGCCCACACTAGGGGACACCTCTCCAGCCTGCAGGGCCTTCATGCATCTCTGTTATTGAAGGCACAGCAGGGAGGTGAAGTGACTTGCCTGAGGCCACAGTTCAGCTGTGCCTGCTCTCAGGGAACAAACCCCTGGAACCGCCTGGTCGACCTCCCTGAAGCATCAGCAACCTTGTGTATTTCACAGGTACTTAGTGAGCGCCTCCCATGGCAGGGGCAGGGTTATTTCCCTTCCCAGCTGATTCTTCAGCTGGGGTGGGGGAGGATGTGGATGGGGGCAGGGTCACACAGTACAAGTGTTGAAGCTGGGATAATGATTCAGGTCTGGCTAGCTCCGGTTCTGGACTCAGTCTGGTCTCCAGCCTCTGGCCAGGGCTCTGGCCCCTTCGCCTCCCGCGTGACCTGCCCGGTCTCTCCCCAGCCCCCCAGGCCCAGCCCCCAAAGCTTTCCCTGGCTGTGACACCACCTGCCAGAGCCCTCGGCCCTCACTGTCTGCAGCTCTGGACTTCTTTCTGACTTTAGGAAAATAATGTGCTGGCTGAGCCCTCGTGTCTGAGGTGGCAAGACCTGGCTCTCCGTCTCAGCTCTTGTCATCTCCTCATGTGTCCTCTTTGGACCTCAGTTTCTCCATCTTCTCGATGGAGATGACGATAACGGCATCCCCTCACCAGGTCACTGCGCAGGCGCACGGGACAGCCACTTCGCAACAGACACGGCAGCTGGGGCTTCGTCTGGCATCGCGGGTAAAATGCACAGACTATGATGAAGAGGATGGTGAAGATGAGGATGACGATGATGTAAGAAGACCTGGCTCCAGCCCCGGCTCCACCACTAAGTGCCCAGCCAGGTGCTCCGATCTCTGTCTGCAGAAGGGGGTGGGGTTGGGGGTGGGGGTGCATTATGGCTCTCAGGCTGGAGAGTCGGGAAGATGCGATGGAACCAGGTGCCCAGCAGCGTCTGGAGTAAGATGGTGATCCAGAGGGTGGTGTCCCTGAGCCCCTCTTGGGTCTGGAAGGGGAGACGGACTCCTCTCCCAGGGAGCAGGCTCGGGGGGCAGGACTGAGGGACTCACTCAGTGTACCCAGAAAGGGTTCTAGAGGATGGGACGGTTTCCCTGGGGAAGTGGCAGGAATTCACACCATTGCGCCACCTCCCAGGCCCTGAGGAGCACAGAGCCTGCCCCTACTCCCGTTCTGACGGAGGCCTCTCAGGCCTGACTACCTGGTTTGGGTGGCGACCTCTCAGCTCTGACGCACAGGGCTGTGCAGGGGAGGCAAGGGCTTGAGGATTAGGCAGCTGGGCTGTGCTCCTCAGAGTACAAGGGAGCTGAGGATGGATCTTGCTATGGGGGAGGTCATGGCAGATCATGGGCAGGAGGTGTCCCCTGCTGCCCATGGACCCTGGGAGGTGGGACTCTTCTTCTCTCAGTGAATGTGGAGAGCCTACATCTCCCCCTCCCAGTGCAGTGGCTTCGACTGTACTGGGAGTCTCTGTCAGTTTTTCTGTCTGTGTGACCTTGGGCAAGTTACTTAGCCTCTCTGGTCCTTGTACTCATCTTTCGGTGAAGCTAATGATAGCCCTTCCCTTGTATGGTTGTAATGAGGAATAAACGGGACTGGGGATGCCGTGTGCCCAGAACACAGCCAGGGATGGATAAGAGGTCCGGGTCACTCCTGAGGCTGGCCGGCCCCTCCTGGATTTCAGGTGCCGTGCTCAGAGCCCACCCTGCACCCATCTTGTGGTCCTGCCCAGTTTGTTCTGGCACCAGCACTAGGGACCCGATGAAGGAGAGCCGTGGCCTCAGGGCCTCACGGAGCTGGGCCGGCAGTGGGCTCTAGCAGGGTCCTTGACCCCTCTGAAGCTCAGTGTATTTTTTTAAAGATTTTATTTTATTTATTTTTAGAGAGGGGAAGGGAGAAAGAGAGGGAGAGAAATATCAGTGTGTGGTTGCCTCTTGTATACCCGCCACTGGGGACCTGGCCCGCAACCCAGGCATGTGCCCTGATTGGGAATCGAGCCGGTAACCCTTTGGTTCTCAGGCTGGCACTCAGTCCACTGAGCCACACAAGCCAGGGCTCAGTGTCTGCATTTGAGAGGGAACATAGCAAAGCCCACCTTGCAGGGTGGTCAGGAGGGCCAGACACAGGCTGTCAATTGTCATTAAAGCGCAGGCCACTTGGTGGGTGCTCAGTTAACGCCGTTCCTTCCGCAGACCTCTTCTGGGCCCTGCCATCCCACTACACACCTAGCCCTCCCCCAGAGCAACGGTGTGACCTCACAAAATTGACACAGTGTTTAGCACCACCTCCTGTTCTGAGTGCTTTCCCAGGATCAGTTCCTCATCCTCACCATGACCTTGGAGGAAGTCACCATTGTCACCCTACTGACCACGTAAGACGCCCAAGGCACAGAGAGGCCCAGCAACTGGCCTCAGTTCACACAGCTCATAAACAGCAGTCAGGGTCTGGGCCTGGGCAGTCGCTACCGGAGCACGTTCGTGGACCCTCTGCTCTCCTGCCTCGGAGGAACACTGTCACGTCACACGTTTCTCCCACTTAGCAAACACTTATCACTCTCTGCCAGGTTCTATCATGCCAGTCCTGTCGGGAAAGGACAAACTTGGTCACAGGGAGTTGGAGCCAGGACCTGGGTCCCTGATTTCAGGACCAGCCTGAGCCCAGACGCACAGGTGACTCTGAGCAGTGGGGTGACCCAGCTCATTCCCCCAGCCCTGCACCTGGCCCCTTGGCCTGCAGGTGAACAGGCTCAGAAAGCAAGTTCCCCAGAAAGTCCAAACAGGCCTTCCGCTCCTGGCTGAGTGGCAGGAGCTGCCAGCTGGCCGGAGGACCGAGGGCCACTGCTCCAACCTGCAAGCGTGGCCTTTGCTGCATTGCCCACACCTGTCCCCAGCCTGCTAGAGAACTCCCCTCCCCTGGCTGGAGCCCCTTCTACTGGCTAGCCTGTCCCACCCACCAGAGGGGCTACCCCAAACACCTGCGCCCCTGTTCCCTACAAGGGTTGGCAGGTGACAGAAGCTCCTTGAAGGCTTCTCTGTTTCAGACCCCAGCCTCTCACTGCGGGGAGATTCATCTGCCACCGCCTTGCTGGGCGCCTGGGGATCTGGTCTGCTGTGCACGCGTCCTCCGAAGTCACTCCTTCAGTCACTATTTACTGTGCACCTGCCGTGGGTCAGACCTGGACCGCGGACTCGCCAGCCTGGGGCCAGCTGAGGACAGATGCTCCACACATAACAAGCAAAGGTGGGCACTCACCAATTGCCAGCTCTTGAAGGAAAAGTCTGCCGTGATGTGAGAGGATGAGGGTCTCTAGTTCTGGGGGGGTCCCCAAAGGCCTCTTGGAGAAAGTGGCATTTACAGTGAGACCTGACTAATACGTGGGAGCCAAGTGGGTCATGAGAACTGTGTGTCCGTGTGAACGGTGGGATGTAGAACATTCCAGAGTCTGCTGCGCTGGGAATCCGCAGCGAGGCCGGGTGGCAGGAGCAAAGGGAGCAGGAGGGGCTGTTGCCCAGGGTGAGGCTGCAGAAGCCGGGGTGGGAGTGGGGGGGCTGTGGGTTTCCTCATCACAGCCGTGGGCAGCAGGCCAGCCGGTTTCACTGGGTTTGGGCATTTAAATGGTCCTGGGAACTCTTTAAGACAAGTGGGAATAAGGAGAAACTCCACAAGCCCCTGTGTATCCTCCAGGAGGCTAAGAAAGCAAACACCCCCAATCACCCCCAATACAGCCCAGGGCGCCCCTGCCCTGTCTGGGGTGGTGCACGCACTGGCACTGGAGTGCTTGTGTCTGACGCTGTGAGGGGCCCAGCAAAAGCAGGAGGCTGGCGAGGGGGCCCCTGCTGCTGCCCCGGCAGGCGACGGTGGCGGCTTGGAACTGCCAGGGCGGTGGCAGTGGAGGGCAAGAGAAGTAAGCGGATTTGGGACACTTTTGGAACAAAGAGCTGGGGTGGGGCGATCGGATGGGGGAGTGGGGGAGAGGGGTGACAGGGGTTGGTGACAGTGGGACGCTGAAGGAGGACCAGGTTTGAGGAGTGACACTTTCTAGTGTGCAGTGGCCTTGGAATGTCCCGATGGAGACGTCCAGGCGAGTCAGACCCGAAGTCTGGGCGGAGTTAGACCGCTTAGATCTCCGCTGCCCGATGACATTTTCAGCTGCCAGAGTGGACAGGCTCACCGGGGGCCAGACTGCTGAGCAATCAGAGAGGAGAAACAGGCTTGCCCAGCACAGGAGGCCAAGGGGCAGAGGAGCGGGATTGGGTGGGGGCTGGGGGAGGTGTAAGCACCCAAAGCCAGGGAAGAGGGTGTTTCAGCCCCGTCGCCCAGTGGGTCCTGACCAGCCCAGACCACCGGAGGCCACTTGCCCTACCTCCCTTCTCCACTTGGATGTCCTAAGGCAGGAGAAGGGGAGATGCTGGGGCCCAGGTGGCCGTGCTGGGCCAGGGCCCCCTTCCCCAGTGCAGGTGATCTCACACAGACCTCGACTGCCGTCCCCATCCCAGCACCCCAGCTGGCAGGGGGTGGGGGTACCGGGCATGAAGATCCCAGTCCCTTACCCTTGTACCTGGTCTCTCAGCGACAAGTCTCAGGGAGCTGGGGCTGCTAGTCAAGGGCCAGGGTCTCCCAGAGCTTTGGGGGTGGGGGCTGATGCCCCTCATTCCCACACACAGGTTTGCCTGCATTTTCCGCCGGGCCCAGAGGCTGCACCTAAGAAGAGGTGCGGGCAGGGGGAGGGTTGAGGAAGAAGAGTCAGAGCCGAGAGCCAGGCTCGCGCCCTCCCTTGCGCTGGGTGGCCCTGGTGGCTTCGGAGAGCCGTGGAATTGCCCCTGACACTGGGTACACTCCTGGGACCTGGGCTGGCAGACAGCTCCGCCTGTGGGGAGCCAGGCACCTGGCTGGCCCGGCCCGGCCCGGAAGCAGACGGCCGCCCGGCCCCGAACGGCTCACCACGCAGCCAGCAAAAAGGAGGAGGCAGCCCTGGAGGAGCGGGGTGGGTCTTCAGGATACGTTTTCGAGGTGAGAAAAGGCAGCTGTGATGAGCACCAAGTATAGTAGCTACCATTTGTACAGAAAAGGAGGGAAGGGAATTTATAGATACACATATTTGCTTGTCTGCGCCTGTCTGTGGACGCAGACCCAGGAGACGGTGCCTCCGCTGCCTGCGGGGAGGGAGGCAGGTGGCTGGGGGTGGGGTGGGAGGGAGAATTCTCACTGTATTCCCGTGGTGTCTTTTTAATTCAGAGCCATATGAATGCATTACCTACAGGAAAAAGACACACAGAAAGTTTTAAAGCCAGCGTGTACTTATGTGTATGTTTCTGAGAAGGACTGGAGCATTCATAAGGTCCTCCAAAGGGACGGCAATCCCAGAAAGCTTGAAAACGCTTCACCTACATGCTGTGCAGCCACGGCAAAGTGCCTGAACCTCTCTGAGTCACTTCCGTAAAACGGGGAGGAATAGCGCGCACTTCATAGGCATGTTTCAAAGAGGGACAGACAGTGGAAGGTAAGGGCTTGTAAACTGCAAAGGGCAGAAGCCCTCCTCAGAGGGGATGGCTTAATGTCACCTCCCATTCTCCCCACGGTCCCCCTAGGGCTCCTCTGAGCCATCGTCCTCCCAGCAGCCCCGCCTGGGCCTGGCTGGCCCTGGCTTCCTCTGTGACTCCTCCAGGCCTGACGGCGCTTCTCGGTTGCCCTCCTTACTCTCCCTCCTCCAGCCTCTATTGCACACCCCGGGCAGTGCCCAGGCTGAAAATGCCGCCTGGCCCCTACCACCCTACCAAGCAGTGATGAGCAAATTTGGCTCCTGCTCCTGGAGTCTGCTGGATGTCTAGGAGGCACCACACACTCAGCATCACTGGGACCGGCCCGTCGCCCCTCCCCTGCCTTCTCCATCTCAGTCTGCGGCGGCCCCGGGGCCCACTCCGGCCTGCTGCCTGGGTGTCACCCTTCAACCCTCCCCAAGGCCAATCGCCTTAACAGTGGGGCCACTTACATGTAGTGCATGCTGGGGGCCAGGCCTTGGCCACCCCTTTAATCCTCACGATGCCCTGGAGGGGGATACGTCTGTTTTCTTCCCTGTTGGGGCTTCAGGGGCTCCCCTGAGCAGAACCCTCAGGAGTGGGACCTGGACGCTGGCCCCACAGCCAGTCCATGCCGCCTGCGCAGTGCACCCTGCTTCGAGCTGCGTGGCTCCCGGACAAGTCCACGGCCCCTCCCTGTGCCTCTCAGCCCCTCTCCCCCTGCAGGCCCATCTCCGAGGGCTGGGGACCCACGGTGCTCCTCCTAGGCTTGGATCTCTCAGGGCCGCCTCAACCCCTCCACTCCTCACCCCAACTCCTGGCCACTTGGGCCTTTTTTCTTGTCCCTGAACACACCAAGCTTGTCCGTGTCTCTGGCTCTTTACACTGGCTGTCCCTTCTGATTAAAATCCTCCGAGACACTGCTGCTCTCACTTTCCTACCACTCAGGCCTAGATTCAAAGCCTGCCCCCCGCCCCCTCCCCCGCCCCCACCCAGCACTCTCTGTCTGCTGTCTGTGTCCTGACCTCCTCACAGCTCTGTCCCATGTCATCTGCAATCTCCGTAAGTGCAGGGACCTTGACACTCTGCCTCACCCTGGGCCCCAGACGCTGAACAAACATCTGATGACTGACAAAGCAAGGAGATAATTCCAGCCCGTCATGATTCCCATCAAGGACTCAAGCAGGGCGATGTGGCAGAACGTGACCAAGCAGGAGCTATTTTTGTCACCGTAGTCAGGGAGAACCTCTCAGCAAAGGTGGCCTGAGTGGAGGCCAGAAGGAGACCTTCTGTGACATGGGAGCCGGGGGCAGGACACCTGAGGCCTCGAGCCTCTGCCTCCCCTCCCTCAGAGCACCGTCCCTCAGGCGTCCTCCCAGGGGGTCATCGGGGCATCTCAGTGTCACAGCCCGGGTCCTAGGCTCAAAAGAGAAGCTCTAAGGACTGGGCTGAGGGCGGGATGGCGTGGGCAAGGCCCAGCAGGGTGCAGGCAGTAGGTCTTAGAAGGATTAGAGGCAGCGGTAGGAACACTCAGCCCTTGCTCCTGCCCCACCATCCAGCTCATCTGCAGCCATGAAGGCCTACTATGTGCAGGCAAAGTGCTGGAGCTTACGCATCGCTTCTGACTATCTGCCCAGCTGGCTACTGAAGCCGGAGGCTCTCAGGCTCCATTCATTCATTTGCTCATCAGCCTAAGTTATGCTGAGCTGCAGTGGCATCTGCCCTCCTGCCTGGTGTGTCTCCAACACAGCCCAGAGCCTTACCTCGGAGGGCGCTCCACAAATCACTGTGGAATGAATGGGCATTTACCGAGCACCTACTGTGTGCTGGGGGAAGAGAAGCGAGGCATGGCCCCAGTTTGCCGAGCTCCGCGTGTTAAGTGTGTGAGGACAGGAGACGAAGAGTCTGCGCAGCCACAGGGCTTGGGAGGAGGTCCCCAGGAAGGTGTGGGCAAGTGGGGAGCACCAAGGTGAAGCAGGACTGGGCCGAGCTAGGCAGAGAGCGGGGCCTGGGCCCGGGGGTGGGGTCGTGGAGGATAGGCTCAGGGCCTGGAGCTAAGTGTGCTTCTGGACAAGGAATGGAAAGTCTGAGGACAGAGAGCAGCACCTCCCAGAATTCTGGGCACTGATGTTCTTAGGAACGGAGCACCCTGGAAAAGAGGGGTCTGCACGCCCAAGCCCCCACCAGCGGTGCCCATGGGACTTCTCTACAGGGTAGCAGCTTGCAAACTTTTTGACCAAGACCCAGAGTAAACACAAACATACTGTGCACCGTTCCTCATTATACAATAGGTATTTTAAAAGCTGACGCAAAAGCATCACAAATTGATGCTTACCCTCATTACTTGCAAAGTGCTTGCTATTTTCTTTGCATTTTGTTTAAAAAAAATAAGTAGTGAACTCACTAAATCAACCTCACAACCACTGACGGGTCAGGACCTGGGAGTCATTCAGCAAGCACGGCCCCGTGGGGTGTTCGGGAGCTGTGGGCAGTTGAAATGGGGTCTAGGGCTTGACTTGAAGCTGTGGCTGCCGGGCTTGGGCCATGGGCTTTTGTGGGCACAGCTGGGGAGGGAGTTGTTGGAGGTCATGGGGATACCTGGGACAGGCTGTTAGGCCCTTAGGGTCACAGGACTGCTGTGCGGTGGCCCAAACAATAGGGACTCTGGGTTCTAGGTCCAATCTCATCCCCTGAACCAGTGTTAAAGCCCCTGCTGCCCCCTGCTAACAGATGCCACTCAGCAGTTGCTTGCACACCTCTAATGACAGGCAGCTCACCCCTTCCTCAGACAACCCACCAGAGTGCAGGCAGCGAGGCTCTGCCTTGCTATCAGTGCAGGAGGTAACTGGAACTCTCTCCATGGCTGGCTGCACCCTCCCCTCTCTGTCTCCTGGCCCGTCATCTCAAGGAGCCAGGCCAGCTCCAGCATGAGGCCATGGCCCACTCTGTACCCCATCCGGTTCCCTCTTTTCCCTGTTGCCCAGTTCCTGCCCCGTGTCTAGGGGACAGCGCTGAAGCCCAGCCAGAGAGAGGCTCTTTCCAAGGTCAGGTGACCTCAGGATCTGCAGCCTCGGGGCCTGGCACTGGCTCCAGCCAGCCCTACCCCCACCCAAGCAGGCCAGGAGGACTGAGAGGGTGCAAGGGCAGCTCGGCACAGCGGTTGGGAGCTGACACCCAAGACAGCCAGAAAATCGGTATCTGAAGGTGGTGGCTGGTGTGGGGGCTAGAAGCCCGGACATCCGCCAGGTGCGGCCACGGAGTAGTGGGGCCACACAGCAGCTCATGTCAACAGCAGGCCACGTTACACTCACAGGCTGATGGGATCTCCCCAGCAACCCCCAGCAGATGCAAGAGCACAGGCCCACCCTCATGGCTCAGGGCAAGGAGGCTCAGAGAGGAGAAAAAGCTGCCCAAGGTCACACAGCCACTCAAGGGTGGAGCTGCACTTGAACCCAGACCTTCTGCTTCCCATCCAGAGGCCTCGGCTGGGACTGCTGAGGGTGAAGGAGATAAGACTTGGGGTGAGGAAGGAGACAGGGGGAAGTGGCTGCCCTTCCTGTCAAGAATGGGCTGGGACCCTCAGGCCCCAGAGTGCAGAACAAAGGCCAAAGTGGGAGGCAGGTATCAATTGGCAGAACTTTCTGGAACAGTGGTCCCCAAACTTTTTGGTACCAGGGACTGGTTTTGCAACAGACAATTTTTCCACGGACCGGGGTCAGGGGGATGGTTTCGGGGTGATTCAAGCACATCCCACTCAAGCTCACCTCCTGCTGCGAGGCCCGGTTCCCAACAGGCCCGGACCGGTACGGGTCTGCAGCCCAGAGCTTAGGACCCCTGTTCTAGAGACAAGTGGGCTGCCCCAGGAGATGGTGAGCTCCTCATTGAGAGGGGCATGGAGGGCTCTGAGGCCCATGTGTCAGAGTGGCGGCAGCCCCTTCTGTCCCCATGTCACCCACAGCCAGGGCCCCTCTAGTTCTGTGGCTGCCACCTCCCCTGTCTGGCCTCATGGAGTTCCTGAATCACTGGCCCCCATTCCACCTGTCCCCCAGGCTGAGTGGCACCTTAACTCTACAGGGACTTCTTGGGCCTACAGTGGGAGAGGAGAAGCTCCTGCAGGAAGTTTGGGGTGGGGGTTGGGAGAGGAGCCGCAGGGTGGGGTGGGGGGAGATAGCCAAGAAGTCCCAGAGAGTCCCAGGGGCCACCTAGACGGTGGAACCTGGTGATGGCTCCGCCACCAACACCAAAATCGTGTGGCGTGAGTAAGTGGCTGAGGCGGATGCAGTCCCTGGCCAGCCTGACCGGCAGCCTTCCTAATTCAGCTGCAGCAGCTGCGACACGGGGCTGCGGCCCCTTCCCTCTCTCTGGTCTGGGGCTTTGCCCAGGAGCGGGGTTGATGAGAGGCAGCCCTTCCCTTTCCTCTCCAAACTCAGTTGATGGTTGACACAGGGAGTGTCCAGGAGAGAGACAGAGGCGTCCACAGTCCCGGGCAGGGAGGCAGAGCAGGCCGGAGGGGCTCTGGGTGCCACCCAGCCCCAGCTCTGCTACCACTGCTGCGCGACCTTGGGCACTTGCTGTGGTCTCTGGGCTCGACGGCTCTATCCCCCACCAGAGTGCAGGAGAAGCAGACACAGGAGCAAATCGGGGCCACCAGGTAAAGCTGGGCAGTTTTCTTCACCATCCAAAGGCTCAGGGGCTGCCTCTGCCCATCCATCCCCCCGTGCCCTGCCCACTGGGCCCACCTGGTCAGGCCTAGACCAGAGCTCCCAGCGGATAGGTCACCATGATAACGCCTCCTCCCTACACAGCTGGGGTCTGCACCACCGAGGCCCACCTTTCTCAGCAGCCCCTCTCCTTGACCTGCTGATGCCCCTCCTGGGCTCCTCTCCTCCCCTTGCCCACTGAGGCCAGGTGTTCCTGCTGCTAGCACTAGGGCTGGTAACAGCTGGCCAGGTAGCCACAGGGAGGAGGGGGCACTGCCGCAGGGACAGAAACAGGGGGCCCAGGCTAGAAGAGATACATGCTCCCTCCTCCAGGAGGCCGAATGGAGGGTCCCAGGGTGGCTGGAACTGTGAGCAGAGGCAGGCCACGGGTACATGGCCCCTTCTACCCATGGGGCCTTGGGCTAACCCCCACTCCTCACTGAGCCTGTTTTTTCATCTGCCAAGCGCAAGTGACGGTCCTCACAGGGTGGCAGGGAGGGGTGAGTGAGGTCATGAATCTAAGGGGTGGCACGTGGCGGTTGTCCCCCCTCTGCAGCAGGACTCCCAAGGAAACCTCTTTGTCACCCCAGCCACCAAGCAATGTCACTGTCTATCTGAGCAGCTCTCATGTGTGTGTGTGAGAGTGCACACGTGTGTGCGTGCATGTGTGTGAGAGTGCACGTGTGTGTGCACACGACTGTGGGTGCATGTTGGGAGGGGACAAGGCCCAGGGATGCAAAGGGACGTGCAGGGGCCACACCCCAGTGCTCTTCCCGCCCATTTGCCTGGCCTGTGTGTCCCGGAGAGAGCAGTGGTCTGAGAATCTGGCAAAACCCACCCGTTCAAATCCAGTCCCGGCCACTTTCTACTTGTGTCCAGCCAGCCACTCCCCCGGCTGAGCCTCAGTTTCCCTCCTGTAAATGGAGAGAACCGCCGAGGCCCCAAGTTTCAGGTTCGCTACAGGGCCCAGACAGTGGACCGCAGGGGCAGAACTGGCCCTGGCCTTTGGGAGTGGGGGGCAAGACCCAGAGCAACCTGGAGTATACCCCACCCATCCTGCCCCCCCACCCGGGCTGCACCCCACCCACCACCCGCAAGCCGTGTGCGCGCCTGCAGGCGCGTGCGTGTGTGACTCAAGGTCTATTCATAGCTGCGCTCCGCCAGCTGCATCGTCACAAGCAGAGGGGCCTCAGCCCATATTATTATTTCAATTACCATCTGAATTAAAAGTTTGAGCAGCGATCAGCCCACGTAGCCAGGGGAAGAGGGAGCAGGAGAAAAATAAAGATGAAAAAGAGAAGAAGGGCTGGGCCCGGAGATCCCCCCACACCCCTAGGAGGGCTGAGTGGCTGAGGAGGCTTAAAGGTTATGCCAGCCCCCAGGATTCCTGCCTGTCCCTTGCCTGGGGCCCAGGGGCCCTGTGGGGACGGGAAGAGCACTTTGGGATGACAGCCCAGTGGCAGCTACTTTGTGGAAATAGCTCATAAAACCAGACTCTTGGTCACATGGGCGGGCGCACCAAGCTCAGAGAGGGTGAGGATCTGATCTAAGGTCACACAGGAACCACACCCAGGGCTGCTGGCTCTGGGACCCTGTCATCGGGCAGCTCCCACCCACAGTTTCCCCTGACCTCACAGGCAGTGTGACACTGGCATTTGTGGGTGGCTCTGGGGCAGGACCAGGGAGGACAGACATGGACCTGCTGTGCTTGCTGGTTCCTCTCCCTGTTCCCAAGGCTGACTCCCCTCCCCACAGTCCTAGCCTAGGGCCCACACCCTCCTGGCCCTCTGCGGACCACCCAACAGTCTACAGCCCCGACCCCAGACCTCACACCACCATCAGCCCATGAGCCCCTTCTAATCCGCGGGTGCAGGGGACAGAGCCCCGGCTCAAATCTACCTCTCTGGGTACTTTTGGGCAGGTCAGTCTTTGTCTCTGAATCTCAGTCTTCCCGTTTGTCAAACGAGCTCTCCCTTGATGGTGTCTTCAGAACGGAGCCCCCAGAAGGCCCTCGAGCAGGTGTCAGGCTATGGGGGCAACAGACCGTCTCCTGCAGGCTCCAGCCGGGGGTGGCACGTTCTCTGCTCTTCCCAAGGAAGCCCCGGGGACAGCCCTGAGAATCAGGCTGGCGGGGACTCAAATCCCGGCTCCTCCACTTCCCGGCTGTGTGACCTTGGGCAAACCACAGACTCTCTGAGTGGCGGCTCCCCCACCTGCAGCACTGGGGCATCCGTCGACATTGTGGGGTGGCGGGGAAGGCCACCTAGAAGGGTTTGCCAAAGCTCCTAGCCCAATGCCTCGCGACAGCTTGAGTTTCCTCGATGGGAAACGGGTAAGTGATGGGAGCTGCCTCCCCTCCTCCTGGGGGTATCAGAGCCTCCTGGGACTTTGGAGGGGAGGTGTCAGTCAGCCTCACCCAGGAAGCAGCAGTCACTGGCTCAGGATCCCTGGCAGGTACTCATCTGGTTTTGCGTGAATGACTCCGGCAGGGTGATTGAGGAGCTCTGTCTCAGAGCACCCACCTCCTCTCTGGGGACCTTCTAGAGGGCCCACAGTCTTCCAGCCTAACCCTGCCTCCAGCCTGCCCTGCCTGGGACTGCCTTCAACTGGCTTCTGGATGAACCACAAAGGGAGCTTTTCAAACAGACCCCGTGAGGCATAGGACTAATGTCCAGAGATGGTGGGGATGAACAGAAAGAGAGACGGAAGGGGCCACAGGGAGAACTGGGTCCTCAGAGCTCCTGGGTCAGGTCCAGCCGCTGTGTCCCACAGGCTGGGCACCCTCCTGTCTACTTCCGAGCAGGGCCGGGAGCCAGGAGCCCCGGGTTCAGGCCCCAGTTCTGCTTTGCCCACCCCTAAACCACCACTGTGACCTTGTGTGTAGGGGGGTCCACTTCCCTCTCTGGGCCATGATTTCTGCGTTTGTGAAATGAGGGCACCAGGCCAGTGATTTAAGCGCCAAGCCTTCTGTCTGAATTGAGACGCTGTCCCAGTGCCCCCGCCAGTGGCTGGGCCAGGCCTGGCCCCGCCTCCAGCCCAGCATGCTAGCACCACAGAGCCCCTGGGGGTCTGCGCTGTCAGGGCCAGAGACCCTCTCTCTTGCCCTGCCCTGCCTTTCACATCTAGTCCTTTTGAAAATTCTGTTGTCCTATCTCACAGGTAAGGAGATGGGCACATAAGGGGGTAAAGTCACCTCCTCAAGGTCACAGAGAGCAACTTAAAACCCAGGAGTCCTCCTCTGTGCCACGAGAGCAGCCGAACTCAAGGGTGTCTTTTTTCAGGAGAGTCCCCGCGATCCTGAGCGGCCCACTGGTCCCTACACAGATGCGGACTCCGTGCAGGGCAGGGGTGGCGGACTGCCCAAGGTCACACAGCGAGGCAGTGAAAACCTGGGGTCCTGAGCACAGGCTCCCAGCCTCCCTGGCCCCGTCTAGCCAGGGCCACAGCAACACGTCTGGCCTCCTGCTCGACCTGGGGGGCTCCCCAAGATCGAAGCCCTTGTCCTGCCTCTAGGCCCCATTAGGTTGCTCCCAGAAGCCCCTGGCCTCTGGGACTGAGGCAGGAAGAGTGAGCGGGAAGACAGGAGAGAAAGTTGAGGGCTGGCCACTCGTCCCCTGGCCCCCTGCCCTCCCTCCCCTCTCCCGGCGCAGGGGAGCTGTGGTGATGTAATGCACTCGGCTTTGGTCTTGGTGCCAATCTCAGAAGAGAGACGACAGATTGCGTGAGCCAAATTTGGCATCCTAGGGGGAGAGGCATGAAAAGTGGAGATGTGGAGGAGAGGAGCAAGGAGCCTGGGGAGGTGCGGGAGAAGCCCCCTGCCCAGCAGACCCCGGAGGCACTGGCCGTCCTTCCATTCCGGCCTCCCCCTCCACAGCCCACCTGGCCTTGGGCCCCGCTGGCTCTCAGAGGCCAGCCTGGCTGCTCCCTGGCCCCTCCAGCCCCGGTGCTGTCAGCCCTGTGCACCCCCCACCCCGCCCCACAACACACCGTTCCAGCTCCACTTCCCATCGCTAGTCTCCTGGTTACCACGTTGCTGGTTGTCATGTCGCTTACATGTCCTCGTGACTCAGTGGTCCCCGCAGAGGGCCCCCCTCCTCCTCACACCCCCTCAGCTCTCGCCCCCACCTCCCCCGGATCCACATTAAGAACCAGCCCGCCCTTCAAGCCTACACTGTTCCTCTTCCCTGTCCCTCTTATCCTAAGCTAAGAAATCTTTTCCCAGCATCTCCTACTGCTACTTGGTTCTCTGGTCCACAAATGTCTGTCAAGAGCCTACTGTGCGCCAGGCTTGTGCAAGCTGCTTTCAGAGACATGGCACAGCTCGTAATGCACACGGCGACCCAGTGAAGTCAGTCCCAGCATCCCCATTCTCCAGTTGAAAAAACTGAGGCTCAGGGAGGTCAAGACGGCTACCCAAGGTCACCCAGCAGAAAGTCAAGGCCAGTGCTATCTGTTCCCAGTCACCCCGAAGGCTTTTCCTGGGAGAGGAGCTTCCGTTTCAAGGAATCCTGAAGAACAGCTCCCGAGCCTCAGGTTGTCCCTGTAATTCCTGGACCCTCCTCTCCATGGTCAGCTCTCTACTTCGGGCCATACTCCCCCCTCCCCGGCAGCTGTGCACCTTCCCAAAGGTGAAATGAGCCCTTCCTCCCATTGCCCAGCACCTTCCCCAGCCTGTGAACAGCCCTCCGCTCACTTGAGCCCAGGAGTTCTCCTTGGAGGTCAGTGTGTAGCCCTCATTCCACAGATATGGAAGGTGAGCGTCAGGGAGCAAGGGATTTGCCCTGGGCGCTGGTTTCTGGTCTAGCTAAACTGATTTCTAGGAGGCTGAGGGGAAGATCCATGAGGCCCTCTGCCCAGTGTGGAAAAGCCCAGAAAGTCCTTCCTCCCAGTGGTGAACAGACTCGAATGTTCTCGGCTCAGTAAGCTAGGCTCTGACTTAGATGCGGGACAGCTCGATGGCCACCAGCCTTGGCTCCTGCCATGGTGCCCCCCAGCCCTTACCCCACTGCCCTCTTCTGCCTTTCCCTCCCTTTATCCCAGTGCGAGCCAGGGCCACAATGTGGCCCTCAGCTCCCCAAAGTCCTGACACTCTAGAGATCACAGAGCTGGATGTGGGGAAGCGAAATAGACATTGTACATACACACATACATGCACACACGCATGCGCACACGTGAACACACAGGGCACGGCTCCTTGGTGGGCCTTGCCTGTGTGGCTTCCCTCCTTGAGCTCTCTGTCCCCTCAACCTGCTGCTTGACATCACACTGCTCGTGAAGCCCTCCCCTGCCAACTTGGCCAAGCCACCCTGCCTCTGGCCGTTTCCCCACACTCCTGCCTACTACCATCTCCCTGCCTCTGCTCCCCATCCTGGAGCTGGGGCACTGGGGCAGGAGTGTGACCGCGCTGGTGGGGGGGCACTCTCGACATGCTGGAGGGGAAGTTTCCTTACTCCTGGGTTCATCCCTCTGGGGAGGAAAAGGTTGTCTGTGGTCTCCCCACAGCCAGCCCCCACCACTGTGAGATGAAATGCCTCCTTTACTGGGTCCCTGTCCCCTAGCCCTGGGGTGGCCAGGCCCACAGTAGGTGCTCAAGATGTGAGACATGGGATTTTGTTTTCTGTCAGGTGGAAGGATCGTTTGCAAATAGGCTACAATTGGGGCTGTGGAAAAGAAACCCTTCCACCCCCTTGCCACAAGTCACCTGCCTCGAAGCTCCTCTGAAACCCAGCGTGACAAGTGGGGGTGGGTGGAGGCAGGGAAAGGTCGGGGCTGGGGCAGGAGGTCAAGGCCAGTTCCACCCACTTCTCCCCCATTGGGGGCATCAACCCAGACCTTGCTGCTCCCGAAGACAGAAGGACAGAGCTGCCAGCTCCCGGGAAGTCGTAGGAACCCGCGTCAGGAATAAGGTAAAGATGCTGAACGAGCGCGCGGGGCCAAAGCAGCTGGCCCAGGACACAGAGACACGCACGCGGTGGGACAGACGGACAGCGCCAGCGTAGGGCGCGGGCCAGGCTTACCGCGGGGCGGGTGTCCGATGAGTGTCCGGGAGGCGGTGAGCAGGCGCTACATCCCCGGCACGGTCCGGCAGGCGGTGTCCCCAGGAGAGAAGGGAGTCCGGGCTTGCCCTCCCCGCGAACCCGGTGGTCCAGCCCCGCCCCCTCCCCGGGCTGCCAGCGGGTCTGTCTGTGGGTCTCTGGGTCTCCGCGCCTCCGCGCCACCGCACAGTCCCGGGCCGCTCGTCGCCGGCCACCCAACTTTCAGCGCTGCCCGGCGCCGCACCCTCGGCGCCGCCTGGGCGTCAGCATCGTCGGGCCCCGGGCCCGGGCTCAGAGCGCGGGGCTCCGGGGGCCCATGGCTCTCGCCGCCCAGAGCTCGCGCCCCCCGCCCCCGCCGCTGGCGCCTTCCCCTCCGTCGCCCCCCGCTGTTCTCTCGCTGTCACTCGGCAAGGTCCCTTTCCTGCCCCCCTGCGCTCGCCCCCGGCCCGAGACCCCTTCGGCCGACTGGCGGGAGCTCTGCCGCCACTTGCCCCGCCTGCCCCCGTCTCTGCCCTTCTCCGGTCTCTGTCTCTTTGCGGGTCTCCCCCGTGTCTCTCGCTCTCGCTGCTTCTCCCTGCGGGGTCTCTGTCTTCGTCCGGGTCGCCCTCCCAGTCTCTCCCCTGCCTCCTCCTCCCTCTGCCCGCTCTCCCCTGCGCGTCTCAATCTGCCTTCCACCCCATCTCTGTCCTTCTCTGTCTCTCTCTCCCTCGCACTCTCCGTGCGGCCCCCGCTGTCTCGGACCCAGGCCCCCGCCGCTGCCGCGTCCCCGGCTCGCCCGGGAGCCCGAGCTCCCGCCGCCCGCGGCGCGCCGAGAACTCCCAACTCGCCCCAAGCCACCCCGCTTTGCGAGACTTTCGCCCCTCCTCACACGTGACCCGCGCCCCGCTGCGGGGGCCGCACCACCGCCACCACCCGAGCCCCAGAGCCCCGGGCGGCCTAGGGGCCGGGTCTGCCCCTTCCCCTCCGCCTGGCGGGGCGTCAAACCCCCTCCCACCCGCTGTTCCCGCGGGGCAGGGGCAGGGGCAGGGGCCGGGGGCTGCGTGGCCCCGCTCCTGCTTCAAATCCTGTCCGGGTTTTCCTCCTGTCTCTAGGAGCGCTCCTCCCAGAACCCATTCCGATAAACCGCTCCCGGGTTTTCCACTCCCCCCACCCCCCTCCAGGGGCAGGTGGAAAAGGTTCCTCGTGCCAGGAAGGGAGTGGGTGGGAGAGAGTCGGTCCTTGCTGGGTTCCTGGGCGTCGGGCCACTCTCCTCAGCGGTCCCCTTCCCCTCCTGAAGTACCAGCAGTTAAGGAGTCCAGGCACCCTGCTCCGCAGACAGCTGTGGTCCTGCTTGGAGGGAACCTCACAATCACCTAGGGCAGCACCGCCCCATTTTACAGACTGGGAGACTGAGAACCGAGGGTCACAAGCTTGCCCAAAGTCACCCAGAGGTGGCACAACTGGTCCAAACCCCAGTCTCTTGTTCTCTGCATCTCCATCACTTCAAAATGTCTTTCCACGGGAGGGTCGCGCTGTTGTCCTTCCCGCGCCGACTGTGCCCCAGGTCTGGAAGACCTCAGCACCCGACAGCCCTTGGGGACCCAGCCCCTTCCGAGACCATTCTGCCGCCTCACTCCAACCCTCTGAGGAAGGAGATGGGAAAGAGCATCTACTCCAGGGTGGTAGGACACCTGCAGTTAGAGGGTCAGAAGAACTTCCCAGGGAGCCTGGCCAACATCTTAGTTAAGAGAGGGAGAGACCACGCATCTCGGAGCTGGACTGAGAGCTCACTGACTATGAAATCTCCTCCAGCTCCTCCACGCTGGTCCCTGAAATACGGCTGGCACGAACTGCTGTGAGTGCCTCCCCTCCCCTGAAGACCCTCCCCACCCGGAAGGATCTAGTCCCAAATCCTCTGGGTGACGTACAGTCAGGCCCCACCTTACCCCACACTCCATACACCTACACAGACGCCTTGATTCCCACGGATTCCAGAACACACCAGATGCTTCCACACCCCTCTCTACCTGTGCACGTACTGTTTTTCCTGCCTGAAACGCCCTCCCTCTCTGTCCAGAGAACTCCTACTGTCCTCCAAGTCCAGCCTCCATGCTACCCCCTGGGAAGGTCTCCTGACGCCGCCCAGAAGTTGCCATCGTCCACTCATTCATTCATCTGGCGCTGGGCACACGTCTGGTTCTTGTTAAGTGAGCTTGGGAGGCAGGCCAGCCTGGGCTCCAAAGCACTTAGGAACTGCATGGTCTTGAGCAAGCATTTTATTTAGCCGGTCTGTGAAATGGGGCCCTGACAGTCCCTCCCCTCGTGGGGGCAGATCGAGTGAGGCAGACGCATGAGAATGTGCAGCTCATAGTAGGTGCTCAGTAAAAGTGGCCGTCCCTCCTCGGTCCTCCCTTCACCACTGCACAGACCTCGAGGTGCACGTCCCACCCCATGCCCATTCCCCTCATGGCGGGGCTGTGCCCTCACAGGTGGGCAGCCAGGGCTGAAGGTCCATTGCAGGAATCTTGGTGTGCGAATGGATGGGGGAACGCAAGCCCTCTGAATGCTGGCTCAGTGGCAGATGTGTACCTAGTGCCTATCACCCCTCTCTGGGGGGGTTGAGAGGGGGACGCAGGTGAGGTAAATGACCGGTGGTCTCTTTACCTGGCCAGAGGCCCCGGCTGGAGGTGGCCTGAGAGTGTGGGCTGCCGGGGAAGGAGGAGGGGGAGATGGAGGTAGGGTGTCTGTAGCCCCAAAGCGTGTGTTCCCGTGGGACCAGACCTGATGCAAAGGCACTGGGCACCAGTGTAAGGAGGGGGTAGAGAAGGAACAGGAGGCCTGGTGGCTGTGATGTCACAGGGGCTGAGAAGAAACATCTGGGGGTGGTCACCTTGCTAGGCCTGGCGCTGCAGCCCATTGCTCACCTCCTATAAGAAGGGTCCTATGGAGGCTGAGGGTAGGTTGGGAGGCGGTGGGGAGACTCAGAAAGGGCAGCTCCAGGCAGGGAGAATACCATGGACTCCAGGCAAAAGGGTCCCTTCTCCACCATGCAACCCCTACGTGACCACGGGCAGCTCACCTCTCCTCTCCGGGCCTTGGTGTCCACTTGTAAAGTGAGGAGGGTCAGACCCACTTTAAGGGGCTGTTCTGAGGATGATTAAAGTCTGAAGAGGAATTTGCCCTTGTTCATCGCATGTCTGAGTAGCTTCCAGTAGGCGGGGTGGGGAGCTGGGGGGAGGGATGGGAAGCAGGTGTGCAGAGGCTGTGGGGTGGGGGAGGGGGAGGCTTGAGTGTCACAGCCTGGATGACCCTGGGCAAGTTGCTCGCCCTCCCTGGGTCTCAGAGGATCATGAACACAGCAGCACCCCCTGGGTGGAGGGTGGGGACAAGCACCCCCTGAGCGCACACTGTGCACCCAGCACTGCTCTAGGCTTTTACAGGTGCCATCTCCTTTAAGCCTTACCAGAACTCTGAGATGCAGGGCCTGGGACGGATGGGAAACTGAGGCACGGGTTGTATCGTTAGGAGTGGTGTGGCCTGGGTGGCCCAGGACAACTCTCTGGAAGGGTGAAACCTGCTCTGAAGTTTGAGGGAGAGTGACGATGGTAAAACCTCTGTCTGTTCGGCCCGAGCACCCCACTCATTCTCCATCCGCATCTGCTCGTCACAACACCGCTACGAGGTAGAGACCGTGACTAGCCCTTCCTCCTGGTCACAGGGGAGGAAACTGAACTGAGACGTGGGGAGAGGAAGGGCCTTGCCCAGGGCTACTCAGCCAGTAAGCACCTGTCTGGCCCAGGATTTGAGCCAGCTGCTAGCTTCTGGGGCAAGGTCACTCCAGGCCCACAGGGCACTCAGACTGGCTCACTCTGAGCGGCCAGTCAGACCTCTCTTGTCCCGCAGGGGCCCTGAGGGCACGTGCCGAGGGCTGGGGGGACTGGAGAAGAGAAGCACTTGGCCAGGAAGGGGGGACATCTGAGCAAGGGCCACTTCAAAATGTCAGAGTAACAGAGTTTAGAGGTTTTGGGCCTAGAGAGCTCCTTTAAGTCCAGCCAGCCCATTCTACAGATGGGGCAAACTGAGGCAGCCCAGCTGCTTAGGTGAGAAATCAGACCAGGACACAGCTGACCTATCTCAGAACTCCACAGTCAGAGCAGTGAGGACTAGAGGTTAGGGAAAGGGAATTGAGGGGTCCAGAGGGCCAGGACCCATCCTAGCAGGCTCTGCCCTGGGGATAGAGGACTGTAGGGGTCTCTCCCACCCTCCGCTCCCACCCTTGCCCACCCCCCGGTACTCAGTAGTCACCAGGGTGGAATATTTTAGCACCTATAGAAAAACTGCCACAGACGGCCTGTGGCAGCTGTTGCTAAGGAGACGCTCCCAAAATAGCCCCCCTCCGCCAACCTTTCCCGCTGCTGCTCCTGCTGTGGGGAGGGGAGGAGGGTGGCACACACGCCCTGGCCCCAGATTCACCCACCCACCCTTGCCCCCGGTGCCCGCAGCCATCAAAAACCTGGGCACGCCAAAGACCTGAGCAGCCACAGGTCTGCAGAGGGGGCAGGAGCAAGCCCGAGCACGCTTGTGGCCTCAGCCACAGCCCTCAGCTGGCGGAAGAAGGTCACCCAACTGGAGGGAGATGGGAAAGAAAAAAACTCCGCACCCGAGACCCACAGCACAGGCCTATACATGCACAATCACGGACCTCACAGTCTTACACACCCTCTGGGCACACCACAAGTACGACCCACAGATGCCCACCTAGGAATGCATGCACTCCCTCAAAGACACAACAGATGCAGGGGCACACACAAATACCATTAGCACACAACACACACCTGCAAGCACATGCCACACAGCCACAAATACACACATTTACATACACGTACACAGATATGTGTCCCAAATATACACATACCAGCATCTGTACACATATACACACTCACAGCAATGTGTACACGGCCTCACAGCACACAACTGTCCAGACATGCCCAGCTTGGGGCATTCAAAGGGAATTAAGGGGTGTTACCCGTGGCTGGGTCCAGGGGCCATGTCCTAGGGCCTCCAGGCTTCCTCACTTGGTGGGGGACCTCTGCCGCCCAGCCACATGGTGGAAGATCAGGAAGATGTGCAGAGGAGGCAGATGGAGGCTGATGTCTCTGTGAACCCCTGTCTGCAGACGGTCTGGGGGTCAAAGGATCCCTGGTGCCCAGGAGAGCTGTCTTGGACCCACTCCTTGGGAACTGGAGAGAGGGGGAAGGGAATTCTCACCTGCAGGCTGGGAACCTCTGGGCATGGAGAGAGAGTTCTGAGCCCTCAGTCCCTGTGCAGCTGGTTGGCAATGAGGCTGCAGTTGGGGCTGGGGTGTTGATGAAGGCAAGGAGGTAACAGGGTGGCGACGGTGATGGTCCTTGACACGTGTGAAGTACTTCACCGTTTGTAAGCCACTTTTACACATTATTTCACATACTTGGTAAAAGCTACTCTGAGTGGTGGTGTTCCCATCTTTGAGACCCAGACGGGACTTTGAAGACCACACAGCAAGTTGCTAGCAGAGCTGGAACCAGAACCCAAAGAGGCGCCAGCACCCAGCCCTCCGTGCCTTCCACTTGGCTGCGCTGTGCAAGCCAGACACCAGGCCATCGGGGTGCTTGCCTGGCTTTGCCCCTGATTGGCAGTCAAGCCAAGCCTTCCATCTCCCCACCTGGAAAGCTGAAGAGTGAATCCCTGGGGGTGTGTTCAAGCAGCAGTTCGTGGCCCAAGCCGGGGCTTGGGAGTGGTGCCTGCTGAATGCCCTCGGAATGCGCGCGCAAGGACGAAGGGAGCTGAGTCGCTTCCCTCCGCACTCGGCCAGCAGCCGTCTCTCTCCAGCCGCGCTCCTTGGCTCCGGTTCAGAAATCCGGGTTCCGGGTCTTCGCTGGCACCTCGTCTCTCGGGAGACGCGCCGAGCGGCATGCGGTTGCCTTGGGAACCTCGCCGGGGCCGGGGCGCGCGGCGCACGACTACAGGCGTCGGGCGCTGGGCCTGCGCCGCACGCGGAGAGTGGCTTTTGGAATCTCAGAGACACCTGTCGCCAGCGGCTCGGGGGCCGCATCGTGGCTGGGCTTGTTATGTTTTTCTTTTGATTTACGGTGTAACCTAATACATACATCTGAAAAGTACAGATGGGTGATTTATATATATATATAAACATCGTGTAATCACCACTCAGATCAAGGTACAACTTGTGGTGCCCCAGAAGGCTTCCTGCGGCCGAGAGGTTATTTATAATTTTTTTGTGTGTGTGCTTCTACGGGAATAAATAGGCGAGGGAAGTGCTCGCCTTCCGAGAACACAAAATTGCCGTGTCTTTTCTGGGCTGTCCATGGGCCCCATGTCCTGTAAAGAGGAGCAAAGACTGATGTTTGTCTCGTGGTTCACTCTTTGCAAAGCGCTTTCGATACTGAGCTCACCTACCACTCTACGCAGTCAGTGCTACGTGGTATATACCCAGTGCGCACAGTATGACTTGGGGAGATTTGAATAAATTACCTAAATGATGGAGCCTCAGTCTTCAACGAATGTCTTTCTAACCTTGACGTTATCAACCCCCCCCCCCCTTTTCCCTGATTATTGACCTCTCAAAGAGGGATACAAATGAAATGCACTGGGGGAGCAGGTCTATGATATTTCTGCTCCTGTTGTGCCTGTAATTCCTTTTACTTGGGACTCTCTTCCCCCAGGTTTTTTCTTTGAGGCAAACAAGCTCCTACTCACCCTTCAAAATCCACCAGGGCATCCTCTGGAGTTTTCCTAATTGAAATCTTCCCTTGAGACTCCCCCCAACCCAGGGTAAGACTCTTTCCTCTGTGCTAGTGTAACACGGTGCAGCCAAGGGGGGGGCAAATAGGGATTTGAAATGGGGTCCAGATCTCGGTGTCCAGGAAATATTAGAAATATATATATATATATATATATATATATATATATATATATATGTAGGATGTCCTCACCCCCACAAGTCTGAGCTCGGGGATGGGACCCATGGAGCAGGGCCATTGAGAGTTGTTTTGAATAGCAACAGTTTTGCAGATAACCTCCAGAATGGTCGATTAACAATATCTATAACCTTTAACTGGTTTCACAGATATGTTAAATAGCTGTGGCCATGCTTTGAGCCAGGAGGATGGGAGTGACTTCAACCCATGATGTAACTGGGAGGCAACTCCCCCTGATTACAGAGCCTGCGTAAGAGCTTGGAGATGATTGGCTCCACACCACAGGGCCACACCTGCCCAGACTTACTATGGCAGCCCAGTAAAGCTGGAAAAATATGGGAATGCTGGCAGGTGTGGCCAATTGTGGGAGGAGTCAGAAATGGTGCGGCAGAGGAAGATTGGCACTAGGATTTAAATACAGGTGCGGCAGCCACAAGGGGTCTTTTTGGGACCACGCCAATTGGGCAGAGAAGAACCACGTGGCTTTAGGATGCACCTTTTTTGCCACGTGGCTTAGGAAGCAGGAGAGACTTTGTCTGGAAGGAAAGGGGTGAAAGGACTCTTGCTGGTGAGCCAGGAGAAGGTGTCACGTGGGTTTCAATTAACTGGAGATCTCGGCGGTGACATGGCTGATGGTGCCGGAACCAAGGGGCTGCCTGAGCCACGGACTTCTACTTCTTTTTCTGAGATATGGTGCCCCAGACTGGGCAGACTGTGCATTTGTGGGTGTTCTAAAGGACTTTGAGATCTCAATGAAGACATTAAGTCATCACTCTTAAGTTTGTATAACTCTTTAAATAAATAATCCCTTTCCTTTTCACCAAGCATTGAGAGACATTTTTCCCTGGCAGCAGGCAAGGCGAACCTCGTACTGGGGTGGGGGGACCCCCGGAGCACAAGGGTGGGTCCATTCGGTAATAGTATATCATTTGCCCCCCACCCCATGTCTGTTCTGTAACACTAGTCCAATAAATGCACAAGCACCCACCTTCCACAGTGCACCCAAGGGCTCCCCGAGGCTGCCTCTAAGTTCAACCTGCAAGGCACCTGGCCCACAACTGGTCTTCAATAAATGTTTCGAACTGACAGTGGAGAAGAGGCTTTGGAACTTTGGTTTCCTCGCTTTGTAAAAAACAGGACCCACAGTGGCCCTGCCACAAGTCACTCAAAAGATATTGGGGGAGAGGGAGAGGGCTTCGCTGCCACCTGGGGCGGGACCGCAGGAAAGAGGCTGTCCTCAGCCCACCGTATTCAATGAGGGAATGGACTGTCCATGGCTCTCCAGCGGGCCTCGGGGCTGCCTGGGAAGAGTTCATTCCTTTCACCGGAGAGTGTTCACTCGCCAAGGCCAGGAGAACCTAGAGTGACCCCTTAGGGACCCAGGGAAGTCCCAGGATGCTCAGTCCATAGCTCCGCCTTCTCTTCGGGGCCCTGCTGGGGGAGAGGTACTGATTAAATGGTGAGTGTCCTCAGGATGGGGATTTGCTCACCTTCCTTCCGCACAATTGGAGGCATTTGACAGGATATTCGGATACAGTGGTGGAAGATGCCAAAGGGCTACAACCAGGAAGGAAAAAAAGATTAAGCATACTTAAAAAAATCCTCACAGGAGGATGTTTATTGGTTGTAGAGAGGAAGGGAGGAAGGGAGGAAGGGAGAGAGAATGGGAGAGAGACAGAGAGAGAGAGATCAATCAGTTGCCTCCTGTACTCCCCCCAACCAGGGACAGAACCCTCAACCTCAGACCAGAGATCGGAACCTTAGCCTTTTGGTGTACGGGGGGGATGCTTCAACCAACTGTATCACATAGTCAGGGCTACATATACTTAAAAAAAAACAAGTCAAGCCCTAGCTGGTATAGCTCAGTGGATTGAGCATGTGCCTGTGAATCAGGGGGTTGTCGGTTTGATTCCCAGTCAGGGTGCATGCCTGGGTTGCCGGCCAGGTCCCCAATTGGGGACATGTGAGGGACAACCACATGTTGATGTTTCTCTCTCTCTTTCTCCTTCCCTTCTCCTCTCTCTAAATAAATAAATAAAATCTTTAAAAAAAATAGTTGAACAAGTCCCCCATAAATCTGACTTTGCTTTGTTAATGAAAAAAGAAAAAAAAATACATTTTGCTTTGTTAATGAAAAAAGGAAAAAAATCCTTGCCCTTTGGGCTGAAGGAAATTTACCTTCTGGCTTCTCCTCAATTGCGTGGCTACAGCAGGCATATTTTAAGTGTTAAGAAAGTGAGGCGTGAAGAGGTAGGGGACTTCTCTGGAACCACCTGGCATCGGGGACAAACAGTATCTGATGGTGCGGGTGGCCAATATGCTGGCACGGGCTAGAGCGGAGAGTTAAATGAGGACTTTACCTCTTCTCCTCAGGAGAGGGAGAGGGGTGGGTGTTTGAAAACTGCCCCACCCCTCCCTGGCGGTGTGGCTCAGTGGATTGAGTGCCCGCCTGCAAACCAAAGGGTCACCAATTCGATTCCTGGTCAGGGCACATGCCAGGGTTGCAGGCCAGATCCCCACTTGGGGGCGCGTGAGAGGCAACCACACATCGATATTTCTCTCCTTCTCTTTCTCTTTCCCTTCCCCTCTCTCTAAAAAATAAATAAATAAAATCTTAAAAAAGAAAAAGAAAAATGTTCCACCCTGAAGATGGGCTAGGTGTGAAGAAGGCAGGGCTGATTATGAAGGGCAGAGCGGTAGAGCTTTGGGGAGAGGAGGGTTATGTGACCTGGGGGAGCAAGAGACAAGTTTGAGTCTCGATTTCCTCATCTGGAAAATGGGGGCCATGAGCTCCCTGTCTTGAGATACAGCGAGTATGGACTTGCCAGGGAAGACTAGATACGAAGGGGCCCAAGTAGCCACTCGGCAATACTTGTGTCTTCATTACCCCCATTAACAGATGGGAAAGCTGAGTCCAGGCTCCAGGCCATAGTGGCCAGGATGAGATCTCAGGGCCACTTAGCCTTTCTTTCCCCTTCGCCCCTGTTGTGAGTGCTCCGCAGACCTCCCCTGGCCTTCGCTGGCTCCCTCGTGGCCCCCTGGAGAAGCAGAGGGAAGAGGACTTTCTAGCCCTGTTCCGGCCTCCGTGGCAGTTGGAGCTGCTTCTCAGGAGGGCAGATGTTTTTTGCCAAATGGCAAATGCACATGCTTTTCCCTGGCTTGGGCAGGAGGTGGGCGCTGAGAAGATGCCAGCTGGTTGGGCAGAGAGAAGTGTAGCCACACCTGAGGTTTTTAAATAGCCTCCGCCTTCTCTGGGCACTAGCTGGAGCGGAGGGGGCGGGGTGGACATCTGGGCAAGACAGTAGGGGGAGCAGGGAATGGAGCAGCCCATTCACAACCTGTCACAGCCCCAGGATGGATGCCTGGCTCCTCCTTCCAGAGGCACTTGGACCACCTGCCTCACCTCCTGAAGCCTCAGTGGCCGCCGCCTGCAAAGTGGGACTGAAAGCCTGCTCCGAGGGCATCTGTGGAGGCTGAAGGGAGCAAACCTTACTAACGCGCCTGACCCACACTGGCACCCAACAGATACCACTGGATTGCTATTGTTACTCAGCCTCTGTGACAGGGCAGGGGTCCCCACTGCAGCATCCTCAACAAATGGGGCCTCACCCCTTGCTCCCCAGCTTCTCATGACAGGGAGCTCAGCACCTGCCATGACACCCCACCGTGTGACATAACGAGCCAGGTGCATGAACCCTGAAGTCAGAGAATGTGCTGGAACCCAGGCTCCATGGCTTTGTCTGCATGACCTTAAGCAAACCGCTTAGCTGCTCCACGCCTCAGTTTCCCCAGTGTGAAATGGAAGTGGCAGCCGCAGCTCCCTGGTGGTGGCGTTTGGGGGAGGGCCTCTCCAGCTTTTTCATGCACACGAGTCACCCAGGGGGCTTGTTCAACCCAAGATTCCAATCCAGTAGGTCTGGGCGGGGGGCTGGGATCCCAAGTGCCCAGCGGGTGGAGCAGATGAGCTGGTCCTGGGATCACATTCTGAGTTTCCAGGGACTGCCATGCCCAGGACGTCATGATGAGGGGCCATGAAGGGGTATGAGTAGAGGGTGTGGGAGGCCAGTAATTTAGGGAGCGATTTAGGTCCCGTGTGGGAGAAGGGAAGAGGGGTGGTGGTGGGTAGGCCCCTTGGCTCAGGTGGTCCACTCCTGCAGAGGCAGAGACCAAGGCCCAGAGTGGGTGGCAGAACCACTGGGCCACACAGCACTGGAAGGACTCCTGCCCACCCCTGGTGCCGCACCCTTCGCCCTTCCTCCTCCCTGGATTCTAGCTGACACTCCCCCCTCCCAGCCCCCTAGAGTCTGTCCTGGCCTGTGCTCCTGTTGAATTTTTTTTTTTTTTTTTGAGATTTTATTTATTTTTACAGAGAAAGGGAGGGAGGGAGAAAGAGGGAGAAAATACCAATGTGTGAGAGAAACGTGGATTGACTACTTCTCACACCCCAAATGGGGGTCTGGCCTGTGGCGCAGGCATGTGCCCTGAAGAGGATCCAGCCAGCGACCCCTCGGTTGTAGGGACGAAGCCCCGCCCGCTGAGCCAAGCAGTGGGGGCGTGTGCTCCAGCTTTACGTCTTGTCACACCGAGAAGAGGGGAACATGAGTTGGGTCACCCTGGCTCCAACCTAGGAGTCCTGAGGTGCCATTGCTCCTGTCCAATAGGTCAAGTCAGGACAAGGTGGCTATTCTAACGAACATGGGGGCTGGGGACATCAGCGTTCAAACCTAGGATGACGACCACAGCAGTGGGTCACCGTGTATGGGGCGCTTCCAGCACGCCGACGCTGGCAGTTAGGGCTCCACTTCCCCCTGGCACCGGGGTCACTAGCACTATGTACAGACGAGGGAACTGAGCCGAGAGAGGGGCCACTGGCTTGCCCAAGGTCACCTGCCGGAGGACCCCCAGGTCCTGAGGAGGCGAGGCATTGCCCAGCCTCCAGGCGGACACCTCCGCGCATCGGCGGTGCGGGACATGGCGAGCCCCTCTCCGGCACAGCGCGGCCTCGGCGCCCCGTGGCGGGCCCAGGCCGGAAGCCCCCCGCCTGGCCAGGCCGCCCCGCCCCGCCCGCGGGGAGCCGAGGCTCTGGGACGGGCCGGGGGCGGGACGTCGGGCGGCGGCGCTTCCTGGCTCCCGGGCTCAGCGGCTGGCCTGGCCACGTCACCGCCGGGCCGAGAGCGCGCTGGCTGGGAGGTGGCACCCCGGCGGAGTTCGGAGCTCAGGGGCGCGCGGGACCCACAGTCCGGGCCGGGGACGTGGCAGCCGCGTCGCCCGCTAGAAAGTTTCAGGAGTTGGCTGCGCCCGAGTGCGGGGCCGGCGGGCTGGACCATGAACGTGTTCCGTATCCTCGGCGACCTGAGCCACCTCCTGGCCATGATCTTGCTGCTGGGGAAGATCTGGAGGTCCAAGTGCTGCGCAGGTGAGGGGCGGCCCGGGCGGGAGGCGGAGGACCCCGGGCCCTGGGCCACTGCGCCCCTGCTGGCCAGCCCCACACCCCCTGCCTGCAGGGCTTGGGGGAACCTCCTGATGTCCGCTCAGGGTGGGGACTTCCGCTTGGGGGTGAACATTCCAAAGAAAATTTAAAGTTGTACCATATCAAAGAAGGAGGACCCTGGAGATTGTGGAGGGAGGGTGGGCGTGTGCTTTTCGCTCCCCTCACAAGCACCCACCCCCGCCCTGCGCCCTTTGCCACCGCTAGTGGGAAGAGGAGGGGGATACGGATAGGTGACACACCATCCCTCCAGGCATCCCCTTTGCTCCACTGGAGAAGCACAGATTGAGGCCCATTGTTCTCGCTACCCTCCCTCAGGCCCAGGGTGGGGGAGGGGGGGGGCCAGTGCAGAGGAGGTATGAACACAGAGGAGGGAGGAACACAGAAGTCCCTCTGGCTTTCCTCTGTCCCCACACCACTCTCTCCTGCCCCCTCCACATCCTCCAAGGATCTCTCACCCCACCCCCCTCCCTGTGTGTGTGTGGCACAGGCATCTGTGATGTGGGAGGAGGGGCCAAGCCTAGCGCAGGCAGGCTCGGAGCTGCCTCTGAGCAGAGAAGCCTGGGGAGCATGGGAGAGGTCCCTCTTTGGCCGAGTTGTCTGGCTGCCCTGCTGGGGCTTTGGAGAAGTTTCAGGGCTGGACTGGTGCTGGCTACACAGGTCCAGTGCATTTAGAGGCTGCCCAGGCCTCCTGAGGCCATCTCTGTCTGCGGGGTCCTGCAGGTGTTGCCTTGGGCTTGGCACTGGGGTGAGGGGACACAGGGATGAGTGTAGGCTCCTTGTGGGTGCCAAGGAGGCAGGGACCAAGCCCTGAAGGCTTCTTGAACGGAGCGGCTCTGTGCTGGTCCTGGAGCACAGGCAGGGTATCACCCAGGAAGGGTATGCTGTGTGGAGGACGTTCAGAGGTCGCAGAGAGCAGGGCAGGTCCCCTGCAAGGGTGAGCAGCCCAATTTGGGGGTGGTCCGGGAAGGAGTTGAGGCTAGGGAGAGGGTGGTCCAAATGTGACAGGGTCTTGTCTGTCAAGTTAGGGAGCTGGGACTGGGGATCAACAAAAGGTTTGGGAGCGAGGGAGTGGGTCTCAGAAGGGGACTGCAAGCTGTGCGGAGGATCGGAGAGCAGGGACAGAGGGAGCAGTGTGGAGGCCCCCAGCTTGGGAGGCTTGGTGGGGATGAGGCCTGGGTGCTGATGAGAGGGTCACCGCAGAAGGAATGATCCCAGATCGGGAGGCCATTCTGGTTTGGGATTTCCGGAGAGATAGGCACTCACAGTCCCCACTCCGTGGAAGGGGCCGGGAATGCTGAGAGGGGAGATGGGGGGGAGGGCAGAAGGCTTTGGTGAGGGGAAGAGCCTGGCTTCACTTGTCCCTGTACTTCCATGGAGGACCCTGGGCTGGGTGTTCAACCGTGACCAGGAGGGGGCGCTGGACTAGGCCCCTGGCATATAGCAGGGACCCCACGGGCAGGATCCTGGCTTGGGGAAGCAGGCTTTCTAGCTGTGGGAGACTGCCAACAAGCAACGGTTTTATAGCTCAGTGCTCTGGGAAGAGAAAGGACAGCCGGTGTGTGTGTGCAGAGGGATCGGCACAGGCCTGGCTGAAGTCGGCGGGGGTGAGGTGACTGGATGCCACCCTGCCAAGGCGAGGAGCAGGGCCTGGTGTGACCCCGCTGACTCAGCCCTGAAGGCAGCAAGGGGCTGGGGCTTTGTCTTGCTCTGCCCCTGACTCAGTGTGTGACCTTGGGCTTCGGTTTTCTCATCTGTCAATTGGGAGAGAGGGTGGCACCTGGTCTATGGTCCCCTCTGTGCTTAGGAGCCCTCAGGGACTCCGGCCAGCCACTGGCCACGTTCTCTTCCATGTCCTGCGTCTCCATGCTCAGCTGGTCTTGGTGGAAACTAGTTGTTGCTTTCAGAAGAGCGTGGAAACCATTGACTCCAGGTCACCAGGGCTCCCAGCCACGGAGGAACATGCAGGTGAAGCCCAGGGGCCTGGCAGGCTGAGGATGGAGAGAGGGCAGGGGTGGGGGAAGACCGTGTCAGAGGGACGGCCAAGCATCTCCCACCAGGGCTGGTCCCCGGACCCTCCTGAACGGGGCTGAGGGCCTCCCAGCAAAGCCTCTGTGAGTGCTCTGTGAGAGGGAGCAGCAATGGGCACCGCCCAGAGCTGGTCGGTATCACCTCCCCCGGGGACTCTCTCACCTGGGCTGCAGGGCCCGACCCCCAGGGAGGCACTCACGTTCCCCCTGAGCACTCCTCAGTCCTCATGGCCTGTCCTGCCCCGCTGTGTGAAGATACCCACAGATGACTGAGGCTCAGGCCTGCCATGCTGGTAGGAAAGCTGGGACATGGACCCAGCGCTCTCCGGAATGTTAGGGGCTTCGGCAGCGTTCATCTTCAGTAGCCAAGAAGATCGCTCTCCCGGCCCTGAGCTGACCCTGAGCTGACGGACGTGGCTCAGTTGTTTGCACTTCATCCTACAAAGCGAGAGGTCATTGCCAGTTCGATTCCGGTCGGGGCTCATGCCTGGGTGGTGGGTTCGGTTTGCGGGGCGCCTGCAAGAAGCAGCTGATCGATGTTGCTCTCTCACGTCGATGTTTCTCCCTTTCTCACCCCCTACCCCTCAATCTAAAAATAAATAAATAAAAATCCTGTGTGTGGGAGGAGCCAGACCCTGAATCAGGTAATATTGGTTCTCAGTGTCCAGCTCCGCAGTTGCTGCATTACATGTAGGGTAAAATCCAGCGGTGTCGCCAGACCTGCAGGGAGGGAGTGATCAGATGTGGGGCCCCAGGGGTGGGGGGCAACCCTGGCAGGCCCTTGTGAGCCATAAGGATTTGCTTCTTTGTTTTAAGGGCCCTTGGGAGCCACTTAAGAGCTTTAAGCAGAATTTTCTTTTACAAATAGTCCAATGGCTGCTGGGTGGAATGGGGGAGGGATGGGCAGCAAGGGAAAATTTGGGAAGGACCCGTTGGGCGGTCACTGAGGTGGGGGGGCTGGGCTGAGTGAGGGCCACCAGAGTGGGAGCCGTGGAGCTGAGAAGCAGGGAGTGGGAGGGACCAAGGGGAGAGAGATGCAAGGATGGCTCTTGGTTTTCCGGCTTTAGCATCGAGGGCTGTGATGACCTTTATGAAGGAAGGGAGACAGGAAAAGGAGGGAGTTCAGGAGGGTATGATGAGTTTGGTCAGGCAGGGATATATAGGTCAGGACGGGGAGGAGAGTCCGAAGCTGGAGTGTCCCTGGCACATGGGCTGCAATGGAAAAGGGCAAAGGGAGATGAGAGGTTTAGGTGGCAAGGGTTACAGAATCCTTGTGGGTGGAGGACAGAAGCGGCCAGAGGAGGTGAGAAAGCAGCGGTGTGGACGGCAGTCCAGGGTCAGATGCAGTGTGGGACGACAGGCAGGGTGAGGGCAGAGTTGACCTTCGGATGCAGAAATATGGGCCCATTGATGAGTGTGGTTTGGTGAAGTCTCCAGACTGCGGTGGGCTTGGGAAAGCAAGAGAAAAGGGGGGCAGGACCTCTGCTCCCCTCATTCTGGAACCACCTCCATGATGTATCCCAAGTGGCCCAAAGAAGCCCTGGCTGGGCAACTCAGTCAGTTGGAGCATCATTTCGATACGCCAAAGTTGACGGTATGATCCCTGGTCAGGGCACATACAAGAATCAACCAATGAATGCATCAATACCTGGAACAACAGACTGATGATTCCCTCCCTCTCCCTCTCTCCCTCAAATCAATACATAAAAATAAATAAACCAAAGTGGCCCAAAGGAGACTAGGGAGCATGCCAGGTAAATGCAGCTTCAGTTCCTGAACTGGATCCTGGCGTGGAAGAAGGGCATCGGTGTGGGAACTGTGGAAACCCACACGAAGCCTGGCGCTGGTCAGCCGCGCTCCGACTGTGTCACTTTCTCCGCGGTGGTCAGTGTTCTGCGCTTGTGCAAGACGTTAGCCCTGGAGGAAGCTGGTGAAGGGTCTGTGGGGACTCTCGGCACTGTCTTTACGACTCTTCTGTAAATCTAAAATGTTTAAAATAGAAAGCTAAAAAAGAAAGAGGCCAAAGCAGGTGAGGGAATAGTGTAGAAAGCGTGACTCCTGTTTTGTCATCTCGATGCATCCATGCCTGTCACACGCGTGCGTACAGGTGCCATGTGTGTGGATGGGCCAGCGAAGATGCGGAAGGGCCCGCCTGAGCTTTGGGATTTAGGTCATGGCGGCTTTTTAATTTACAGCTTTATATGTTTTCTTAGTTTTGTTTTACAAAGAGTTAAAATAGTTGTAACATTTATGACTAGAAAAAAAGGCTTTTTAAAAAAAATTTTAAATTGGGATAAATAAAATAGAATGCTCCCCTGGCCCTGTGCCTTCCTCCCCTGGCTCTGGTCTCCCTGGTCAGTCTTCCTTGTAAAGTCAGTGGGCTGTTCTCCAGAAGACAGAGCCTCGGGGTTGTCAGTGGGGCTCTGGGGGTGGAGCACCCCCAGCCCTCGGGAGAAGGGGCGCTTCCTGCTCCTTGGGCGCTCCAGTGCCTGGGCAGGTCGTCGACGTGAAAAGTGACTGGACGCTCTGGAGGCCTTTCCTGCTTGGGCTCCAGGCTTCTCCAGTGCGCATGGGCCCGGGACTCTGTGTCATTGTCTCCTGTCCCCCTCTGGCCATAGGCATCTCTGGGAAGAGCCAGATCCTTTTCGCTCTCGTCTTCACCACCAGGTACCTGGACCTGTTCACCAACTTCATCTCCATCTACAACACGGTCATGAAGGTGAGCAGGTGGGAGGCCGTGGCGGTGGGGTCTGCTGAGAGGGAGTTTGTGGGGAGCCAGGCAGACCTGGCTGGAGCCCTGGCCCTGCTGCTCGGCAGCTGTGGGACCTCGGCTTGGGCGAGACCTCAGGCCTCTGCGCACCTCAGTTTCCCCCTCTGCGGAATGAAGATACTAGATCCTAGTTTTGCTGTGAAAACTAAACGAGGTAATAAAAGTAAATACACAATAGCTGTCGTATATTAAGCATTCAGGAAATGTTAGCTATTATACTGGTTAAAAGCAAGCAAAAAAGTCCAACATGGTACCCTGAGCTTCCAAAGAACTTATTCAACCACCCGTCTGACAAATATTTGTTGAGCACCTACTGAGAGCCGGGTACCTGAGGAAGACCTATGAGGTTCCTGTTCTCATGGATGCTACATTTGAACTGGGGAGACAGATAATAAAACAGGCAAGAAAAACTTTGGTTAGGGTTACAGATAAGGCTACGCAGCTAACTAAAATAGGGTGATTTGCCCAGCATTTGTTGTGGGCTGGGCCCTGTGTCAGGGGCTTGGAATTTAGATGCAATTATTTAAAATTTTTGAAAAATAGGGTTACAGCCCTGGCTGGTATGGCTCAGTGGACTGAGTGCTGGCCTGCGAACCAAAGGGTCGCTAATTCAGTTCCCAGTCTAAGGAACGTGCCTGGGCTGCGGGCCAGGTCCCCAGTACGGGGTGCATGAGAGGCAACCACACATTGACATGTCTCTCCCTTTCTCCCTCCTTTCTAAACAAAATATATTTTTTTAAAAAGGGCCTTTCTGAAGAGGTGACATGCAAGCTGAGAGCTGAATGACACAAGGAACCAACCAGCCATGTGTAGGTCAGAGAAAGTACATTCTAAGCAGGAGTAGCTGGTACAAAGACCCCCAAGACAAAGCAAGCTTGGTGGACTCAAAGGACAGACAGACAGACAAAAGGCCATTGTGGTGGGAGCTCGGCAGGCGAGGGCTGCCCACCGGTGTGTGAGGCTGGGTGAGGGCAGGCGGTGCCAGTGAACGGTTTGGATTTAACTCCGTGACGGGAAGCTGCTGCTTTGAAGGATAGCTGTTTTACAGGAGAAACTGAGTGTCTCTGGTTCCACTCTCCTGCCACGGGCCCTGGGCAGTGACTGGGACTATGTTGAAATGAGGCATTTTCTGAGCTTTTAGCCTACTGTCCTAGCTCCTCAAGGCAATGCAAGCTGTGCAAGGAGCCAGGTGTCAGAGTCAGGAAAGTGGGGTGTGACTGCCTAGATACCGGGAACAGAGACTTAAAACAAGAGTTCTTTTGATAAGGCAACGGTTTACTTTTTCCTCGCTTATAACATGAAATCTGAGCATGGGCAGTCCTTATAACTTCCTGCTCTGCCGTCTTGAATGTGACCAGGAATCACGGGTGTGCGACCTGTGCAGTTGCTCAGAAGGGCCTGGCACTTGGTTTAAGACTCTGAGGTCGCCATCTTGAAACTCGTAGTATTTGAACAAGAGGCCCTGTAAATGACACAGTCCTTACGGCTGCCTTAGAGTCACAAAATGGGTGCTAGAGCTCCTTCCGTCACATCACATCTTGGGCAGGGAGGAGGGGGAAGGCGAGAAAGAGCAATAGGGTGCCCGCCAGCTGGGTAAACCCTGTTTAAAGAGCTTTCCCACACTCTACCCAGTGACCTCCATACACGTCTGCAAAGGAGGCTGGGAGAAGTTTTTAGGTGGGCATGTCTAATAGGTGTCCCGTATTAAATGAAGAAAAGGCTACATGGGAGGGAATCCTGCCTATCTTGCAGGGTTATCAGATTACACGAGATAATACGTGTATACGTAAAGTGCCAAATACCCGAGAGATATTTAACCAAAGTGAGTTCTATCTTCTCCATATCAGAGATGTCCCTTTGGGGTGCCAGGCCTCTTGTTCTCAGGGCTGGTGGAAGGGAGGCTGCCGTTCCCTGTGTTCCCTGTGGGGTGTTGGAGTCAGTGCAAACGTTAGCTCGAGGTCCTGAAATAGCCACCTCCTTAAATCTAACACCCGAGTAGCACACACCACCTGCTGAATTCACCCTCTGCCCAAGGGTCCGGCTTGCACCCCGCAGACCTAGCCCTTGGCACGGCCGAATGAGGTCTAGGAACCATGAAGAGGTCAGCTTCCATGTTTTTGTGAGATGAAGAGGTGATCGGCACTTCCTTGACTCATCGAGGACAGGCCATGGTCCCTCTTACAGGAATCCCCTCACAGGGGACGGGCTGTTACTCAGACACTTACAGATCTGTGCTGGTGGGCGGCAGTATTTTTACATAGGGGTATGGACGGTAACAGAGTACGTGTGCCTCATTCTCATGAGAAAAGACTCAAATCACCTGAGTTTTTAAAGTACAAATAATTCTTTAGGCCAGTGTGGTCCCAGACCACCAGCTTCAGCATCACATAGAAACTTGCTAGAAACTTAAATCCACAGGCCCACTCAGACCTAGTGAAGCAGAAACTGGGGGGAGGGGCCATCGGTTGTGATTTTGATGCACGTTCGTTGGAGAACCTCTGGCCCAGAAGGTTTGAGGCCAGATCCTAAAATCATATGCTGGAGGGCCGCCGCTGTTAGAAAAACAGCGCTATTCTGAAGGAGCAGCGATCAAGGGCTGGTAGTCCTTGTGAAAGAGGTCAAGTCCCTGATGACTGCCTAGGAAGTTGAGGTTTTAAAAGTGCCCCGGAATGCCACTGCTAAAGCCCGTCACAAGGACCGACCAACCGGGCTTTTTTGCCTAACGCTTTACAGTGAGGAGGCGCCTGGGCCCCTCTGAGTCTTCACGGTAGCACTGTCAGCCCCAGTTAGAAGGACTTCAGGGTCTTTAGCTGCAGGCTCTAGGCCACTGGACCCAAGAAAAACGGCAAACGCATTTCACCTCTCCCACCTTAAAGCAGGGCACTAGCCGTTAGGTTTGGTAGGTCCCAACTCAGGGTGGCTTTGCAGCCCAGCAAATGGGCTGGGAAATGACTTCAATTCCCACATGTGTCTCTCCATTTTTAGGTGGTTTTTCTCCTCTGTGCCTACGTCACAGTGTACATGATCTATGGGAAATTTCGGAAAACGTTTGACAGCGAGAACGACACATTCCGCCTGGAGTTTCTTCTGGTCCCGGTCGTGGGCCTCTCCTTCCTTGAGAACTATAGTTTCACTCCCCTGGAGGTAAGGAAAGGGCCCCAGTGTACTCCTTCTCAAAGGCAAACGTGCCCCGAACATCCTGCCCTCTGGACTTTTGTCTCCTGCCTTTCTTTGTTCAGGGGGTGGCTTGCTTTGGTACAGCCGTGACTATTACTCATATGAAGGTCTAAATTGAAAATTAGCAACGAGCTACCCCCACTGCTCCACCAGAAAACAGGCACCTCTAGTGAGGTTCACACACACAGCTTCACAGCCCCACTTAGGGCTCCTGCGACCTTCTGTTCAACAGGGGCTTGGTGGATGCAAGCACATAGGCCAGGCCAAGGTCCCCTCAGTAGGTCTGAGTGGTGGCCCAGTGAGCACCCCAGGAGATTCTGATGCTGGTGTTCAGACTGTATTTTGGGGAATCATGGCCTCAATTAAGGCGAGTTTATACAATAAAATTCTGCAATTAAAAATCATGGAAAAAAAGCATGCTTAAGTGGGGTGGAATGATACACTAATTAAAATATTAAAAATTAACATGACCCTTTACAGCCCCATATTCCCTCCAATTAACATATTTTAGTAATTCTTTTAGAGAGGAGGCCCCCTTCTGGGTCTTTACCAGCTTCCCTTGCTGTCACCTCCTTGGTTTAGATCCTCTGGACCTTCTCCATCTACCTGGAGTCGGTGGCCATCCTGCCCCAGCTCTTCATGATCAGCAAGACCGGGGAGGCAGAGACCATCACCACACACTACCTGTTCTTCCTCGGGCTGTACCGGGCGCTCTACCTGGCTAACTGGATCAGGCGGTACCAGACTGAGAATTTCTATGACCAAATCGCGGTGGTGTCTGGAGTGGTACAAACAATCTTCTACTGCGACTTCTTCTACTTATACGTGACCAAAGGTAGGTACTGGGAGAACACAGCAGCGTTGCTGGCACTGGCCCAAAGTGCTCACCCACGTAGCGTTGGAGGGAATAGGCAAGTGAGAATGAGGCACACCTCTGCCCCTCATGCAGGAAATAGTGCCACATAAACATGGCCCAAACAGGATGCATGGGAAGACCCGTTCAGAAGTAACCTGTTGGAAAACAGAAAACCATTCCAGGGAACAGCTTGGGTGTAGACCCCGAAGAGCCAGCTGGGTGGGATTAAAGACAACAAAGGCTGGTATGGTCAAGATCTATAAACCTGGACGTATCAGACACCAGGACCAGCATAGGCCAGGGTAAGGGATTTGTATCGCATCCTCTACTGAGGGAGTCATTTCAGTGACCAATTCACCAGCAGCCAAAGCAGGAAACAAGTTGTTGGGAATTACAATCACCCAGGAAAGAGGTCATCAGTGGAAACTGAGACATGGACAGATCTGTTAGTGCAGCTGAGGAATTGCTGATGGAATGAATGAGGTGTGGACTGAAGGCATTAAGTGCTAAACCTACGGCCTAAGGGGGTGGTGGTGCTGGTACACACCACCAAGGTGGAGGTCAGCGAGCCTGCAGTTAACTTGCAATGAAGCTTCCCCCTTGGCTTTACCATCTGACTGGCTGTGAAGTGGGCATTAGGATACTAAGGTCCTGCACAAAGTTATAAAGGAGTCCTTTCACCAGTATAGAAACTTCTAATGGCATCTCCATTTTCTTCTAGTCCTTAAAGGAAAGAAATTAAGTCTTCCAATGCCAATTTGAGAGCCCTCAGAGAACAAGGACACAAAGCCAACTATTTGAGATGTTCTACTGAGTGATTCATATCAAATGATGAACCCACAGAAATGCTCAGTGTGGATGGATTTCAGAAGCACTGAGCCTTCCATCTGGAAGACCTCATCCACAGTACCTCCCTATAGAAGAAACGAAGGCCTGGGCCAACCGCACAGACATGGTGCTGTATGTTATCAAGAACCCTTGAGGCTTGTGCGGAAAGCTGTCCCTTTGAGTACAAAGCAAACCACAAATTTACAAGCTTTGGCAAGACTGAAGCAGTGTCACACCCAGTATTTAATCCAAGTAACAATCCTAGGTGGGTACCACTAGCATGACCATGTACCACCGAGGAAACAGATGCCCAGGGCTTTACCTACTGGGTATTTCTTTACTGCTTTATAACTCAAATTTTTGCATTACCACCAATCCACCCCACCTCTTTCACATTTTTAGGTGCTAAAGCAATTTCCAACATCCCCAACCCTGGTCGTGAAGCAAATAAATCTCTTAAGAGTGCTAACTACCGCTGGACTACAGTCAGAATTTTTGAGTAATAAAAAGTTCACACCTTATTGTCAACAGTGTTTATTTATACCTACAAAAGAAAACAAGATGGTATCAAAAGGACAATTTACAAACTAAGAACAACAACATAGCTCTTAGCATCCTGTGCCTGAACGTCACACATCTACCAAATCTTTCAAGTCTTAACGCAACAGGAATGTGTTCAGAGACCAGCAAGGACATGAATAGAAAGCACTGACCCCGAGCAAAAGCCACCAACCTTTTAGATGAGAGAACTCCACACATGAATTGTTGGGGAGGAATTGGGGAGAAGCAGCCCCACAGCTTAATATTGAAATCCTTTTCCTAAACGAGTTTTAGCCAGGACCACAAAACCTAGCACCCAATGAGATCTCTTCTGCTCATGTTCTGAAACAGGCAGAACCTTGAGTTATGAGCAACCCGCATGGAGGCAGTTACTCTGGAGCGCTAGGAAAAGCTGCTAGATTCCAGCTGTGCTCAGGCTACAGTATCTTTTGAGGTTTGGAACACGCTGTTATTTTGACTATATAATCTCTCTGGTGGAAAAAAAGAGCAGAGACCTCTCCCAAAAAGGGTCACTTTTAAGACCTGCAAGAGTATAACAGTCCCTCTGGTGGCACCTGTTTAAAAAAGAAAAACAGAATTTTGGATGTAAAAATATCTACAATGAACTGGTGGTCACTGCTTAAAAAAGAACATTTTTTGAGGGGAAGAACACTTTGGTTTGAAAGCACAAAGCAGTTTTGCCATATCTTCCTGTGCCTACTGTCTTCCCTCCCTCGGCCTCAACTTCTGTAAGGGGGGGTGGGGGGAGGCAGAAAAAGAAATTCAGGAAGAAAGGGGGGAGGGGAGGGGAAATGTCAGTTTTCAGATGTATTTCAACTCATGCTGACAACCTACCTGTATGCTGCATATTCAACCAACTTTCAGAACCCCTCAGAAACAATCCCTTCTCTCTCCCTGAAGAATTTCAAAAGGAAAACCAAAACCAAAACCCTCAAGTGTTTTAGATACTGGGATCTTACAAACCAGCAAGCACGCTCAGGCCTTAGCCAAAGAGTGCAGTGCAGCTTTCCCCCTCTAACTGCACTGAGAACACACACCACTAGCGATGGCATCAAACACTGCCTCACACTAGGTACGGAAGAGGTTTCTGAGGCTGTCCGATCTCCCTGTCCTGTTGTGGCAAACAAAAGAGCAGAAAATTCTTCCCGGATCTGTTACAGAAAGTCTTAGCAAAACAGCAACGTTATTACTACAAAGGGGACAGACTCACCTACCTTCAGATGGAAGAAAAGCACAAGGGCAGGCTTTAGCCCTCTAACTTTTCCTAAGCACTACCTACCTGTAAAAAGCTGAGTGCAAAAGGATGCCGAGGAAAATTTGCATCCAAGAGCTGTTACAAAGCACTGCAGAGAACAGAGTATGAAGAGAATAAGAGTTCTTTCTTAGCAAACCCTCAATATTCTTTACTCAAGAAAACTTGGCCAAAAGGGCTGGGTAGCTGGCAAAGAGCTGCTTTTGTTCTAGTTCTACAGAGTTTAAAAAAAAGAAAATTTGCCCACTGAGTATATTGTTTATAATTAAAGGTGGTTTTTACACTGCAGGTGAATGCATACTTAACTGGTTAATAAAGTAAATTTCCAGAGAGCATTTATATTCACTCTGCTCACAGCAGCTGTCTGGTTAAGAAGTGAGTTCCACTGATGGTCCCTGTTTATATGGGGAAGAAAAACAGGCAGCTTCCGCCCAGATGCTGAGATGCCACATTTCACCATTGCAATAAACACTGGGGGTTTTAATTTAAAAGATACACTTAAAATACTCAGACTTGGCAATTCAATTTCTAACCTGACACTAAAATGGTTATTTTTCAGTCACTGGGAAGGGGAAGGACAGAGTATAAAGGAGACAAAACCAATCAGGAATTTTTTAAAGCTGTGAATGCACTTTAAAAAAAAAGCAATCAGCCGAAATGACAATGGCAAAGCACTGTCTTAAAAACTCATCAGGCCTGAAGAACCCTGTTCCAGCTTGGGAAACATTAAAAAGCATTATGGAAAATGTGCAGGGAGCTCCCTCTTGGTTTCTAACTCAGCAACGAGAGCAATTTAAAGCACAGATGCCATCTTCTTCCGCACAATTCACCCCTTTACCCTCCCCACCCAGCCCCAACTCAGGACAACAAAAAAGGGCTCCCATAAAAGGGCCTAATAGCTTGCCTTTTCTTTTTAGATGAAAAATAGCTCAAATATCCTCAACATGCAAGAAGTTGGGGGGGGGAGGGGATCTTTTCCAGTCGGCTATATATATATATTTTTTACAAAACCTATTATTACAGACTGGATCAATTTGGCGGGCAGAAGAAACCTGGCAGTGAATTCTAACTAATCTGCATGAAAGACAAATCACAATGGTTGGAGGGGAAAAATAAAATAGAAAGAGAAGGGGAACAGAAAAGAAGGGAAAGACAGCGTTCCTTTAAATGTAGCAAGTCTGCACAAGTCACTACCACTTGAGTGGTTTCATTTACGTGAAGGAGGAGGGGGGGGAGGAGGTGGGGGGTATTGGTAGGCAGTCTGCCCCATGTACCCTATCATATTGGTAGCTCCTGGAGGCTGTGCAAACTGTTGTGACATCAGTGGCTGTGGCTGCTGCCCAGACCGGCCTATCCCACTAAACTGCTGGCTAGAGCTCTGTGAACTTCTCCCAGTTGAGGTGGTGCTACTAGCCCCATAAGTGCCAGCGCCATATTCTTGGGCTGTATAGCCACTGGTGCCATAAGCAGCTGCACCATAGGTGCCTTGACCATAAGTGTATTGGCCTGCTTGTGCTCCAAAGGCAGAATTTGGACTTCCATAGCCACTGCCATTAGCATAACCGGCTCTATCGGTTTCACTGCGATCCCGGTAGCTTGTTGAGTCTCTCCGGCCACCGTCCTTGACTCCTCGAAGCCTCCGGTCACACTCATCCTGGTACATCAGATTGGGGTTGTTGGCTGAAGAGGTGGTCCGGTATCGAGAGCGGCCCCCTGGCGGAAGGGCACAGTGAGTTTCTAATGCCAGACTTACGATCCAAACATAACCAGATATGAACACTCAGCTATGTACAAAAGTATTCAATATTCCTTCCCAATCTCTAGCTAGCTCAGCCTCCAAATCAGTACTTGAAAAACACACTACAGCCCTGGCTGGTGTGGCTCAGTGGAATGAGTGCCGGCCTGCGAACCAGCAGGTCGCCAGTTCCATTCCCAGCCAGGACACATGCCTGGGTTGCGGGTGAGGTCCCCAGTGGAGGGGGGTAGGCACGCAAGAGGCAACCACACACCAATGTTTCTCTCCCTCCATTCCCCTCTCTAAAAATAAATGAAAAAACAAAACAACACAACACACACACACAACCAAAAACCCATACTTGTAATTTGAATCTTTAATGGAACATATTCAAAAGAATGGCAGACATTAAGAATACTTAACTTCCTACCCATTTAGAATCTTTCTTTCCTTGAGTCTTTAAAAATGCAGAACAACAGCCAAAGGTTATGTGACTTACCATAGGTTAAAAAAAAAAAAAGACAGCCAAGCAGCTAAGCTCACCACCGTAAAGAAAGGGACCCTGTACTAGTGCACAGGGGTTCTCAAGTGTTGCTCTGTGGTCCTAACTGCATCAGAAACACCCCACAAGCTTTAGGGAAGAAGTTCAGGTTCCTAGCTCACTTCTAAACCCACTTAAAACAACAACAATAACAACAACAAAAAAACCCCAAACCTGTATTTATAAAACCTCTCAGGCAATCCGAATGTAGAGTTTAAACATGAAGTTGGGGAAAGAAATAATACCAAAATAAAAGTCAGGAGGCCTAGATCCTACTACATTTTGCTTAGACCCAATGGCTACGACTGCTCCAGTACCATGAAGTGGTATTAAATTAGGTATTAGAGTAATCACAATCCAGCTTAATTTTGAACATGCACCATGTACCTCAAAATACAAAGGTCAGTTCTATCTTGTCTACAGAAACACCCCACTGCAAAAGGGGGTCAATCATACCGTCCTGCTTGTTAGACATTATGAAAACTATTAAGCACTGTCCTTTGTTATCCAGTAACATACTTAAGGCCTTCACAGAATTAAAAAAACACACACACAAAAACTAGGCACAATGATTACAGAAAGATACCTTGGCAGTACCTGGAAAACTCCAGGACTTACCCTTACCCCCTCCTCCGCCGCCTCCTCTGTGGTCCACCAGCTGCATCAGTTTTGGATTGATAGCCTGATTAGCTTCCTCCAGCACTCTGATCAACTCTCGGGCCTGCTTGAGGTTTCCTGGGGTGAAGAAGGTGTAGGCAGTGCCCTTGTTGGTGCTACGGGCTGTTCGGCCAATGCGGTGCACATAATCCTCTGAGCTGTTTGGATAGTCATAGTTGATCACAAACTTGACATCTTCCACATCTTCAAAGCCAAAGATGAGCCAGTGTATGGGTTGATGCGGCAGGGAAAGAGAAGGTAAGGACATGCCAACAACAGGTGGAAAGCACGGGTGCAGATGACAGCAAGAGGAGAGAAGATTAAGTCAGTAACCACTCTGCACAGGAACAAAAAAAAAGACTCATCCCAACAGAGTAAAAGAGGATTAATGATTCTTGGGACATGCACAGAACTGGCAACTTTATCAGCTGTAAAATCCTAAGGGGATCCCACTCAGCCATCCAAACTCCTGCCACTGCTGTATTTTAAAGCAATATACCGACGGGAGTTACACTGAATTCCAGCTCTACCCTCGCCAAGACTGGAATGGAGAAGGAAGTGGTACCACCACTAAGTTGTAAGGCCAAATCACTTCTACTCTGTTGGGAGAAGCCTGGCAAAATCTACCAGAAATATAACAAACTTACCTTTAAACCAGTCACAGAGCAAAATGAAAAAAAGAAACTTCATATACTTTATTACTACATTTTAAGGAGACTGAATCAAAGAATTTTTTTGCTCTCGTATTTTAAAAAACCGACCAGAGCCCAAGTACACATCTAGGTTCCTTTGCAGAAATGTCCAAATTATCTTCCCCCTTTCAATGATCACAAGAGCACATTACACTAAAATTTCACTGTACTACCAAGCCCAGCTCTGCCAAATGAAGATTTTTGCTCAACTCAAGGTTATTTTAACTCAGTTTCTTACTTCAATTATCAAAGATTGTCTACATAACCTGGGAAATTAAATAGCCAGAGTGTGGGAAAAACCATGAAACCTTGAGACACAGGTTTGATGCTCTGTCCACTGCTGGGAATTGGGCTGAATAACCCCTAATGCTTCAAGTATGTAAATGTTAGTGTAATGCTTTCAGCTAAATGTATCTTTTTTAACCTACTTAAACAAACAAATTTAAGAATATAACAGAATCCTAATGTTTTGTGGAAAAAATCTGCATTTTACAAAGAATATTCAGAAAATATCCTAGATAAAACACAGATTTTTGTTGATATAAATAATTAAAAAACATTCTCTGTTTGTTACCAGACCGATGCACACTCCCTCCTCCTTTGGGAAACCGCTGCAGCCGATCCCGTCTCTTTGCCTTTTATTTTTGGCGGCCTCCTTTCGAAAACTCCGCCTTCTGACACGGGACCACTGGAGCGCGGGGAGCATGCATCAAGGGTCCGTGGCAGTGAGAAGTCCCCACACACGCTCGCTCTGTGAACTGGCTTAGATGCTTCTCTGTAGCCCCATTTGGTTGCCAAGCGCCGGAGAACCTGGGTTCGGGTAAAAATTTCAGGTCCTCCAACGCCTCCCCCAAGGATAATTGGGGTGATTGTAGAAAAAAATAATTAATAAAAAAACTGTAAGTTACATCCAAAGGGTCAGACTGCATCTATTGCCCAGACTGGATTAATTTCAGGGGAAAAGGGGTGATGATTAAAAAAAAAACAAAACAAAATCGGCTATTGTTAAAGGGCCTGTGAAGAAAGGGGGGCATTATGTCTGTTTCTTATTACAATAAAGGCTCCTCAGTCTTTACTGACCCCTAAAGTCCTGAAATCACACCAGAAAGACGAGAAGGCAGTCATCACAGGGGGCAGCGTGAGTCTCCGGCTAGGGTCGTTGATGCAATAAAGGAAAAACAAAAATTTACAGGGCCAGGTGGATGTGGGGTGGGGGTATGGCAAATCACGCTCCATGGCCACATCTTCAGAGATAGGACAACTCTTAGTCAACCCCACTGCGGGCGAGCACGGGCAGGGGGGCAAGCTGGGAAACTGTGCCAAGTGCCCAGACGTGCCTTCCAGCAGGACGCACTGGGGGGACTGAAGTCTACGGCCCAGACACTAGTACGTGGCAGTGTCTCTGGGGGTCGTGGGGCAGACACGGGCAAGTTCTCCATGCTAGAAAGGCGTCCTGGGTGTGCACACAGAGCTGGCTGAGAAGACATAAGAGCAAGCGCAGAATTTGATTTTCCCCAGTCAAGCCTGCCCTGATGTTATTTGTGCACGGCCACAGCATTATCTTGCTGCCTTTAGAGAAGATTCTGTAGCAGGGTGAGAAATTGCAAAGTTAATGTTTTGGCCAGCTGCCTAGGGTAACAACTTTTTGTCTGACAAGCCCTATAACGTGGCCTGAATCTCCAATCGCTAATTGGGAAGGACAAACTAGCCAATGGGCTCATCTAGAGCTGCTTCGGGCCAATGTAGATTTGCCCCAGCCATGTACTGAGTGATCTGCAGCTGATATCAAAGCTTCTGTTAAAAAACAAAACAAAATAAATTCAATACTTTTAGCTTAACAGTGTGTAGTTTAAACAAAAAAAGAAAAAAAAAAGAAAAAAAAAGAAAAATCAAAAATATCCCAGTGGAAAGGGAATAATAGTGGTTTCCTGAGGATGACTATCATAACATTATTGGAATCAAAGAACTTACCTGAAGGGAACATTTAAGAGGCCATCGCTTGACAGGAAGTGAAAAAAGGCCTGGTGACTCAGCTGAAAATTGCACCCCTGTCTATGAGGTAGAAGCCTTCACTTTCCAGGATCTTGTAGGACCTTGGTCAGCATTCTGCCATTTTGGTGGGTTTTCCCCCTCCTTTTGATTTTTACAAGGCAGCAAACAAAGGGGCCCAAAACAAGCACTGATGTTGAGTAACAAGAAACAGACTCGGGTCTTCCCTCTCCCCTCACGTGGACGAGTGGGGATGGGATGAAGAGTCTTAAGTCATTCTCATGGTAGCCAATTGATTTGGTTTAGAAATGCAGGGGGACATGGGACAAGTGTTTTTAATTGTCTAGGCAAGATGCACAAAGAAGCTACCAGCACATAGCAAGCCTGTTTAAAAACCACCATCACTGAAAGCTTTTATGTAAACTGCTTTCAGGCCTCAGCCTCTTCTCCCAACAGGCCCAAGTTCTAACCGCACAGATCCAGACATGACCTCAGAGGGCAGAGACAATTTTCAGTCATGGCTGCAGGTCACCACCTCTGAAGGAGGGAATGATGAGTGCAACGTATCAATCAAGTCTTCATGACTTTTGTATTCCAGTTTGAATAGTTGTTCTCTTTATGTTAAATATTATAAAGGAATATGGTACTTCTCACCTCACTGGGCAAGAAATTAAATACCTGTCAATAATTTAAAGATATTTTTGTGACAGAAATAATCTCATCATTTTAACATGAAGTTTTGAGTTACCCATTTAAGCTCAGAATAGGCTCAAGTACCACAAAATATCTTTGTATATCTTAAATCAAATGAATCAAAAACTCCAGAAAAACACTAGCCTCAAATTAAGTTCTTAAATTGGAAGACAGCATTTTACCGGTGAGTATGGGTAGGAGGGGATGACTGAGTACCCATGGTAATTCTATTTCAGTAAATAAAGTTGGGTGATGCAGATTTAATTGCCAAGTGGTAGCGTGTTTATAGACTTACTACACCCCAAGAATATATTGTGTTATTGGCATTCATAAAACCGGACTTCCATACATGCCTAGCAGACAGACTGGCATAAAGAAAAAAAGAACTGAAAACCAAAAAACCGCACAAAAACCAAAACCAAAACCAAAACCCCCCAGCTTCTAACAGCTGGGTTCGCCCAGGCTCATTCTCTCCAGCCAGGCAACAGAACCAAGCCAGGAGGACGCTGAGCTGTCCAGCTGAATGTCTCCTCTCCCTCCAACTGTTGGAATAGTCATGCCTAGGCCTTGCTGCAGACCAAAGCCTGTTTGTTAGGAGCAGGAAGAGAAAAGAAAAAAAAATTGTGGGGGGTAAAAAAGAAAAGAAAAAGGGGGAAAAACACTTTGTATTCTTCTCTTTTAAATATTTATCTAAACGCACATAGATACAACTCTAATTTGAAATGACAAACAAATCTTTAAACCAAAAGATACATATACCATTGACAGAGACACCTATCTATACAAACCTAGCCCACGGGAGGCTACATCTGTGGCAATGAGGATGGGAGCCTTTCCAGAACGGAACTCTGCAAAACAAGAACAACACTATGAATACCAGGCCACACACTCAAGGCTAAGTGATTGCCTTAAATAATGTGACCAAATGAACATTCCTGACTATATACAACCTTTACCACAGCACAGTATAATTTCAAGTATAGGCAGCAGAACATGCTGAGGTCTTTTAAATGTACGGAAAATAGTAATTCTTTGGAAAATCTTCATTACATTCCCTTTTAGCAGAGGAGCAACTGAAGTTACCTCTAATATGAAACGCCACTAAAATGGCACAGCTGTCAACAAAACTATGTAAAAGTTAGAATCCCCCCTTAAATCATGACACCAAATTTACCTCCCAAATGAAACAAAATCAAGTTGGATGGCAGAGGACGGCCATTTAAAAAATGTGGAACAAAGGAGAAACCATCGATTCCTCTGTAAAAATAATAATAATAAAAAAATAAAAAATTGGTCTCTGCCCCAGTTCCTGAAACAGAACTTCTAAAACACGTGTAAACCAGGATGCTAGGAGGATCTTTTATTCTGACACTTAGTCTTTGACCCAGGCTCCTCACAGGGTTCCTGAACCCTTCAGATTTCCTGGGTGACACAGTGCACTGTGTTCTGACAAGGCAAAACTTTGTGGGCTCCTGGATGGGAGCTGGTCACCCATCCCCCCACCCCCATAAAAAATCATGCCATGATTAGAAGCTTGGAACTTTCAGCCCCACCTCCCCCATCCTCAGAGAAGGGAATAGAGGCTGGAGATGAAGCATGCCTACATAAAAATCCCAAAAGTACGAACTTTGGAAAGGTTCTAGGCTGGTGAGCTTATCTATGAAGGCAAGAACTTATTACATAAAGGAAGCAGCAATTTTCAACCTTTTTCATCTCATGGCACACATAAACTAAACACCAAAAATATATGTATTTTGCCCACCTGACAAAAAAAAATATTTTGATTCACTCACACCAGACAGCTTTACTGTGTTGCCTGTCACTTTTTGGGTCAATCTAAGGGAAAAGAGGCCAGTGACTAGTAGGGTATCATGTTTTAAAAACTCTTGTGGTACACCCAGCTGAAAATCACTGAAAGGGTGACGTAAACTGTGAAAAGCCAGCCTCACTGACTTTAAAGGGCAGTGGAGACACACCCCAAATGCCCCAGGTAGGCAAACTCTAGCTGGCGGGTCACATCTGGCACAATGCCCATTTTTGCAGATCAAGACTGGGAACAGAGCCAAGTCATTTCTCTGCATACTGCCCACCACCGTTTCTGGGCTATAGCAGCAGCAGGTTAGACAGCTGTGACGTAGACCACCACATGTCCTTGCAAAAGCCTAAAATACTTGCCACCTGGTCCACTTACAGGAAATTTATCAATCCCTGAAACAGAGTATGAACAATGCTTAGTTTTGAACTCACCATTAAGTACCCAATCTCTTTCTGGTTGACTCTTGTCTCCATGGATACACATAGCAGGCCAACTGTCAGAAGAAAAATGACCGATATTTTAGAAATCTTAAAAAAAAGGAAAACTAAGCTTTAAAAAAAAGCGTAACCATATGAAATTGTGAAGGTTTGTTATAGACAACACAAATAGATGAGTGTGTCTACTTAAAGAGCAAAGGCATTATTAAAATATTACACGACATTCACAACACCAATTTAGAAATCCCTACAGACCTAAAAGTCTGGTGCTAATCAATTACCTCGGTGCTGCACTCACCCATCCCTGCGCATCCTCCGAGTGAGGTCATCACAGCGTCTCTTTGTCTCTACGAATATTATTGTCTTATTTTCCTTTTCAGCCATTATTTCCTCCATGAGTTGAATCAACCTAAAAGCAAGAGCAACAATAATGCAGTCATTGAGAGGAGACCTCCTCTACATTATGCAGAAGCTACATCTGCCGGATTGACCCCTTGAGCCACAACACTTTCTTTTCATATTACTTTCTATAGAGCTGATAATTGTCAAAGCTAGGAGTCAAACTCAAGGATCCAGAATCCTTGGCCTTTAACCACAATTTTCCAAGAAATGACACAACAGATGAATTGCTGGAAAGCTAGCAACACTTCTAGTGTTTCAGACCTCATAAAAATTGGTTTCTCCAATGCTTTAACTTTGGAGGATTATTAAGGAAAGGTTTATCGACATTATCAGAACAGTGAAATCACTCGTACTTGTGGTCTTTTTCACTTTCCATGCAGACATCCACAATCTGGAGGATGTTGTGGTTGGCACTCAACTCCAGATTGCCTACGTTGATCTGGGTGTAATCATGAAGGAAGTCCTCTGCAAGCTGTCTCACTTCTTTTGGCCAGGTTGCACTCCACATCAATGTCTGCCTATCAGGCTGTAAAGAAAGGAAAGGCTTTCTTTTAGGCTAAGGAACTGCGACAGGCAAAGGGCATAAACAGAGCACATTACTAGCTTTACACACCCTGATTTGGTCAACAATTTTACGAATCTGGGGTTCAAAACCCATATCAAGCATTCTGTCAGCCTCATCCAATACAAGGTAAGTACATCGGCGAAGATTTGTCTTTCCTGACTCCAGAAAATCTATCAGGCGTCCAGGAGTAGCTATACAGATCTCAACACCTGTAAAACAAAACCGAAGATCCAGCAACTAAGTATCTTTATCCACTGCCCAAGCTTCATTATACTAAGAAGCATCAGCTCTGGTGGTTGTACTAAATGCCATAGAGAACTAGCCATATTCTAACACAGTATTTGGAAAAGCATGATATAAGAGAATTTATTCATAATTACCCAAACTTCACAAAGTATAGGTCTCTAAGTCATATTGAACTTCCCCCAAAATAGTATTTTAACCATACCTGAGAAATTTTTAAGCTGCTGAATTCCCCCCCCCCAAGAACCTACTATTTTCCCCTTCAATTTCATTCACAGAAATTGGCAAAATGATAATTAATTCCTATATGCTAATTCTGTAAAAATTACCTCGCTCCAAGTCTCGAATCTGGGGCCCTTTAGGAGCACCCCCATAAATGCAAGTACTCTTCAATCTTGAACATTTGCCATAGTCATCAGCGACCTGCTGTACTTGCTGGGCAAGCTCTCTGGTAGGAGCTAGAACTAGGCACTGAAACAAACATACAAACACATTAAGACATATTAAGACACATATTGCAAGTTAAAAAAACAAGTATAAAAGGCCATCTAATTCTTTTTCTACTGTTTAATTTGGTACTTTCAAAGTATGTAATGGGTAGGAAAGTTGGGAAGGCAGAAAATAAGATTAATAAATTTTACTACCTAGTTTTAACTAAAGAATTCTCACAAAATAAACAAGTGGCTTTAAAGTATTCCTGCAACAGCCCTGGCTGGTGTGGCTTCTGTGGATTGAGTGCCGGCCTGCGAACCAAAGGGTCCCTGGTTCTATTCCCAGTCAGGGGACACGCCTGGGTTGCAGGCCAGGCCCCCAGCTGGGGGGGTGTGAGAGGAAACCACAGCAGGGTGGACACTTTTCTGACTTCTAGTTTAAGCTCTCAGTCAGACACCTTAGGCAAAAAGAAGGAGTTATATGCAATCTGACTAGTTGGCCAAAATGATACAAAACTGAACACTAATGAAGTACCATATACACTGTTAACAATGAATCTTGCTCTTTGTACTGATATATCAGATACTAGCTAATATAATAAAGCTAACTCAGCAATGTGGAAATATGTTACACATTACATAATGCAAAGCAATGCATTATTTTTTGTGAATATTGAGACATACTATAATAATGTACATATTTATTAATATAGCAAGTGAAAGCTTAATTTTTAATAAAACAGATACAAAAATCCATTCAAAATGTTTAAAGACCACTACTCAAATCTTACAGGAAACAGCACAAGTAAAAATAATCAAAACAGAAAATCATGCTGCCCTATAAACATTTGTGAAATTATTACTTAACTACAAAGAATACACATCCCAAACGTGACTTAAATCCACAGAGCAGGGACCTCACGTCACACCTCTTTTGTATCCCTCACAGAATCACTGAGCAATTAAGAACTGCTCTTAAATAAATGCATAGTGGCTAAGAGTAATATTGATTCAAATTCGAGCTCAGTCATTTAATAGCTGTATGATCTTGGGCAAGTTAACTAATTCCACTGTCTAAACTCTTATCAGTAAGATGGGGATAATATCGCTTCCAGATTATGGAGGATAGGGCTGAGAATGAAACCTGAAAAAGTATGTAAAGCACAGTGCATCAAACACAATAATCATTGACTTGCAGCTACTCTTAAGAGTTACGAAAAAACGGAAACACACTTACGATTGGACCATCTCCTCTTTCCAAGTATGGCTGGTGGTTAATATGAACAATTGCAGGCAGCAAATACTGGGGGTGGGGGGAAGAATGAATGACATTCTTATAAGAAAATTAAGCCATTATCCGAACTGTTCTAACTTATCACAGTAATTGATAATGCCTAACTGGAAAAGTGAAAACAGTACTCGAAACTGTGACAAATATGTGCAATTATGAATTTAAACACGAAATGCTTACACCTATTTCATATAGCTAGAAAACCTAAAATATTACCTATACTCTATGAACTATAATCATATAAAGAATTGAAAAATACTCACGTATGGAATAATAGTAAGAGCAAAACAAATCACCACAATGTTAAAAACCTTCCCATGCTAACATCTGGATGGTACGTACCGCTAATGTCTTCCCAGAGCCAGTCTGAGCAATGCCCACCATATCCCGGCCACTAAGAGCCAATGGAAATCCCTGGCACTGGATCGGAGTTGGTTCTGTGAAGTGCTGATCCATCAACACATCCATTACGTATTCTGTAAGAGGATAATGTTATTGCTTTTAGTAAAACTTAAAACATAACCAAAAGAATTATTTTATTTATTTATTTTAAAAGATTTTATTTTATTTTTAGACAGAGGGGAAGGGAAGTGGAAAGAGAAACATCAATGTGTGGTTGCCTCTTGCACCCCCTTCTCCGGACCTAGCCCGCAACCCAGGCATGTGCCCTGACTGGGAATTGAACCAGTGACCCTTTGGTTCGTAGTCCAGCGCTCAATCCACTGAGCTACATCAGCCAGGGCCAAAAGAATTATTTTAAAAACTGTTAAGTTTTTGGCCAGATTTACCCAGCTTTACGAGTAGTGTAGCTGTGTTTCTTTAGTTACTCAATCCCTGACCTGCTAGCTACTACCTCTCAGAGGGCTGCTATCGCAGCCATTTACCCTTCCCCTCAAATACTTAAAACCACAGCAAGAAAAGTATCTCACAGGGCACTGGTGTGTGGTAATCAATTATCGTTTGACAAATTCAAATTATATCCAGCTAAAAAGCAATTCCATCCTGCTGTTTTTTAAAGGGTGGAGGCAAAACCCCTAGGGGAAACTTAAAAAACAAAAACAAAACAAAACTCAAACCAGAAAACAGATGAGCATAAAAAAAAGTCTTATACAACTATTTATTTCTAGCTTTGAGTAGGTTTTTAAAAGTAAAAAGATTACATAACATAATTACCTTTGTGAAAGGTATCTATTTGGGTTTTCAACACAATTCTGAGTATGGTTCACAGCCTTTAAATAACCCATTACCCGTATTCACCATTCACCCAAATTAACAATTAAGACCCTGGCGAGGACACTCACGAGGGAAGTTAGCGTGGTGGAAGGCAAAGACAGGCTTAGGGCACACGTCTCCCCCTCTCACTGTGATCTCCTTCTTGCGGCGCAGTTCCTCAACCTCGTACTATGGAAGGAAGTGAAGTAAGAGAAATTAGTAAACAAATTATTTTAAACATACAAAACCTTATGTAGCAATCCAGCTGAACAATGACCCAATTCAAAATTAAAAGGGAAAACGTGAGGAGCCTCCCAATTTTGTGTCAGTAAAGCAGGTGATAAAAGAGTTCCATTTTCCAAACAAGATAACAGATACCCAAAAATGCTAAGTGACTTGCCAGAAGTCAGGAATAAGAGGGGGGAAAATGTAGAACTTGGGACCATGTGCTCTTTCCCTATGCTTTTTTCTAAACAAGTGACCACAATAGGTAGAGTCCAAAACAATCATAATGAGGTTTAAAAAACTGGAGTACATAACACAAATATTTTAAAATTACTTAACATCGTAGATGAAAAGACATGATCTCATACACAGATAAACCCATGTATGACAAATTGGTTGGAGGCATAACCAACAAATAAGAACAAGCCATCATTCAGTACATATTTAAACTGGTTCCTCCGATGAGTACTAGCAGTTTAATTGAAGGAGAGCACCACTGCACTAGAATAAAATATGTAATAGCAACAGCAGTATATGTATAAATTCTGGCTACTATGTCTACTTGGTCCATCATTGTGTATAAAGAAGGTAAATCCACCCCCCAACCCAACTCACTGGAGTCAGCCGTGCCACTTCTGGATGTTCCACATAAAAGTTCTTCTCAAACTTGGGGAGCTCACTCAAATCCCACTTCTTTTTACGTAAACGCTCCCCAGGATTACCAAATTTCTTTGGGGTAAGGCCACCACCACCTCTTGCTCCAAATCTAAAAATATCAAAAATTTTAGCTATTAGTATTTTTAAAGAAATAGACCTTAGGTGCCATAAAAACATACAAAAGACGAGACTCTTAGGATACTGCCAGCCCTTTCCAAAGAGTATTTTGTTTCTCTTATTTGTTAAGGGTATGGTTACAAGAGGTGAAAAAAATTTTAATTCTCATAGAGAAATATATCATGAGGATTACAACCGTATTCTGGAGTTTAAAAAAGTCTGAATTTTTAATTCTGCCACTACAGTATGATTTTGGGCAAATTATTTAACTCTTCTACCCCTTAGTTTCATATGCAAAGTAGAAAAAATACTACCACCTACCTCAAAAGTTGCTTTAAAGATGAAGTGAGCATGTGTAAAGTGCTTAAAACAGCATCTGGTATAATAGCATTCAGTACCAGTTAGCATTCAAACGATAGTTATGGGGTATCGACTACACAAGTACTGTTTTAAGAGGTCAAAATACTAATGTGAATAAAACAGTAGCTTCTACTCTTGTGTAATGTTCAGGCTTGTAGGTAAGGGAGAACATTAGCTTAAGCTTAAATTAAGGGCAAGACTGCAACAGGTAGAAAAACACACTGGTAGCAAGTTGCCCCATAACTGGCATAGGTTCTTAGACCCCTTGTCCTTTTAACACAGGAAAGAGCAATCTTCTGTCTGCTCATCTCCTTTGAAACAAAAAACAAACAAAAAAACCCTCTGGGACTCACGAAAAAAACCAGAAACTGGTAGGTTGGTCTTCATCTTTAGTTTACGCTAATGAATAGCTAGAACAAAGATTTCTGATCTTTGCTTTCTATTCATCTCCACCTTTACTTTATATCTCCTTTTTGTTCCCAAGTAAGCAGTACTGTTAATTTAACTATAAATTTACCCCCCAAAACATTTATTGAAGGTTTTAAAAATTCAGATTATTTAAAACCATTTTTTTCTTTATCTAACTTTCACAACAGACAAGTTCACTTGGAATGCAAATATGGTCCCTAGCAGAATTTGAGATGTTCTACTTTTCCTAGAATCCTAACACTGAGATGGTCTACAGCATGTTTTCATCCCACTTCCTTACTCCTGAAAACACTATACTGAATTTAATTTCCCTTTTCTATTCCAACCCACTCATAACATCATCTTGCAGATGGTTCCACTTCATAATTGACAGGCAGTAGTTGTACTATTTTAAAGGGCCTCAATTTCCTAGATTTCAAACCATTCTTAAAACTCTGGCTTAAAGACTCAGCTAAACATTTCTCTAAAAACAAAGACTGACGGCAGGAAACTTTCTCAGGGCCACTGAGTACCTGCATCCCACAGACAGTTCACTTATAACCCTGCTGAACTGGTAAGGGAAATCAGGAACCAGAACAGGGTTTTTAGATAACAGAAAAGCCAAGTCTCTAGGCAGCCCTGCAAAGAAAAGTAAAAATGGCCAAAGACCAATTTTTAAAGATTGTCAGTCTAGTTTACATAAATGGATGTGGTTCCTAGGTGTCATTTCAATGCTTCTGTTGCATTCCAATGCTCCCCTTTTTAGAAATTACTGATTTTAGAAAGGGGGCAGGGAAGGAGAGGAACACTGATTTGTTGTCCCACTCACTGGAGCACTGGCTGGTTGACCTGTATGTGCCCCAGCAGGACTGAACCCTCCACATGGCCATGGGGGCGACGCTGGAACCAACTGAGCTACCAAGCCAGGACTTCAAAGGCAGGCTCCTTTTAAAGCTTATGAAAAAGTAGCTTACTTTCTTTTTTGAAAAAAAAAAAAAAGATGTTTTTTTTTCCTTTCTCCCTAATGCCTTGGCTAAATATCCAAGACATCGTCCTACACTAACGATATTATTTGAAACATGGGGTTCTTTATAAACATGTTGTCTTCCACCTTTATAATTAATGCTGACTTAAATATTCAAGACAGCCTTTCCCTCTCACATAATTTTTTAGCACATTCACACCCCCTTTGAAGATGCACTACCCTAATTACCCTGGAATACTACGCTGCTCATTAAACGCTCTACGTGCATTATCCTGCACAACTTGTTTTTACTGTTGTATTCTACTGTCTGCATACCCACAACTTATCCAGCCATTTCAGCTGTTTCCAACAGTCCTGAATGATGCCGGCACAAACATCTTTGTACATGCACACTGAAGCACGTGTACAAGCATTTCTCTAGGCCTCCGAGTTTAGGGTGTAAAGCTTTAGAGAGAAATCACCGGACCACTTCCAACTTTAGAAGGCCATGTTAAGTTCTCTTCCCCACACGGTGCACTGAAACTCACTCCTAAACTTAGCTGTGCTGTGAAACACTGAGCGGACAGCCCACTTCTAGTCTTCCAAACTCAACACTAAGACAAAGTATTTTCCTTCCTAACAAGATATAAATCAAAATAATCCTTTTTTATTTTGTAAATTAAGTGATGAATTAGGTGCTTGTGACTAGGAGACCTGACTGTGGAGCTGAACCACAAAAGGCACGTTTGGAGAAAACATTAACAAAACACCTACTAGAGAGGGACGAAGTATCTCAATTCCCGAGAACAATGCAAAGTCAACTTTTATTACAAAAAAGAAACAGCATCTATCAGAGTGAGAATGGATCTTTAAGCAACTCTTTCGTTTACTCGACATTAAGGTTTGAATTTCAGGATCTGGGAGGACTTGTAGTTTTAATCTTGTTAACTTCCAACCCTGTAACCGTGGCGTCACGGCACCAAAAACGTTCTAGCCAGGCGAAGTTAATGCTCCAGTCCAATTACAGAAAATAAGATCGAAACATGGGAGGGGGAAAAAAATACCATGACCAAACAACAAAAAAAACCGCTCCCTTCTCAAACGCGGCCATTTAGATGGCAATTCCGTTGCTTTATGTTCCAAAGTGCGTCCTTCCAATTATTTAAATACGAATAATGGTGATTTGAAGACATTTTTAAAGCTAGAAGCCAGCCCGTTCAGCTTCTAGTTTCAAACGAGGTTTCCAGTTCCGTTAAGCGATCCCTGGCGACAGATAACCCAAGGGAAGCCATTTCGCGCTAGGCTTTTCCTAGGCTGAACTCCGAGGTCTCATTCCATCCTCAACAAGCACATCCATGTTTCACGGATGAACGCGGAGGCCCGGAGAGATCAAATGACTTGCCCAAATCGGCCGGGCTCGAGAGCGGGGAGGCGAGGACCGCGGCGCGCCACGGCCGCGGCCCGCAAGGAGCTGGGGCGCCGCCAAGCCACCCCCTCCCCCTCGCCAGGTCATCAGCGACCCCGGGGCCCAGGCCCACCCAGACGCCCCTGCACTTAATCGCTATTACGCCCCGGGTCGCCTCGCTCCCCAGACTCCGGACGGAGCGCTGCGCACAGGCCCGCCGTCCACTCGAAGACTCCCGCTAGTCCGCGGCTGCAGACGCCTCAGGAAACCTCCCCTCCCCCCACGCACACCCACGGCCTTTCCTCTCCTCCTCCTCCCCTTACCCTCCACGGTCCCGATCCCGGTCCCGGTCCCCAAAGCCGCCTCCGCGCATGGTCCCAAATGGATAGAGATCTGGGAGCGGGGCACGGATGGCCGGGCTCGGGAGGGCCTGCGGCTCCGGTCTGGTGACGACCGATGGCGGCGGCGCCTCCGCTGTTGGGGCGGCGGCAGGCGCGGCGCTCTCTCGCTCCGACGCGCTGTCTCCCGTCGCAGACGCCACCGTCGCCGCCTCTCTCGTCGGAGACGGGAGCAAAACACAGAGAATCGGGGTTATAAAATCAGTGGGTAGGTTTGGCTACGCTCAAACCCGGCAGTGCCGCGGTTTAGGCGTCTCCTTCCTTCCCGGCGACTGCACAAAATGGCGGCCGGCGCTGAGACTGCTCCAACTTAACGCTACGTACGTCGTAGACGATACGTAAACAGCGTGTCGAAATAGCCCCAAGGCTTCGCGGACTACTACGGCTATTCTTAGAAGCACTTTACGCCAGTTGCGAAGGGGGACGCACTTGATGTTCAGTAGAAGGGAAACAAAGTACGGAACGGGCGTAGAGATCTCGGGCCACCTAAACTAGAATGTGGGGTGGGGGTGGGGGCAGAGTCTCTGGAGCGACGTAACATTCTTTGCGTCGTTAGCCGGCCCACTGTTGCGAAGATGCGCAGTGTGCGTAAGGCATTCTGTTTGAAGAATAGAGGATTTTGCCGGGTTCGCCCGCGGGACGGAACCCAGGCCTGCGGGTACAAGTAGCTTTGCAAGACAATGAGAGCGCCCCATATTGCAGTGGCCAGGTTTCAGGGTGTCCAGGCGCCAGAAGCCCTGGAAGGTCTTCAGAGTCCCGAGCTGCGGCCCCGCATGCTCTCTGGCCCCGCAGCCCTAGGCCTGCCGAGACTGGCCGCGCGCCGCGGCGCCATTTGCTTTCGGTTGCCTCTCGCTGTGCTGTCGCCGGCGGCCATGATGGGCGCGCCTGGTCCGTTTTTTCCGTCGCCGGTCAGGCAGCAACGTCCCGGCTGGGTTAAAGCACTCTGCTGCGTTTGGTTCACACTCAGGTGCTTGTCAACAGAATATTTACACTGCCCCCGGCTGAGCACAGTTGACTAACAAAAAACTAAAAGATGGGTGGAGCCCCTGTTAGGGTAGCCGTCCCGGTCCCTTGGCCGCCTTTAACTGGCGCTGCCTCGGGACGGCCCCTCGGCCGCCATTGAGCCGTTACTCGGCGCTGCTCCAGGCGGCCCAGGCCGTGCCCTTAGCTCTCTCCCAAGAGGAAAGGTTAATAAGGTGGTCTTCCAACACAGAAAAGGTGAAGGCATGAAGTCGTGTTTTTAACCAGCCTAGGCCGCGTCCTCAATTCCTTCTAAGCTGGCTTCCCTTCCCCTGCCTGCTTCCTTCTCCCTCGAGCTGCATTTTGAAGTCCCACAAACTTGGCCAGCTAGAGGCACAGAATTGTCCAGCTGTAGGACCTTAGGAGAGCAGCTCATCCAACATCTCATTTATTTCTGTAGTCGGGTTTAAGCGGGGAGACTGGAGGTCCCTTATTATGAGGGCTGACTGGTGTCTCTTACTCTGTTCTGAGCGTTTCCAAAATTAGTACAAGAATAGCATAAGGAAAGGAGCCTCCTGACAAGCCCTTCGGATGTCTGCTGGGCCATAGAAGCAGATGAGTGTAGAAGAAAGGGAGCCACGGACTAACCCTGACAAGCTCAGAGGAGGCCGGCCTGGCAGCCTTACTACTCAGAGACCTACAGTAACCTCGTAGTATGATTTGGCATCAAACACTTTTCTGCCTAAAAGCAGGTCATGGTGGACAGTCATTGTCCTAGGCTAGACTCTTCCGTGACAAGTCAATCTTTACCCCAAGTGAGCCTGTCTGTTGTCTTTTTGCATCAAAAATAGCTACCTTTGGAATGTCAAGGTAACCTCCCCTTTTCCAGACCCCTTCCTGGCAGGGCACAACCACCACCCCTCCCGTTGTTATTGTCATGCTAATTGTTGACTGTTAATGGTCTTAGGTACCCACCTGTGTGAAAGAAGTTTGTGTCTATCCAGTCCCAGACGTTTTCCAGTTTTGCTTTCTCTGGCCTCCCTAAATCTGTCACCAATAGAGTTCTTGCAACCCCTTTATGCCTCCTCTTTTGATTGTAATGTATAAAGTAAGGGGGGAAAGCTGCCATTTCCCAGAGCATTTTCTCAATACCTTGAGGTTTTGCTTCCCGGCAATTGTCGTCAGTTTGGCTCAAATAAATGCATAAAAATTCTTACAAGTTTGGCTGTTTCTTACATCAACACGAGGAATCAGATGGCGGATGCCTGAAGGGCCAAGCACTGTGCGTGCGGGTAACTGGGGCAAAGCAGGGAACAAACGAGTTACTGAACTCGTGGAGTTAACTCCAGTCGGGGAGATAGGCTCATGTTTGTGCCAGGGTTGCTAACTAAAAGAAAAAAAGAGGAAGCAGCGTGCCTGCTTTCTTTTGTGTGCCTGGGCGGGAGGAGAGTATGCTGCTGACATGGTGTTCCATAGGGTGTCCTGGGAAGGCCTCTTTGATCAAGTGACATCGCAGCAGAGACCTCAAGGGAGGGAGCTAGCCTCGCTGACGCTGACGGGGGCCGGAAAGAGCAAGTACAAAGGCCCTGAGGCGGAATGAGGCCGGAGTAGAGCAAGGAGGAAAGACAGGAGAGGTCCAGATTATGAAGGGCTTGTTGGCTACTGTAAGGACTTTTGTTTTTTCCTCTCAGTAAACTGGAAATCTCTAGAAGGGTTTAAGCAAGGTGACATGATAAAAGGACCCCTACAGCTGCAGTGGGGGTAATAAACTGAGAGTGAGCGAGCTAGGGCACAGGGAGGCAGATTGATCAGGAGGCTGGTGCAGTAATCCAGACCGGAGATGACAGCACTGGGTGCAGGCTAATGGCAGCCAGGAAGGGAGCAAAGGTCAGACTGAAAAGGGAGCTAATGATCTGTGATGGGTAGGACGTAAAAGACGGAAGGCTCGAGAATAAGTCTGGTGGGAGTCAGCCAACGATGAAGCTCCTGCTGGGATTCGTACTGTGTAGGCACAGAGGGGGGTTTTTGGACTGGGTTGCCTATTTATCATACATGCTAAGCAATTAAACCTGGGGCTCTCTATGTAATAAGAAATACTTTATAAAGTAAGGTATGTCCCTTGAAACCCACCCCCTCCGCACACATTTTGCCAGGGGAAAATAAGTCATATTTTGCTACTAGATCAGGTCCCTGTTTTATAGCATCTCATAATTCCTTATCCCCCTAAAGCTTTTCTTTTCTTTTTAAAGACTTTATTTATTTATTTTTAGAGAGGGGAAGGGAGGGAGAAAGAAAGGGAGAGAAAACATCAGTGTGTGGTTGCCTCTTGCACCCCCTACTCGGGACCTGGCCCGCAACCCAGGCATGTGCCCTGACTGGAAATGGAACCAGCAACCCTTTGGTTCGTAGGCCGGTGCTCAATCCACTGAGCCACACCAGCCAGGGCCTCCGTAAAGCTTTTCATAGTATGTAACCACATATTTCTGTCATTATTTTTTTGCCCTTCAAAAATAGTAAACTTTTACCTTCCTCTGCAGACAAATTTCTGATTATAAAGCGAACCCATAGTATACATTTCCCATTGTTGATATATCTCTTTGTTTTCCTACCAATGATGGCTGAAACCTATTACATTTTCCTAAACACAGAGAAAGGTTTTCATTAAGTTGGGCTGTCAGAGAATCTAAGAATTTCATTAGTAACAACCAACGTTGTTAGTGAAAATGAAAATTTGCTTTTCTCAACTCATCCTTTTCTGAAAACCTAACCATACCTCACCATACCACACCATCCAGCCATCATGCTCTTTGTTATTCATCAAAAGATGTGCCATGAAAAGAAATGGAGAAACCTTAAATGCATTATTGCTCAGTGAAAGGATCCAACCTGAGAAGGCTACCTATTGTACGATTCCAACTACATGACGTTCTGGAAAAGGCAAAATTCTGGACACAGTAAAAAGCCGTGGTTGCCAGCGGTTGGGGGTGGGATGAGGAGGTAGAGCACAGGGGATTGTTAAGGCAGTAGAAACCTTTTGGTACAGTGCCGCAGTCCAGCTGCCGCAGGGTCCAGAGGGTCCCTGAAGGTGGGTAAGGCGTCGGTGATGGAAGTCAGACAATCATACCACTCAGAGGCAGTGTGAAAGCTGGTTCAACTTTATTGAGCATCAGACTAGAGATATATACTTTCTTTTTTGGCAAGCAGTATTAGGTTTGCGGTTTACAGAGAGGGGGTAATTTCACAGAATGATAAGGGGTTGTTTGAAGCAGTGTGACCTTCAGCCATCCAGCCCTCCTCCCCAAGCAGGAAGCCCAAGGCCACAACTCCCCACTTATTCGGGGCAGCACAACTCCAAGCTCCCCACCTGGAAAGAGAGCCAGACAGCCAAAGTGGGATGCACCCCCACCAAGGTCGGAACACTCAGGTCTGCAGGCTGTTCCTGTCCTATCTATTTCTTCTTGACTAGTCTGTTTTACTTATTTTTCATCTTCTAAAAAGTGGGGAATATATTGGTTGCTGTCACAGTTGAAAGTGCGGGGGAATGTTTTTGATGACACCTCCTCATGTGCCGTCTAAGACTATTTCTCTGCAACTCAGACATGAGGCACCAAGGGGGACCTCGCCTGTCTAACCTCTGCATAAATGATGGAGTATTATAAGGTGTCTAAACTCCTGCAACACTCACTATTCTCTCTCCTTCTATACAAGCACCAGTATAGGGTAAAGGAGGGTCAGGAGGTCTAAGCATGCTTCTATCTCCCCTAGGGGGAATCCATATTTTACTTCTGACTAAATAAACTGCATAGGGGAAGCCTGGAATGATAGGGAGAGGCCTTTGGAGGTTTTTGTTGTTTTAAGGGTAATATTTTAACCCTGCTGCCATCGGAGGGGGCATTAACATGGGTGCAGGAGCGAGGAGCTCTTCCTGCCTCAACTGATCTAACATCCTTCTCAGAACTCTCAGGGGGTAATTTATCTAGGGCCTTTCTCAACAAATCACATGAGGGACAAACAGGGGTGGATGAATCAGGTTGGTCAGTATATGGCTCACCAGGCGTTTTCTTAAAAGCCCTGGCAGTCTGTTTTTCCAAGTTCTCAAGATCCTTTCCAGCAGTACGGTACTGTGATGAAAGACGCACGCCATTACACATTTTCTGCCACAGAGAATGTACAACCACGAGAGTGACCCCTCAATGTAAGCCCCGGGCTTTGGTGACTGTGTGTCAGTGTAGCCTCGCTGGGTGAGACAACGGATGTCGACAGTGGGGGAAGCTATGTGTGTGTGCAGGCAGGGGGTATTGGGAACTCAGTATTTTCTACCCAGTTTTGCTGTGAACAAAGATAGTCTTTAAAAAGTACCTAAGGACTGATAGCTGATGTGGACTCTGCCCAGTAGGGTCCATGAGTTGTGGCTGCGACAAACAAATTCACAAACAAATTCACACGGACTGCAGAAGTCCTGTGGAGAAAAAGGGACGGCATGGCCACTCTCTAAGTGAGAGAGGGCCCAGACCCCTGCCTGAACAGGCTTTTATTGATATTCTGGGCACATTACATTGAGGATGGTCCTCATTACTATGCACAGGTTTGCTTTAAGTGGTTACCTTTTACACATAACAAAGGAAAGAATGTTGCCAGTTACTTCAAAGGGAAGGATGTTGCAGATGCAAGGGGAAAGGTGGTTGAACTGGTTACACTACATACTTGGGAGGTTTAGCACAGACTTTAGGAAGTTACTTTAAAGATATGCAGTAAACATTTGCTGCCCCAATTCAGGGTGAGGGAGTTTTAGCAAAAAGCAAGCCTCAAAGCAGCCTAGGTACAATGCAGGCCTGGTTCCCCACAGGAAAACCGATCTGTGGGCTCAGTTCCTGTGTGCCGACTCGCTCCCCATCGGTTTTCCGAATCAGGGGCTGGGCTACATTTGCCATGCCATGTGGATAGGTTCCCTATAATAGCTCTTGAGCGCTCTCGCACACTGTGTTGCAGGCATGTTCTGTGAGCTTTTATTGTATTTTATCCTCATCTGTAAATGAGATAACTGTACCTAGTAGGGATTTTGGAAGGAGCACATGAAATACCACTCAGAGTGGTGCCTGGCATGCAACACTCAACAGTTATTAGTGGTTATCATCTCTCCGCTTTACAGGTAAGAAAGCTGAGGCTCAGATGAAGTAGCTAACCCAGGGTCACACAGCAATTGGCCCAGCTGGGACTCAAATGCAGGTGCTCTGGCAAAGGTTTCGACTTGGCCCTATTGACACTATAGGACTGGGTAAGTTATTTTGTGTTTCGGGAGGGGGAGTTATCCCACGTGTTGTAAGATGTTTAACAGCATTCCTGGACTCTACCCACTAGATGCCAGTAGAATCTACCTCCTCCTACATGACATGACAACAGAATATTTCCAGACATTGCCAAATGCCTCCCACGGGGCACTGAGAACCATGCCAGTTCAAAGTCACTGCTCTGGAACCACTATGCTGCATTACATCCCTGTGGCCCACAAGGTTAATATCATTCTCTTTCCATTGTCAGGTTTTCCTGCAGATGTAGTTTCTATTCTGCAGACTCCACCTGCCAACAATACCGATGCCATTTTTCATTCTGTCTGTCTCTTATTGTTATTATAGCAGTAAACTTATATTTAAGACTCAATTTCCAACCACTAAGAAAATGACTCCTTTTGTTTAAGTTTTAAAATCATAGGTTTTTGTCCTTAAGCTACTTTTACTGTGAACCACCTCTACTAAGTCCTGTACATACATTTTCTTGTCTCTGTCACAACTCTGTACTTTCATAGTCATTAAACCCACCTAAGTGTGAAATGCAATGCGTCTGCCTCTGTCTTGGTAGGATTCAGGTTGGTTCTTTGATTTCTTGGTTTATTGTACTTTAGATACAAGAGGTTGAGAATACGGAGGCACTTAAGGCAAAAAGGTAACCTAAAGCAGCTGCCTTTAAACTGTGAAGTGCAAGGGACATGTACCGACAGACTTTTCAGGAAATCTATTTCCAGCACTTTCATATATACTCCTTTCTAAAATTGATATGACTGACAAATGAAAAGAATATTTCTCTTTTACCCAAAATCTCACTATGGACTTTGATATGGAAGTAAAAATCTCAGAGGTGCCAAATTCAGGGACAATTAGAAATGCTGATATTGACAGCTTGAAAAAAAAGAAATGGTTCTAACCATTTGTTAACACACCTATTTGCAAAATAAGATCATTCCAGGCCTTTGCTTTCAACAAAATGGAAAGAGGGCCACGTGGAATTTCTGCTGATAGATCACTGAAAATAACTTGACAGAATTACTGGATTTTGGGCACATAACTTGGAAGGAGATCGAAGAATTGAGCGACACTGCCGTAATAAAGCTCTTTCCATTCCCACCTACTAAGTTACATGGTCAAAATTTCTCAGCACTGATGGCCACAGAACGAGAGAGAGAGAGACAAAAAGAAGAGCCAAAGGTAATAGTCTGCGATGAATACGTGGTCAGTTTTTTCCCTTAATCTCCCTCTGTCTTATTAAAGGGTGCATTTCCAATAAAAAAAATTACTTTCTTTGTTTTAATAAAGATTTTATTTATTTATTTTTAGAGAGAGGGAGAGAAACATCAATGTGTGGTTGCCTCTCATGCGCCCCCCCCACTGGGGACCTGGCCCGCAACCCAGCCATGTGCTCTGACTGGGAATTGAACCTGGCAACCCCTTCGTTCGCAGGTGGGCACTCAATCCACTGAGCCACACCAGCCAGGGCAAAAATTTACTTTCTATGTTTAACATTTATTAAGAATTGTAATATATTTATATTAGTTTGCTTAACTGTGTCCCAATAATATTTGAAATGATAGCTTAATCCAGAAGAAATTTTAATACATAGAGCCTTAGGGTCACAGAGAATGAGAAAAAATATTGTAATTCTGTGCTAAAGTTCTATGTGTATAAATAAAATAAATAATGAATGAGACATTTGATAAGGAGGCCCTGGCTGGGTAGCTCAGTTAGGTAGAGCGTCGCCCACCACACCAAGGTTGTGGGTTTGATTCCTGGTCAAGGTACATACAAGAGGTAACCAATGAGTGCCCAGGTAAGTGGAGCCACAAATCAGTGTTCTCTCTGTCTCTCCTTTCCCCCCTCTCTCTGGAATCAATACATTTAAAAAATTGATAAAAAATATGGGATAAAATTCTGCAAAGAAAAGAAGAATTCAGAGAAAATTGAAACATATACACTATTCAGCTCTTAAAGAAGAGCTTATTCATATATTTTTAAAGGGTGATATTGGGTTCTCAATTGACATGGCATTTAAACTTCTTTAGGATGCGTTTAAAGAGTGACATGACAGTCACTCTTCTTCAAGTCACATGAAATATTGAAAATGGGAACATCTCAGCATATCATAAGTTACATCCTTTCAAACAATTTAAACTTACAATGGAAAAAGTTTAGGTATTAGCTGAAAATATATCTTCATAATTTTCTTGGGGGGGAGTATTTGAAGACCACTAATGGAGGAGATCGGGCGCATTCAGGGTGGTATGGCCGTAGACTTGAAGACCACTAATCTAAAGAGGTGAACCCAGACTAGGTGGGGCCTGAGGAGCTGGCGAGCCCTGTTCCATCTAAAGTGGGTGTTTCTCTGTTTGGTCGATTGTTGCCAGGAAGAAATTTAGGCCCAGAGGTGTTAACTCTAATTGAATGTGTTTAGTGCCTTCTGTAGTAGAGAGTAGAATGGAATCTCGTTCTCTCTGTTTTTCAGCTTTGCTAATCTGTGTACATGTGTTGATTAAAAACTTTCTATGGCTCCCAGTGACGTAAAGACCCAGCATTAGCTCCATAATCTGTCATTCCAGGCCTTCGAGTTCTGGCTCCAACCTCCCACCGTCCCTCTGCGCACAGGATGATAATGTCCTTTTTCCCTTTTGCCTAAGCAAATGAATCTTTCTAATTAGGGTGGGACAAGAAGAATTTTTTTTTTTTTTTGGTGACAGAAGAAATTGTTGTAATACATTAGAAGCCATCTAAATCAAGGGGCCTGAAGCCCTAGCTGGAAAGTTCAGTTGGTTAGAGCCTAGTCCTAACATGCCAAGGTTGTGGGTTTGATCTTCAGTTAGGATACACACAGGAATCGGCTAATGAATGCATAAATGAGTAGAACAACAAATTAATGTCACTCTCTCTTCTCTCTCTCTCCCCCTCCTCTGAAAATCAATAAATATTTTTTTTTAATTAAAAATAAATAAATGAAGGAATCTCAGTAGCTGGAGGCTGTTTGGTTTCCTGACCATAAATGAATTTAAACACAGCGTTAAATGATGGGTATAGGAGTGCAAAATCTGAGAAGCCAGATAAAGTCAAAAATCTTTGCAGGGTGGCAGGGTGAAGGGAAGCAATGAGGCAGTGATTTTACCCTCAATAAAACCAGAAACATTCACTAGTGCTTAGTAGAGGCATTTGTTAATGCCTGTGCCACTCAAATGCCATGGAGTGCTGGGTTCCACTTCAAAACAGATGCCAGTTCAGAGCAAGCCTGCCAGTGAGGACACAGCCATATATGAAGGTCACTGTTCTCAGTCCAAAGAGAAAGAATGGAGATGTTCCAGTAGATTTTAAGGCACAGGAATGTGATTTTCCCAGGATTCCCGGGGTTTTCAGCAGTTGAAGTCCAGATGCAGCTGACTGCTGCATCTTCCTTTCTTGCTAGTAGTAGAAAAACACCTATCTCAGGTTTGGACTGACCAAAGGCTGAGGCATCGAGGACGTTTCAGTGGCAGCTTTTCAGTTCAGTTGAAGCCCTAAAATCAACCCAAGCAGACTCCTGGGTCAACGTGGCCAAGGACCATCCGTTGTGTCCCCTGCTGGGCCCAGTCTCAAAGATCTCCTTCTGAGTGGGGCTCAAAAGGGACGGATCAGGCCTCCCAGGGTTGTGTGACGGTGGCTGCTGGTGTTTGGGAGGCCCTTCACAGTCTCCTGAACTGCAGCAGGGCCTTGTCCTTGCTGAGGATACAAACAAGTCCTTCTTCATTCCTGAGGAACAGGCGACTGGGAGTCTCAGTTTGCTTTTGACAAATATGAAGAGGAAAAGCCAGCCATCACAGGCTGGAGGGGAGGCAGTGGGGGTATGCTGAAATCGAGAACAAACTCCTTAGTAGCTGAGCAAGGTTAGAGGGGCAGGTTCCTGTTTTTAAATAGATTCTTCTGTGTTCCGCAGACAGGCAGAGGCGTGTTGATCAGAGACGGAGCTGAGTGGAGAGTCAGAGAGGAGAGCTGGCAGCGGAAGCTGACCAAGTCCTGCTGAGGGATAGCACAGAAAGGAGAACGGACCAGCAAGAACATAATTGTGTTACCGTCGATTGCACTTTAGAAAGACATAAACCTACAGGCAGAGAAAGACAAATGCTATGTGACTTCATGTGTGGAATCTAAAAAATAAAGTCAATGAACAAGCAGAATAGAAACAGAGAACATTTTGATGTTTGCCGGACGGGGAGGGGTTTGGGGGGATGGATGGAAAAAGTGCAGAGTTCGAGAAGTACAAACTGGTTGTTACGGAGTAGTTGTGGAGACGGAAAGTGCGGCACAGGGAATGCAGTCAATATTACTTACTGTGCTAACTGTGTGGTTTTAGATATGTACTAGTTTGGTCGGGGCGGACACTTTGTAAATTGTATCAATATTTAATCACCGGGTTGCACACCTGAAGCTAATATAATGTTATAATTAACTGTAATTAAAAATAAAATGTTATTTTAGCCCTGGCTGGGTGCTCGGTGGTTGGGGTGTGGTCCCGAGCACCAAAAGTTCGCAGGTTTGATCCATCCCCGGTTGGGTGCATGCAGGAGGCGACTGATCGATGTCTCTCTCTCTCACATCAATGCTTCTCTCTCTCTCTCTCCTTCCCTCTCTCTCTAAAATCAGTAAACATACCCTCAGGTAAGGGTAAAAAAAATTATTGTAAAACAAACATATATCAATGGGTGTGCACTGACAATAGAATGGATGTTGGATTTTGCCCGGAAGTTGATCTATTAGGGCAATTATTTTTCTCATTATGTCTTTTTCTAGAGTATGACATTTCATAATATAAAAATGTGGACACCAAAAATAAAATGTTGTATATACTTAAAAAAAAAAGAAATACATAGATGTAATGATGTGAAGAAAAGCCAGCTGGCACACCAGAAATCAGAACATAAGGACAAAGACAGTGAAAATGTTAATAGGTCAGTTGAACACCAACTGGTGTCTCCACAATATTGTGTAACGAGAAGGAAAACTCTGGTACTGACATCATTTGATCACAGAGGCAAAATGTAGTTGGCACGCCTTTGAAGGCGAACCAACCAGGAGTGGGAAGGGCGTGTCCAACAAGGACACTGGGCCTAAGCACACACACACACACACACACACACTTGATTGACCTGGAGAGGAGGTTTCAGACTGGTGCTGGGCAGGGAAATCAGGTGGAGGCGAAAGGAAGGACGTTGGCTTTTGTGTCCATATGTCATTCTAGGCATGTATGCTTGGGAACTCGTGGGGTTTTTACAGGCCTGTTATTTCCTGTACACTGGCTCGGAGTAAGTCCACGTGAGCAGATGCACATGGCTTTACCTCCTCTGCTTACTGGAATCGCTGCCGAGACCAGTCCTTAGATTGGGAGGTAAGGGCTTTGACCCCCTTGGCAGTACGTGTGAAATGAATGGAATTGAAGTGTTCAGGACAGGCTTTTTGCTCTCCGCTAAGGAGTGAAACTACTCAGGGGAAGGGGTGGAGGGGAGGTGGGCAGCACCGCCACGCAAAAGCTATCCACGGCAGAGAGAGGTTGCCTTATCAAGACCGCGTGAATGTCCAGGACCTGGCTGTTCTTTGTGTCTTCTCCAAACCTGGTCAGGTTAGCCCCAAACAAGGCAGCCCCCCAGAGGGTACTCTTGCAGCTCCTCGTACTTCTGCTTTGTAGCACTCAGCCGTGTTTGATCATTGGCTGATATTTCCGGTAACGCCGCTTCTCAGGAGCTGCCTTGATTAGTCATTACTCTGTCTGTTGTGTTGGGTACTTAACTGATGTCCCAACGCTGGTTGGATGCAGCAGTGTGCTTTATTCCTTAGGGTTACAGATACGTATATGTAATGGAAGAGTAAAGATGTGTGTGGGACCGTTTGACAATAAATTCAGAAAAATGAATAATTCGGGGGTTTTCAGCTGCACTGGTGAGGTCTCATCTCTCAAGTACTGATTGTGGTATTTTTATGCCTTTTTGTCTTAAATACTTCATAATAAATTTAAAGTGTGAATGGCATGAATGTAATGGACCACCAGAGCCTATTCATAATTCAAGGTTTATGTCCAAGCAGCCTTGTTCTGACTCCGAGTTCATCAAGCAACTTCGGCTTCACATGAACTTGTTCACTGAGACAGTGGGTTGTTAGGTCAGCCTTTACATCGGTCTGCTTGCCATTATGTTCTGTTCCTCAGTGTCACTGGTGTCCAGGTGTACTCTCCTTGTGTTCTTAGCCACACCAAGGCATCTTTCTAGAAATTAATCAATACCGGGGAACTAAACTTACTGAAGACCAAGGCTGAAGGCCTGACCCTGAGGCATGGAACATTCACACAACATGAGAGCTCTGGGGAAAAATCCAGCTAGCCTTCCCAAGCTGACACCCCTCTCTCTGTGCCTGACTTCAGACTTACATAGTCTTAAAAATGTCATTTGAATATTTTAATCCTGTGTTGCTGTTTTACTTTCCGAGAATTTGTGTCTCGTGGCCCTGACCGTAATGTGAGCTCTTGAAGATAAACTCTTCCCACTCCCACAAGGCACAACGCAGAAGATGGTTGCATTGATGACCTCCAAGGAACCACACCTCCTGGTACTCAACTCCCTGTGGAATCCGCCCCCACAGAGACTCTGCCCTTAGTGCGTGACCTGCTTCGGCCAGTAGGGCATTAGCCAGCAGGAAGCAAGTTGAGGCTTGATGAGCATGTCCCCTCTTGGAATCCAGCTGCCACGTAAAGAAGTTAAGGCTAGACTACTGAATGATGACAGAGAGAAGTCCTAGCCTTTCTACATTCCCTGCCAGGACCCCAGATATATGCGTGAAGCCATCTTAGACTCTCCAGCCAGCCCACAAGCTGCATGAGTGAGATGCTGCCTTGCTCTGGAAAGAATGCCTCGTCTTCTTCTAGGTGCTGTCCTGTTAGGATGTGAAGGTAGAATTGCTGCAGCCACGTTCTGACCATGAGTGCAGCTTCTGAAGAACAAAACCTGCACACTGAGGAAGGGGAAATGGAGAGAAAGAAATAACCTGGGCCCTTGATATTATGGAGTTGCCGAATTAACTAACTATGGAGCTAGGTGAGTTCTGGACTTTTTATTATATAAGATCACATATTTCCTCATGGGTTTTTTTGTTACTGGAAGCTGAAGACATTTTAACTGATACATTCCTTAGCCAGCTCTGCCGGTAAAAATACGAAAATGCCACAAATGCGCTGCGTAGTATGTAATAGACACTGAGTAAGTCTGTCACTGCCGAGGAAATAAAAGAAAATGTGGTGGTGGAGACTGCTACTTGCGTACCCAACAACCATTCTCCCTTTCCTCCTTAATTACAGAGCTCTGCCTTTTAGCTGGGCTTATTGCTGTCTAGAACAAAGGACTGTTTCCCTGCCTTCTTTGTACAGAGATGTGGCCGGGTGGCCGAGTTCGGGCCAGTGAGAGGTAAGCAGGGGTGCTGTGTGAGAGGGCTGCTTCTCAGGAGCTGACTCAGCTGGGCGGGTCTGCTTTTGTCCTTCTGCCTTTTGTCTCGCTTCCCCCCCACGGTTTCTCGGACTAGAGTTCTAGGTACCGTCTGAGCCTGGGGCGGCCTTGAGGATGGGAGCCGAGAGCTAGAATGGCCAAGCAGAAAGAGAAGCCTGGGGTCCTGATTGCCGCCACCCGCGTCCATTCTTCACCATCTCACAATTGGATTCTTGTAATTGTTTCCTGAAATGTCTTCCTGGTGCCAACGTTAGTTCCTTTACTCATTTTTTTAAAATTTTATTAATTATGCTGTTACAATTGTCCTTTACCCGTTTCACGGCGTCTCTACCAGATTACTCCTCCAGCTTCCCCATGTCGACAACCTTCAATGAAAGCATGCCTGAAACCTTTTCCTTATTTTTCCTTTCTAAGCTTTCCCATTTCTCTGCCCGACTGGGAGTCTCTATCAAAAGCAAATGAAGGTCTCTGACTCTCTTGCTGCAGCAAACTGAATAAATAGCCTTTGTTCTCATTTGGTGGACTTCGTTTCCACAGAATGAATATCTAGGGAGGAAAAAGATATGTTTTTCTAGTGTGTTTTCTAACTTGGTGGGATGTAAGCTTAGGCCTGCAAGCAGCATCTTGGCAACTAAGCAAGGAAAGCCTAAGACAATGGCAGCACGGAGATGGACAGAGCAGGACAGGGAGACAGGGAGAGCGAGACCTGAAGATGCTGTCTGAGATCTTGGCGCCATCTGTGGCTTAAGTCAGCTGCTTCTGGACTTTGTAGTCTCAGGAGCCAGTGAATTCCTGTCTTGCATTTGCTATTTGAGTTTCTGTGGCTTGCAACCAAGGGTCATGAGCAATAAAGTCTTGTTTGAGCCCCACTCACCCTCTTAGAATAAGCGAGCAGGTCCTTTTCCACAGCCTGGTGGAGAGGGAGGACTGGGCAACCCTGATGCTTTGGTCACTGATGACAAACTGAATGCAGGCCTAGGAAAGGTCAATGACCCTGTATCATCTACTGTGCTGTCCCAAAATTAGGCCCCAAGGTTACAGCTTTCTAGTTCCCATTTGCGTGCTACCTGCTCTTCCCCAAAGTGGACATATTGGGATGGCTGGACCCGGGGAGGTTTCTATCTTTAGCCACATGCCATATTAAGCCCTCTTCGCAGAGCTGTAGGCCCTTGTGTTGAGCCCTGGTTTGCAACTGTGCTGCCCACCTCTGTGTAAGTTCTCCTCCTGGTCAGGGGGAACTCAGCTCAACCCAGAAAGATCTTCTGAATTTCAAATCTTGGGAGTTTTATTTCCTTCCCTACCAAAAGGCCCTGGGCTCCTATACAAATTAGACCATTCCCTCTCCAGGGCTTGGCAATACAAGGGTATCTCTAGGAAATGCTCAGTTTTTCCCAAATAACAAAACTTTCCCTTCACCAGGACAAAAATATGCATTTATATTTGTATGCTAAAAGAAGCCATTCCTTCCTTCCTTTCTTCCTTCCTTCGGAGGCTTTGGTTGTGTTTGCACTGTAAGTCTGTTTTCTTCAGGGGTTGATTTACTTGAGGGCAAACAAATGTTCTATATAAAATAAGCCATTTTTTTAAAGGATTTATTTATGTATTTACTTATTTATTTGAGAAGGGGAGGAGAAAGAGAGAGAGAGAACCATCGATGTGTGAGAGAAACATCAACTGGTTGCTTCTCGCATGTTCCCCAATCTAGGACCTGGCCTGCAACCCAGGCCTGTGCCCTGACATAGAACTGAACCAGTGATCTCTGGGAGATGATGCCCAACCAACTGAGCCACACTGGTCAGGGCAAGAAGCCATTTCTTAAACGGCCCTGCAGAATATAAAAAACCTGCTCTTAGATGACTTTATCTTTATATATTCAGAAAAGCAGTTCTGTGGCTTAAGAAATGTAAAATGAAAAAAAAAAAGCTCTTATTTCCCAGAACCCCACCCGGTGAACAATTCTGCTTATCTAGTTAGTCTCTACTCCCAAATCCCAGCTTCCAAACCCTGCACACGCTGTCTTGAAGCTTACCCTTTCACTCTCATTTTTGGAACCCTGTAATCCAAATCACACTACTGATTGTATAATCATCTGCTCTCATTCTTTCATAAATTAGTCTTTTCCCTTAACTAGTGTATAAATGCATTGAGGGCAGAAAGCATACTTTCCCTGTGTATTCTTTAGCACTTGGCATTCAATATACAATTGGTGAGTAAGTGGCTTAATGGA